>CM057009.1:152555823-152870823 GCA_029891345.1 Dryococelus australis
TGGCAAATATTTCCCCATTTTCATTTGAAAGATGACTTGTTTCTACTGTTTAAAATTTGCAGTCAGTATATTATGTAGTGTAGTAATTAATGCATTGCACAGTGTGCATTTCATTAGCTGACAAAACATTTCAGAAACTTTTCAGTCATAATTAACTGGTATGGCTCATATCACAGGGTATCCACAAACAGGAAAAAATTTAAATAATTACTTCCTGCAAAAGTTGTTCGCTGTGTGAATATAGCATCATGTAATTATGATCATATGCATTTTTAAATTTAAATTTTGAAGTTCGTCAAGTCAAATAATACATACAAATATAGATGGTGTAGCGATGCTTGGGCTACCTTCACTCAAATGCTAGAAAAGCGGCAGTGTACATAAATGTGTGACCTCAACATGAACATAGTAGTAACGAGGCTGAGCCAAAATTCCCACTCCAGCAACCATTACACATGCATTATGATGAGAAAAATTATTGGTGCATACCACAAATATAATGTATGAATTTCAATATAAATGATCAAGGTATTGACAAGAAAAAAACTTAAAGGTACAAAGTGATCAAAAAAGAACTATACGTACAAAATAGTGTCTTGTGTGTAATAGCCACTCATGTTAAGTCAATAGCGTGTATCGCGAGAAATATTTGATGGGTTGAATAAAATGTTGGCCTTGCTTGCTTGCTTGGTCTGTTGCAGTGTAATTTAATTCAACTTCACCGATAGCATATTTGTTTTTGTCCGTCGTGGAAAAATATGTATTGGTAGGTTTCGGTCCTGAAAGTAGGCCAGGGAAATTGTAAGATTCTTCCTTGAAACAGGAAAAGTCAGGGAATTCCAAAATGGAATTTCAGTGGAATTCCTGCATCAGAAAAACATACCCAAGTGAAGGAAGGAAATGTGGCTTTTTCTTATTCTGCATCTGTATTGTAGCACACTATACAGGTGTTGCCAACTATAGGAATTTTTCCTTCTTTTTTCGTCGTACTGCATGATTGTATGATAAATCTTAGACTTATTCTGTTTTTTTTTTTCTTCATTTGTGTGTGAATAACTTGAGAAAAAATGTTTACAAATAAGTCTTAAGATTTTGTGCTTGATAAACTATCACCGTCATGTTTACGTGCCTGTGAAGACATATACATGTTGTTCTCTGATGTTTATGTGCAGATCTTGGTGTACTTACGTGTACATTAGAAAATTTTTGTTATATTTTTTTTGTGTGAATTTTAATTTTACTTCTGCTTCACGAACACCAGCAAGTGTTGAACAATTTCGTTATGCAAAAATACAACAAAATGTACTCCTGATAAGATACCTGCAAATAATCCAAGTGAAAAACAAAACGTGGGAATGTGTCAAAATGTAGTAATAGCTGTAAAATAATAGGAAATTTGCGACAGATGTACTGGTTTTGTGTGTGAAGATAATTTCATCGTTACTTAAATGTTTTCTTGCCATAATTGCACTGGCCTAATTCGTAACACCATAATGTTTTTCTTTAAAGGCAGTGCCTGTACGGACGAAAAGAATTTAGTTTTTCACAAAAAACTTGGTTTACATTATAATACATGCATGTTTTGCACTTTATTAAAGTACGAAAATGTTGTCAAATTAATGCTAAAATTTTATCTTTGAAAATTACTTTAATCATTTTAATGCTATTTGCTCTTTCCGGTATATGCCTGGTACATTGGCTTATGTTTGAAACATTTAATTAATATTACATGTAAAACATGTATAATGCTAATTTAATGTATAGAGGCTTAATCTTTTATTGTTGGGATTTAGGACTAATTAAAAAATACTGGGATACCAAAGTAACATAACTAAATACTATACATTACAGAAATAGATTGTAAAATGTGCCTGAAAAAAGATTGATGTTTTGGAAAATTGAGAGGTAAATTTTGGAAGGAAAATATTTCAATTAAGTATAACGACACGAGTCGAAAAAGAATAGTGGTTACTCGTGAGAGTAAAAATTCTTGGATAAAATATTTTCTTAATTGCCTAATGCTGTACAGGTGTTATGAAATGCAGTCATTTAAAACATAACGAAGGTAGGTAAAAAACTATCATTAGGTCTATATTTGGCAAGAAATGTAGGTTTCCAAAAACAATTTCATCCCTATTTCAAAGTTTTTCTGTAATCTATGGCAACTGGCCGACGATAAGGTATTGTGGTGACACTAAGATGGTGAAACCAAAACATGAACAATTATGTTTTAATTACTTACCAGAGAGTTAAAAAATGTTAAATTTCATAAGTTTGATAATATGAAAAATAGTGCTCACTGGAATATTATTTAGACAGGTAGTAGTATACACAATAATTATTTTAGTGGCATCAATAAATGTGTAATGGGTTTTCAGCAAAAAACCTGATTTATCTATAACATATGCAGTCTACTACGACCAGGTTTTCGCCATAAAATTTTTGAAATAGGTATATTTAAAGTGTAGAATAGGGCTTAGAATTTCTTTCCCCGGAATAAATGCTCAATTGATTTTGTTTGTGGTGTCAATATTTGGAATATTTATTAAAATTAAGAATATACAATCAGCTAAAATAAATTTGCAAATATTTTTTTGGTACTGTTTTTCTATTCCAAAATATAAACAGGTTGCTTTCCTTTGATATGTCTTTTATTTTCATAGCAGTTTTTTTTTTTTTTTGGTGAGGGGAATGTAGTATTATTTTTGCATTATTTTAGAGGTGTCATATTTTCAAGTTACTGGAAGGGTTTCATTTTTGAGACATTTTTTGGGCATCTTGAGATATGAGAGCATGTTAATTTCAGGCAGGTTTTACTTTGGGTGTCTTGCTATGGGGTCATCCATAGGATGTTTTTTTTTTTAAAATGTAGCAAATTATAGAAGTTGTTGAATATTTTATCACCTATTTAGCATATATAATAATTTTATATTTTGATGCACTTCTAATGCGTTCAAAAATGGCAGGAAAGGGTGATGTAGAAACTCATGGACGTATCACCTGTGCGGTCTTCTTGCCTTCGACACATGAGATGTGAACAAGTAGCAACTGACACCCTGTTCCGTAAAATTTGGTGCCTGGACATACAGCATTCACAATCAGTGCAGGATTGTCGCGTTGCCTATTGTAGTGCTGAACCTTGCTGTGACAATCATTGGCTTTAACATTAAAGTAGAACTTAGAGAACACTGTGTGTTGTCATTTCTCTGTTCAGTGTTGACGTTACTGGCAATATTGACTGTGTGCCGCACAATGCATAGAGGTCAAAGGCAAGCTGCGCAATGGCCTGTAGGCCAGCCTAATTCAAATGGCTATAAATGGATCTTGTAGAGGTCAGCGCAAGTGCAGTGCAGGCTGTACAAACTGCAGAATCTCTCAGGTTGCTGCTGCATGTCTGCAGATAAGAATATCTTTGCTTGTCTGACAGGACCAGTACCTACTTTAGTTGACGTAGAACCTGTATGTACCTACGATTAACTGACCATATGACGTCGTGCAGTCTGACCATATGAACCTTTTGAAATGGGTCTGGGTGGTGATATTCTTTGTGAGCACAATACTGTAGCATACTACCTACCTCTTACCATGCAGAATTCTGCCTCTCCAGTCAGTTACATGGCCTCTTTAAACACTAATGCCCAGTTGCACAAACATTTCCCCGATCCGAGATCGAATGATTCTAGTTTATGATCCAATTTGAGCTTTGTTCCAATGTAAAAGTGTTGCACCAAAGAAATTTCATGATTCTGGTTCTCCGATTTGTCAGTCTTGGTTCCAAAGTGAGAGATTGAGATTAAGTAAGACGCAAATTTTGCTATTGGTTCGTAATGACATCATGAAAGTAGGCGTAATTTTCACTATAGTTATAACTAGAAGTGCAATGTTTTATCTGTTTTAAGTGAATTATTGTATAATTTTTACTGGATATTATTCAAGTACGTATAATTTTTCATTTCCCAAGAAAACAATCAAACTTAGTTCTATCAGTTGGCTTATTTTCAAAATATATATTTCATCAGTTGCTGCTGAGCTCTGATCGAGATTTCGAACTGCCAATTTCAGCAGTTCAAAATGAACATCTCAATCTCCAGTCCAGCTTTGAACTAGAATGATGCGACGGTTTTCTGTGTCGATTTTAAAACCGATCTCGGATAGTTTTGAACCATGATGGTGCAACCGGGCATAAGTACTGGTCACAAGCACCCTCTGTCATGTTGCTGTGATATTTCTGTGACGTCATTTTAACCATTTGCATTGAACAATTGATACATGTCATCTTGATTTTATTGCAAATGAATGGCAACTTATTAGTGTAGTGATTTCCATGTCCAGCATTGTTATGAATTAGTCTCTTGCATAAAAGTTTTATCTGTTCCTTGAATAATATTTGATATTGAATTGTTGGGTTTTAATATTTGCTATACTTGTTGAATCTCAGAAATTTTCTGCATTTATTTAGATTAGGGTTTTTGGAAGTATTATTACTACAGCATGATTTCTGGTGTACCATTTTTTGCCAGGATTTTTAGTAATATGATAAATTAAAGTTGGCTGTTCTGTTTGTGTAGTAAGGAATTCACATGGACAGGGACTTAAAACCGCTTTATTCTGAAGTACTAAAAGGTAATCTTTAAGGTTAATAATGCATTTATTTCTAATCTGTTGTTTAAATGTATGAGTGCATTATAAAAGATAGAATGCACAAGTACTCACGGGGCAGTACTCGTAGATAACACACACAAATAAGTCAGACCAAAACATTTTCCACTCAGATGCATGGTTGCGCAAAGTTTTACTCACTAGGCCAGCTTCATCAGGCAGAGAGTGGTGGCACCCTGTAGTCTGTTGAGCGGTGATTGGGAGACGGTGAACCTAGCGGCCAGGAGGTGAACTAGGGTGAGGTGGGAAATCTGAAATGTGGCAGAGAGTTTATCTTATGTTTAGTTTAAGCCAGGTGTTTGTCTGGATGTGGTTATGTATTGGTGGGTAGTTTCCAGCATCGCAGTTCTGTACTATTAGTGGCAGGGAGATAGTGCCTCCACCATTCAGTGTAATAGGAGTCTGTTCTTGTTGTGAGATGCTGCATGTGCTGCAACTGGTTTTTCCTGCAAACTTATATTTGCCGCAGATATAGCTTGTTTGGTGTTTACTTTTATGGCCATTAATTCTGTGTTGTGTTGGTGGTAAGGCCAATGTACTTTGCATTGCAGTGAACATACTGTAACTGGTAGATAGGATTTTTGATTGCACAATTGTAGCTGCCCTGGATAGGATAATTCTGATTGGTGAGTCTGCTAATTGGAGGAGGGCTATTGCAACGACCCCCCTGGAGGGAGTGGCTGGGGTTGATATTACTGATGGTGGAATTGGGTGGCAATTCGGGGTTCATCAGTTGGTTTCAAAGGTTGGGAGTCATTTGAAGACCAATTTGGGTAGTTTGAAGAATGTGTTTTAAGTGAGTGGTGATGAAGCCAGAATTTTGTGTTCACAGTTAATAATTGTTCAGAGTTTGTCCATGCCCTCGTGGGTAAAGTATAACCAGAGGGATATGTGTTACTGATCTTTGAGGATCTGTGGTTGAAGTGGCACGCTGAGTTTGTGAACCAGGGATTGTGGATACCCTCTATTGAGGAATACTTTGGCTGCTATATCACATTGTCATTTTGGGTGGAGCAGATGCATTTAGCTCTGGTGGTAAGACTCTATGGCAGAGATTTCTTGGCATGGAATGGATGTTAGCTGTCAACATGTAGGTGTTGATGGTGGTTGGTGGGTTTAATGTGAACAGCTATTTCAATTTTTTTCCATTGTGAAAGGCTAGTTCTACATCCAGAAATTAGATTACGGTCCAGGTAAACTTAAGCAGACTGTATGCATTGTTTGTTGAATTGGATGAGATTGTCCTCAGTCAAATCGCAGATCATGAAGATGTCAACTATAAAATGTATTTGGCAGAGTGGTTGAGTTGATTGGTATCTCAAACTACCAGTTTACCCTTGACCAGATTGAAAAAAGAGGGGGTAATGCAGGTGCCCATGACAGTGTCTTTAATTTGAAGGTAGTGCTTGTCTTGGAACCTGAAACTTTTATTGTTTAGTGTTAGTCATGCAGTTTGACCAGAAATGCTATAGAAGGTTTACTGTTCTGTTTTTTTTTTTTTGGGAAGGGCGGGGGGGGGGTCATTGGTTGAGGTATAATTTTATTGCAGACAGTCCTGATGAGTGGGGAATATTGGTGTAGAGGGAAGTGAAATCTATGATAGCCAGGTAAGCACATTTTGAGTGATTTTTCAGGTTTTCCAATAAGTGGCCAATGTCAGTTTCTTCCGTGTGGCTGCCACATCCAGATACAATGGGGCATCCTGGAGATAGCTGATGTTTGTGGGTTTTTGGAAGCAAGTATAAGACGGGTGTGGTGGTTTTCTCTGTTTAGAAGATGGAGGGATTTGTGAAAGACTCTGGGGGGGGGGGCGGCGGCTTGAGATGCAAAAAACTGTTTGATGTGGTCACAGAATATGGCTGTGTGGTCTTCTGGCAGGAGTCTGCTGGTGGAAGAGTCCTTTAGCAGGTTTTCTGCTTCAAGTATGTAATTGTGTCTGTTAAGGATTATTTTGGTGGAGCCTTTGTCTGCTGAAAATATGAAAATGTCACTGTTATTGTAGGGGTCTGTGTGGTATTGCTGCTGTTAGGAAGGGAACTGGCAATAGCTGGGTCTAAAGTGTTGATCAGTACTAATGAGATGAATTGTTAGAGAGGATGAGAGAGGGTGATGTTGGGAGGGGGGTGCAGGTGGATGGTTGTGCAAACTTGGTTAAAGCTGGGTCTATGGAATTGTTGTCCTTGGTTGTGGGCAGATATCGAAAAAGTGTTTGAGGAGGTTGTGTACAAAGCTGAAAACATCTTTCGCTGTTGCAAAATAGTCAAATTTTCTGGATGGAGCTAATGACTGGCCTTTTTCAAGAATTTAGCATTCAAAGTGAAGTCATGGCTATCCAGGTTTAGTACCTGTGACTTGGGTTCAGTTTTTGATATTGCTTAGATGCAATTGTATAGAGATGGAGTGGGAAGTGTGTGTGTGTGCTGTGAGCTGGTGTGGGGAGATTAAAGTTGGAGACTAAACAGTGTTCCTGGCTTAAACATAAGATAACCCTTCTGTCACAGTTCAGTTCCCGCCTCACCCTAGTTTGCCTTCTGGCCACTACATTCACTGTTAGCCAACTACTGTTCACCAGACTCCAGTGTGCCATTGCTCGCCACCCGATGAAGCTAGCCTAGCTAGCGATCATGTATCCATGTGGAAAATGTGTTCGTCTGACTTTTGTTTGTATGTGTATCTGAGTACTGCCCTGCGAGTACTTGTGCATTCTGTGTACATTTTATAATGTAATAAGCCTAGCGCTCTGTTCCTGCCATATCTATTTAAAAGGATGTGTGTTATAATTAGAGATAGGACATTAGATACTTTAATAAACCTCAATACTGGGCCGTATCGAGTATCGCAATGTCCATATTGATACTTTTATTAGATACTTTTTATCAACACTTCTATATTGCTGGGTCTTTCATTTTCCCTATTGTCATGAAGCGACACCTTATTTATCTATGTGGCCCTGTTTGTAGTTCTGCAGTGTAATAGTTTCGGAAAGACAACGAAGTGTCATGTTTATGAAATGATTTAACTAAGTATTTTGTATTGATGGCAGACAAATGTATAGAAAGGATTGCAACAGAAAAACATGCATTCAGGAGTTGCAATTAGGAATTACGAACAGTAAGTCAGTATGTATTGCAAATAAAGTATTTTGAAACGGTTATTAGAATGTTTTGTTTCAAATGTACATGACCTAAAAAAAAACATTTCAACTGTGTTTTACAGTGAAAAGTAACACATTTATTGTAAGGAAAACTAACAGATACACTGCAGAAACTGCATCACAGACTATCTTTCAACAATGATGCAATCGTAATTTTCACCACGAAAAACTACAGAATCGAACTGGTATGTAAAAATTAATGTAATTATTGCTTCATATTCTAAGAGTTCCTTATAGAACTGAGTGTTCCAGTGCTTGGGTCATGTGTAGTTTCTCAGTGCAGTTAGAATCAGATGTCCGATACCCGACATCTATATTTTGTTTTTAATGTGACTTCTTCTACAATTGCATGTATAAATATTTTTAAACACACACAGGAAGGAGGCTATCTGGCCCTCTCCATTAGTAATATTCAAAAAGAAAATTAGTTAAGTTATTAATGCAGATGAACCAAATCTTAATATTTAGGTTCAGTTGTTAATGTGGCAAGCAAATTTCTGATTAAGTTGGACACTATAAAACATTCTAGATTTTGGTGCCTGTTTGTCACCAACCTGTATTAGAACAATTGCATAGTTAACATTAAATACATATTCTGTGAAGAAAAATATTAAAAAATGTTACAAACTATAATTCTATCAACACAGGTGCGTGGTGCGCAGGGGGTTTCCATGTGTATTCTTAACCTCAGGATATGCACGAAATTAATAGGATGACGGGAACACACACACACACGATATATATATATATAACACACACACACACACACACACACAAACAGGAAAAATATACATCCACCACTTGATGGAAAATAGGAAAAGGGAATGGGGGAGGGTTATTTAAAAGATCTATATATCGCTTCCCCTACCTACAATGTCATGCTTTGCCACTGATTTATACACCATCCGTTCACCGCATACTGTACTGACAGCGAATCAATGCGGATGTAGTGTTCTGCTATGTTTGGTGTTTTGTTAGGTGGGTAGTATTGTGTGTGGGTTGTGTAGATACGGAAAAATAGGTGCAGGGACTCACCTGGTGTATACAGCGTGTATAGGAAACTTGTACAAACCTGGGCATGTGATTCATGACCAGAAAAAAGGAAGATTAATATAGGACACCCATGGTCCATTTCAAATAAGTGTAGCAGCCCTTAAAGGTGGTCGTGACAAGGACATTACGTGGGATACTAGGCACAGTACTTGCGTTAGAAGAACACAAATTGGTATATGGAGCAAGTAAACTAAGATCTTGGGTACACTGTAGGTATGGTCCATTGTACACACCCACATAATGTAAATAATAAGGGTTGGCACCCTTTGATTGCATCCAACACGTACACTGTTAAGTTAAATTGATTGTGGATACCATTGGATGAAGCAGGACGATGTAGGTAGCAAATAAACCCTCCTTGTTGCAACTCTCTAGGACCCACCGTTTCCGGTTAAATCGCAAATGAAGGTTACAGTGGTAACAATAGCATGGCCTAGTTAGTAGGCAACCCTTCCCACACCTGGAAGAATTCAGCAGGGAGTCCCCACCGAATGCATTAAGAGTGTGGCAGCATGTAACAGTGAGGTCTTGAAAGCAGATGAGAGTGATTGGAGTGAGTATGGAACTGTGCTGGCATGAAAGGGCAGGGCAACTGTCCTAACCCTTTCACAGGTAATTTTACTGTAATAAGGTTTACCAATTTGTAATGTTTTAATTAAAGATACTTGCCATAAATTGTTAATTTTAACTGGGAGGAATGCACTTTTGTGCCTTTAAAAAGATTTTGACAGTTTGACTTTGTGTTCTTTCCAACACCTTTAGCTGTAAAATATAGTTTGGGTCAAACTGCTCTACTCAAAGAGAATTGGTAAGTTTGTGAGAGATTGAAACACTAATAAGGGGTCTTCGGGCTGTGGTGTGTCAGCTGGTATCAAATTAATCACTGCTGAAGTATCTAGATCACATGGAGAGTAAAAAGTGGAGGATGTGGCTGATGAATGTTTCCCTTGTCATTTTGTGTCTGCATCTCTGTCCCTCCCTTGAGTCCCGGCTCAGTGCCACAGTACTGCTGTGGGGAGTGATGATCTAGGGACATGTATTTTCTCAGGGCACTGCATTTGCTAGACATGTCAAAGGAGCAGAGTATTTCCAAGATGTAGCTTTGTCATTTAAGTTTTGACAATGGCACTATGGGCATTGGAGTACACATTATGTGAAAGCTTTGAGACCTTATACATCATGTGAAAGCTTTGAGACCTTATACATCATGCACACCCAATATAATAATGTACATTTTCTAGAAAACTGTAAATGAATTTGTGATACTGCAGCCTTGGGCATGCATAAAACTCCTGGCACATTTGTCATTACATGCTGTATTTTCATGTAATTAAAAGGTTCTGGGCATTTTTCTTATTTAGACACATTGCTTGAAGTACATTTCACCATGCTGGTGTACAGATTGATACAAAATATTTTTTTATCCCGGAATATCATAAAAATTATAACAGCGAATGTTTTTGCAGACTAGGTCCAAGTATATGTTTTGTCATAGATGATCTGGAACTTGAGATTGAAGTTATGTGTATAAAATTGAAAAATAACATTCATACTTTGTTGTACATCAGATTATGCTGTTGTAACATGTACATAATACTTGGTGTGTATATCAATTTAGTGGTCTGATATTTGTAAACCTATCTTGTACATGCTTAGCATAAGGTAGTGATTGTGGATGTTGTTTCAGCTGTGTTTTAACATGGACTTAATGACGATGTGGGCAAGTGGCTCACTACAACAATGTTTGCAGGGTGGATGTACCATTGCGTGCCAACGTTCGGGGAGAAAAACCAGAGAGAAGCGGCAGCTATCCACTGCTTACAGAAGTCTATCGAAGCAGACCCTAAGTCAGGACAGTCGCTGTACCTGTTGGGTCGTTGCTTTGCTAGTATTGGCAAGGTCCATGATGCTTTCATTGCGTACCGTAATTCCGTTGAGAAGTCTGAAGGCAATGCAGACACATGGTGCTCAATAGGGTAGGCTGTGTGTTGAACTAAGTTGAAATTAGTATTAAAGGCATTTTATTTGCAGCACATTATTGGCCTCTTCAAACAGTTTAGAAAATATCTCTTTATAATATTTTTAGTTGAGGAAGATACGCCTTTTACTTTAGAATAGTCTGTTAGTTTTAAAATAATTTTAATAAGTGTGTGTGACTAAAAACATAGTAGTTTAGTCTATAAAACATGTAGACAGTTGCTTTGTGTGGGATTAAGTAGATGCATGCTGCATTCATTTTTGTATAGACTACCTATGTGAGTTGTGATGTAGTTTGATATTTATTGTGCTAAGCTGAGTAGTGCCATAAAGTAGACTTTGGGGGAGATTTTTTAATAAGCTTAAAATATATTTCAAAGAATTGTACATGCCATACAGTTGTAAAACTTATTTCTTTTGTTTTGCACTATGCATTGTTTAGCATGTAATATTCTTCAAGCAACGTATTTCAGCTGCCATACAGTAATAAATCATTTCAAATGTATTTAAGAATCTGTATTTTTTCATTAATTTCTGGTGGGACACGAGGAGTTCTTTACATAAACAAATTTCAAAGCAACTCTTGGTTTAATTTTGCAAACTCAAATACAATAGCTTCCGCAAGCATTTGGAAAAAACATTTAAAACATAACATATTAAAAGTCGCTTCTTGGGCATCGTTATGCGGCCAAGCAAAGCCGAGAACAAAATAAAATTCTTAAAAGGTGAATTTAAAAGGAAATGTACATAATCTCATTAAAACTGCCCATTATAATATACTTGTTTTCTAGGATTTCTAATAAATTATAAGGCAAATTTAAAATTCATACTTGGAAATTTACTCCATTACTGGAGACAAATTGAATTCTCTTAAAGTGCAAGAAGTGAAACTAAACTAATTGAATTCTCTGAAAAGAATCTTTAAAATGCAAACTGTGAGTCAGAGCGCCTTAGCCTCCAAATTCCAACCACTTAAAACTTTTTATTAAAACTATAAACATTTAAAAACAATATTTCCAAATCCATTTAATTTCACAGGCACTCAATTTATCGCACTTTGCCATGCTATTAGAATACTTCCTTACAAGTTAAACCAAAAAGAATTTAACACACAAATCCAAACTAACTTTTGAATGGAAGCCAAGAACACTCCTAACAAATTGCCTTTCAAACCACACAAAACTTCTATACTCAATCAAAAGGCAAACCTACCTCAATTATTTGCTGCTCACAATATGGCAGCAAGTCAGCTCACACTTTCCAACATTTTTTGAGTCCTGAAGGGACCTCGAAGAGCTTCATACCGGAAGGCTATTTTCGTGAAGAGCAGCAGACTTGAAGTGCCAGAGGCCTGCGCTGATGCTAAGCTTGCCGATTCAGAATAATTTCTTATACAGCCAATCAGAATTGACTTAAGGTGGGCATGTGTGGGCGGGAGGGTAAAAACAAGGAGATTGAGGGAAAGTAGGAAGGGGAAAATTCCAAAGCTCGTGGGAACGAGGCAGTCCAAACTTGCTTTAAAAAGTACAGTGCACTCTGTAACGTACAGTGCAGTCCACATACTGCAGAAATTTATGTGTGTGGAGTCAAAATTTAAGTTGAAGATTTCATTTTTTGCCTTGCTTTGTCAGTACTGCAGATGCAACTGTCCAGTATATTGTGAATATTTTTAATATGTATTTAATAAGAGTGAGTAATCAAGGGAGTTAGTGTATTATGACTAAATTTTGAAAAGGGCTTAAATGCGTAATTGACCTTGTCAGAAAGGTCTTGGGGCTTAAATGACATTAGCACCATGATGGATATCGTTAGCACCATGATGGATATCTGGTACAATGCCTATGTTATGAATTTGATGATCATAGCATCAATGGTTAGGAAATTACGACTATATTTACAAAAGGCCTTAAACTCATAATTGAGGGTCTGCCACAACCAACAGCCAATCACAGCACAGGATTAGGGTCGCAATTGATAATCAAGAACAGAATTTAAACTGCTTAGCTTATTTCAGTGCAATTTTTAATAAATATTTTAATTACAGAAACTAGTATATACAGAAATGGTCAATACCATTTGTGGTTTGATGCACCGCGTGTGCGGTGATGCAGGCAATGTGTGTAAGAGAGAGATCATTGAATCAAATGTCATCAGAATAATTCCAGCTACTCATTTACCTTAATTTTTACTAACCCGGTCTGTGAGTTCCCCACATTTTAGAGTGGGAGGAGAAATATTCCCCTTGTAATTGCCCTGGATGAATGAGAGCTTAGGGAGTGTAACCCCAAGAACCAGTCTGACTTTCACTGACCGATGATGCTGGGTAACTGTCTTTTGGCTAGCAGTGAAGATGAGCGTCGATAACAAAGGTGAAGCCAGTGTCACGATACACTTCCTCTAGCAGGATCGTAATATCCAAGGGGAAGCACTCTGGTCTAAAGTGTGGGACGTGTTGCCTTCCAGACTGGAATGAAGTCTGGCACTCTAGAAGTGGCCACACACCATCTCTTAACATTAGATGTGGGAGTGCAGGTACCCTCCCCTTCTCAGGTTGGCTCAGCTGGGTGGGTGGCTGTACGGTAGCGGCAGACTCCGGTTGTTAAAGTTTACGGGTTATGGGGAGGTGTGGCCGTGTGGGATTCAGGAAGGTCTTCTGAAGAAATTGCTATTGTTAGGTTATAAAAATAAAAGATCACCAAATGCTGAAATGGGATCTTGTTTGATGTCAATGTGGGAGGTTCAGATAGGGGATTTTCCTGTGTGGACCTTGGTTGGGGTGTATTGTTTATCTGTTGTTCAATTGTTTTCAGTGCTTGTAATAAATGGTATCTATTTCCACTGCGTTGAGTGCTCAGCATAAGGCCGGCTAAAAGTAAAATCACTTGAGTGAATTTAAAGAAATAATTAAGAAAAAATTATATTTTTCTGAGCAAAGCTGGTTTGCATAAACGAGCTTAGGGTGTGTGTAAATCTATCTTTCTCCAGCCAAGATTGAATGGTAGGTTTCGGGTTCACTCAGTCAGGGTCCTTAGACAGCGTGTAATCCTGCCTTATTGGCTAATCCCAAGAATGGTGTTGTTCAGGGTTACTAAGACACTGAACTCGCTCTACTGCACTGCTTAAATCTCTAGCAGGAATTAAGTCGAGGGTAGAGTAAATTCTGGCAAAAAAATGGTTTTTAATAATAATAATTCATGTATGGATAAAATATACTACAATTCAGAATTTAACAACGTGAATACTTGAAGCAAGAACGTGAATACTTTAAGCAAAATAAAAATATATTCTACTAAAATATTTAAGGATCCCACACTAAAATTAATATTATTTATTTTTACAGAAGCTAGTCCTGCAAATCCAGGTTGTGGCTATCTAGTATAACATAAATTATGTGGATTTCTTGAATTTTGAAATAAATGTTCGCTAACTAGCCTGAATATTATCCTAACCGTAATTGGGTGTGGTGTCCATAAGGGACCTATGGTGTTTTTTACAAAAAGTGGGACTTCACTCAAATGGTATAGTGCAGCTTAGTGAGGGCCTTAAGAGGAGGTCCAGAAGGGATGTCGCTGCCACAACCTTGGGTTTACCTGAGGTTAGTTAAGAAAGGATGGTAAAGGAGGGGATGACGATGGCTGGTACCTCGGTGTTGGTCGATGCCTTGGATGTTGCCTGGGAGTCTGGAGAATGTGGAGACCTCGGCGGTGTTGAACCTCCACTGCAGGATGGTGGAGTCGATGGGATTTCAGGTATTACTTCCTCCGGAACTGGAAGGCATTGTCGACGGTTGCACCAGTACTGCTTGTGTGGTTGAGGGACTCTGGCAAGCCGAAGACAACCCGCTTAGGGCAAAGCCAGAAGTGTCGCAGCATATGCTGCCTGCGATAGACTGCCAAGCCCTGCCCTGCCCTATCTTTTATAGTAACTTTGGCAGTTCGCTGGTCCTGGAGGGGTGTGGGAGTTTCTAGCCCCACCTCCAGGGGGTGGAGCTTATGGCATCATCACAGGGCCTCCAGGATCCTTATCGCTGGTGGTGCTCGTCCGAGGTGAATATATCTTCGAAGCATCTTGCCATCAGGGAGGCAGCGACTTTCCCTTGCTTGGCCACTTAGCAGTGCCGAGTTTGAACTTGGTGGGCTCTCAAGCGGGAGCGGTGGCGTGGAAACTCGGGGTTTCTTCGGGCTTCTTTGGGGTGTGGTGCTTACGTGACTGTTTGTGGCTTTCTTTCGTGTGCGGTAGGAGTGAGGAACATGTGAGGTTTAGGTGTGTTGAGGCTCTGTCAACGTAGTTTTGGTGTCGCATGTCCTGACTTCCCTACCGCTAGCTTCTGGGATTTGGCCTGTCGCTGCATTTCTTGCCTAACAGATGGGCACAGTTGGCCTTTAATTGGTGGACTGCCCTAATGCTACACACTTCACGCATCAAATTTTTGAATAAATACCTGCTAAATGTTTTTCAAACCACAAAATCCAAAATACACAATTTTCCTTAAAGTGTACAAAATAATATTGCACGTATCTCGGACCAAATTTTTGGAAGAATTACTCCTTAATTTAAATGCACTTAATTGTCTTGAAAGCTGGTATTCAAATTTAATATTTGAAAACATTCATTAATTGTCAGAGGATCTACATAGATGAGTCATTCCATACATTATTATTATATATGCAATAGTGTAGCTACCTTTAGCCTGCAGAACCATGGCCAAAGATG
Organism: Dryococelus australis; assembly: GCA_029891345.1. NCBI lineage: Eukaryota > Metazoa > Arthropoda > Insecta > Phasmatodea > Phasmatidae > Dryococelus > Dryococelus australis. The sequence continues at coordinate 152,571,380 of CM057009.1, forward strand.
CCAAGTAGGTATTACCAATTTTCTGTTCGTTATTCAACTATGGTGGTACAGATGTCTGTTTAAAGCCATGATTTAGTAAATTTAATGGTTTTTAGTTTTTGTACGTGAAGTCGCAGTAAATATTCAGCTCCTTTACTTGTGTTTCCATAGATATATGCTTGCATTATGTCAAACTACTGAGAGAAACGTCATGCGATTGTGAAAACACTCGACTGTAAACAAAAAATTTTAGTGCGTATTATCATTACTATTTACATATGATTCTCCCGTTCTGCTTGTTTACTTACTGTGTTGGTTAAATAAGTGTGTTGTTGATTCAGCTTGTATTTTGCTCTATTTTGTGTTATTTAATGCTAGAACGTGCCGAAACGTAAAAATACAGTTAGTGGAAATACATATGAGCCTTAAAGTTCCAAGAAACCTTGCAGGATATGGAATCAGCAATATTGAAGCAGTTATACTGAAGGGTTACATGCCTACAACCATCAAAACATTGATACACGTGTTTTGTAAAACCTAACTGCGATTTTCCAGTTAAACATAGCGGACATAATGATTGTAGGAGGTGTATTGCATCCAAAAGATGCTAAGAAAATGGTCTCCTTAAATGACGGTGTAAACCACTAGTAATTTTTCACATCTTCCGAAGACACGTGTTATACTTGCAGAGTAATATTTTACGCAGTTTCTGATTGGAAACAATCTGCCATTTTCTGCAGATGATCATGCAAAACCGTTATTTAAAGCTATGTTTCCTGATAGCAGAAAAGTGTGTGTGTGTGTGTGTGTGTGTGTGTGTGTGTGTGTGTGAGTGTGAGTGGCCGAATAAAAGCCACTGTGATGAAGTGTGCAGATAAAACAGTCACAGGTAACCACCTAGACTTCAGAAGAAACCTAAGTAAAAAGACTGTTGGTGCACTTTTGATGAAAAAATACAACAATGGTCTTGTGCAATCAACTATGCTACCAAAAACTGTTTTCAAAGAAGGACCTCTTTATGTGCCAAACAAGCAAAAAGAAATGGTGCAGGACAACTAAGTAGATGTAATAATGTGACAGTTCAGCTTGTGTTTTCATATGTAATTATTTCTATTGTTCAAGGTAAGATCAAAGGCACAGTTTCTTGAATTTTTATTTTTATTAAAAATTTTTTTGCTATTACTGTTTTTGGTGATTATTTTGTTTACATTGCAGACTCTTGCAGATCATTTTGATTTTCATTATGAGTTTTGGATTGTTTAGCCTATTTGTTTTGCATTCTTGCAACAAATTTTGCAGACTCTCTCCCCTCCCCCCAGCAGTGGATCAAACAAGTGTGTGTTAGTAATTACTGATGGTAGTCATTACTGATAGGTGCTTGATGAGGTTGGCATCTTGCATGGTCACTCAGCAATGTGTTGATTCAAAGAGAGCACAAGGTATCCTGCTGTACCTTGATAAAAGTGCAATAGCAGTTCATCTAGGTGGCATACAGTGCAGGATGGTGGTATAGCATGAACCTGCTTCTCAAAGTAATTAACGCCATGGCCCAAATAACCAGGATATGAACCAAATTGAAGATTTGTGATTTTACTTTGAGAAGCCAGTCTTTCACAATCCTGGCAGTGTGGCTTGTCACATTATCCTGAATGAAGTGGCAGTTGCCAGTAGGGAACAAATGAAGTGGCAGTTGCCAGCAGGGAACACAGTTCAATATGAATGGATGATCTTGGTCACCAATAATGCCCAGATACCAGACAGCTGTCAGGGAATGGTATATCAGAATAGCTGGCCCCATTGTTTACCATGAAAACAAAGCCCAGATCCTCGCACACATCCCCCTTCCCCACACACGCACACACTAGGCTGTTTCTGCCGTATTTTCTTATGTTGATCAATATACATGCACTCTGCAGTCAATGTGATGAACCAGGCATCTTGATTCATTGGCCCAGGTAAGTATTTCCAATCATCCACAGTTCATTGTCACTTTGTGGCGACCTCATGCTCAGATATTGACGATAGTCAGCCTGGGAATGAGTGGATCTTGGACTCTGTAGTCCCATCCGCAGCAGTGTTAGATGAACTATGCTGTGAAACATTGTCCTGGTCAACACTGTTGTGCCTCTGTGTGATTTTGTGCCACTTTGTTACATGCTCACAACAGTGGCACGAGAGTAACCAAGATGGGCCGTTTTAGGCATGCTGGTACCAAGGTGCCATGCCATCTGTTTTTCTGTCAAACTCAGATCTGTTACTTTTCACATTATGATGCCGCAGGCACCAACAGTGAGCCTCTGACCCTGCCCTATAAATACCATGTTGCCAGCGCGTTGTATAGTTTTAAAATGTGTCACTGTATTAAATATTTTTGAGACCTTATTTACAGTATTTAAGTTTGTGAAAACTATTTTAACACTATTTAAACATTTCATTCTCTTGTGCATTTTAATGTGGTAATTAATGCTTTTATTCTCATTTTGAGCAATTTATGATTTGATTAATAATTGTTTTCTGTGTCCAATATTTATGATGTAACTTCTACTATAGTAAAAATGTGCTATATTTAATTTATCGGAGCTTGTGTAATGTGTTGTTTACGTATTTCAGTTTATTTAATTTGATCAATATTTTACAATTTAAATATCTTTCTTGTTCCTCTGGTTTCAATTTAGTTTATTTCTGTGCTTTAAAAGTTATGTTTAATTTTTCTAACCACCTGCCGACCTGTGTGTTGTTGTGTAATAGTTTGTTTTGGGTAGATGTGCATTGCAGCATTCCAAATTCCATTGGTTAATGCCTTTTGAAGCTTGTTTCTCCATTTTCTTAGGCAGTTGGTGCGTGCTTTTTACCAAAAAAGTGGTATTCTGCTCATGTAATATTTACGCTCACATCTGCGTCTAAGCATAATTTGGCTCTTCTGTATAGCCCGTGATATCTGTTGAGGATCTAATATTTTCATTCATCTTTCGACATTGCTTTGTTAAAGCACTTCTGACCTTGGTGTGCTGCCAGCATGTAGTGTTCATGCTGTACTGTGGCAGTGATAAAACTTTTTGGCCCTTAAGTGTGTACTGTATGATGTATTTTCTCCACCATGTAGTCAGCAGTCGTATGTATACTTCAAAGGAATTAGTTTTTTTTTTTTTCTTGTGTTCAATATGTAGTTTGACAATTGGATATTTTTCCTGTCCCCTCTCAGGTGTGTACCACTTAATTTTTCTAGGTGGTTTCTCCTCAGGAACCTCTTCAGTCATTCTCTTATCTATTCATTGTTTTGGCAAGGATGCACTCTTTCTGCACGTGCTGGTTTGAGCCTTTTCTGCAAGTTTCTACCTTAATCTCTTTTCTGTATGTTGGTCGTCCTTTCCGTGTTGGTGGCAATAGCCAAGAGTTGTTTAAATTCCTTCATGCTGTGTTTTGGCAGTGGTTCATATCTATTTTAGTTTTTGTTGGCTACATTTGCTTGCTTCTGTAGATTGGTCAATGTCTTTATTCAGCTAAGTCATCTAAATTGATATTAAATATATATTTCTTATGATTTATGGAGTGTGTACAGTAATTTTAAGTGTAGTGTGTGCCATTTAAACATTTTTAGTGTGCATTTATCATTGTCATGCACTTTTTTTTTTTTGTTGCATGTTCTCTCATTATTAAACAGACTTCTACTTAGCAGTGTGTATCATCTATCCACATATTTCCACGGAGTCAGCTTGGATTCTGTACTCGTGAAGCAGAGATTGTACTGTTGACCCAAGGAAAAGAATGGACACTCCACGCCAGACTTGTATTGTTCACTGGCCGAGCCACTGAGACTACGCATTGTGATCCTTGAAGTACTAAAGCACACCATCAGATGGCACCACTAGTAAGATGGCTGCATGCAACTTGGATTCAGTGCCGGCTGGCAACATCACATGCCCAGAGGATCAAGCACCACTTCACAGCTGCCACCCTCTCCACAACCTATCAAGGGAGAGCTCAAGAAGAGTATAAATACTGGCGCATGTCCCTTATATGCGAGTCTGTTCTGTTCTTTCCCTGCACGCTTGTGCTGAAGGAACAATCATCTCCCTGTTCTTTGCCGCATCCCAGTGCTGAAGATAATCTCCTACCTACCTTGTCTTCACCACACTCCTGGTGTCGAAGATTTCTACCAGTACCTCGCCTGTCTTCACCACATTCCGGTGCCGAAGACTCCCGCCATCATCTAAATCTTTAAATACACAGAAACTTCCAGCTTCTTCAAGGCAAACATAGTAGCATAGTCGAGTTAATTTTAATAGCACTGCGTCTACCTACCCTATTAGCCTAGGAACAGGTCGCCTTCACCTGTCAATGCTTAGTAGTATCCGTTAAGCTCCTGTTGATGTTAGGAGGTAGTGCAACACCACCTTGCTTATTTCCTTAAGAAGAATAAACAAGTTTTAATTAACTCGAGGGTATATTTCCCTTAGCCTTAGTACCTTGCCCTGTAGACGAGCCCATCAGAGGGACAGCAGGTGACCAGGATATTTACTCGGACCGCCGCACACTAGTAGAGTACCCACAAGCATTCTGGATGGCCACCTTTTCTGTGCATCATGGTGTATGGAACGGTATAGCCCACACACTAGTTACGCCGCCTCTTGGGGTTAACTCGTCAGCTTGGAGGTTGCTGTTCCCACTGTGCTGCTTGTACCAGGAGGAGTAATACTCAGTGTCTGAGGAGACTCATCCTCCGGAGGCACTTGCCCACGTATTAGAACTATCCACCAGTGAGACCTTACTCTTCGTATTCATTGCGCTACTCGAACAGGATTCTGCGATAGGGATACCGCACTCTGTTGGCAGACACTGTATGTGGTTGTACACCTGTAGAGGACCACACATTGCATGCTCCACTTCTGCGGGTTTTCATAGTAGTGATTTTATCCTCGAGCCCTTCTCCCGTCAGAGTGATATCCGAGAGCTGATTAAATGGGCCAACACTATCTCCTGGCAACAGCAGGAACTTAACTCCTTCCTCACTTCACTTGTGCACCTCCCTTTGCGAGAGAGGGCTCAAGCGATCTGCCGCTTGGAGAGACTCGCCATGCCACAGCCCCTCCTGGACCTCTTCACAGCATCCGTAAAGCTCAACGATTGCAGTCGACCCCAATGATTGTCAACACTATCAAGCACCTACCCACCAAGTTCTAGTTCACGTGCATCGAAACAACCGCAAGGCAGGCAGCCTCCACAGATTATGCTTCACCCAGGTATTCCTGTCAGAGCAGTTATGCCAAAACACAAGGCAGTATTCTCAGTACCAGAATTTGTGCCCTGCAGAATAGCTACCCGGCCCATCTTGTATACGGACGTGCTCCAGTGCCACATCTCCCGAGTGCGTATGTTCTAACACCAACCAAAAGCACTAGATACTGGGACGTACCTCCCTCTCGCCATAGGGTTTCACACATCAATTTAAAGTAATTCATTTTATTAAATTTTTATCAAGTAATTTTTTTTTGTGCACGGTACCCTTTTTTGTAAGCTATGAGCAGTCAATTGAATTGTAATATGACTCGCATACAAAGTTAAATTAATGATCAGATATCAAATGTTTTGCTACCAAGTTTTCTGTTACTAAAGACTTAATCAAGAACTTTGAGCTACTTAATATTCAAATTTTAATCATAATTTTTTTCCCATTTATATTGTCAGTTATTCACATTCAAATTAATTATTTGTTGAAGCCTTTCATTCAATTGTTAGTTAATATTTTGAATTGAATTAAAATTTAAAAAAAAAATCAGTAGCATGCAAACACGCCAAGTTGTATTATTTAGTGTTCTTCTAGGCCTTTATTTTAATTATTATACAAGAATGTCTTGTATATTTTATTCTTTCTTTTGTGCTATTTACGACCGCCCAGCTCGAGTAATACCACTTCCTATCTATTTGTTGTAGGGTCCTGAGGGTCCTGTGGCTTAAATGAGTTTTTTTGCTACTTTTTCTTTTTTTTTTTTTCATTTTTTTTTGTTTGTGCCAAGAATTCTATGCATTTCCTTGTTGAAATTGTTATACTATTTTTTTAATGTGATCCTTTGGTTGTCCATGGGTATAGTGTCACATTTATTAATCCTCAACGTGACAAATGTTCCCATGTCGGGGTGGACATAATGTAATAATTAACATTTACCAGGGTATCTTGGCAAATCCAAATTCTTTAAGGAGAACCTTCCCCTGCCATATTGAATTCTTGTTTCTTCTAGCTTGTTTATTTTTAAAACAATTAAATTCCAAATGCCACTGCCAACTGTCGGTCCAGGTCAGCTGTCGATTCCTCCTGCTGTCCTGTGGCGCTGTCGATTCCTCCTGCTGTCCTGTGGCGGTGACTTGGCGGCTGGAACTGCCAGGGGCAGAGGCTGGTCATAGTGTGTTACCCCCACCATGCTGGGACTATGCGTGACGCGTAACATAATTTTTTCAATTTTTAGTACAAAAAATGGATTTTAATGTAACTTTACCACCACAGTCCCTTATTTTAAAAATGTATTTTCTAATATTTTATTACCTTTGATGGTTCTTCAGAATAGAAGCCACTGGAATTGTCATCACAAGCAGTAAAGAGCACACTGTTGCCACGTGTTCTGCTTCCGGAAGTTCTCAAAATGTGATATAAATCATTTATATTAAAGAAGTAGGTCATGTTCATTAGATTTTTTAACACGCTTTATACCTTACAATTTAGTAACATATGCTGTTACCATTTCCGGATGCTCGTGCTTATAGCTATGATTAACAGCAGCATTCTGATGTAACCCAGTGACCCAATATGCGCTGGAATAAATGTGCAGTATGTGTGGTGCAGTGGACTAGGTCAAAGCAGATTACCCCTTAGAGTTGTGTATGTCAAGAAAAGTGATATGCACATGATACGTAAACATGAGGATGTAACCTATACAAGATCAATGTTGGTCTGAGCATTGTTACTCACACTGTTAAACCCCGCGAAGGGCTACAGTGTGTGTGTTTTATTTACAAGGACGCAGTAAGCGAACTGTTTGTTAATATTATTTGTTAACGCAAAGTGGCCTATAGTTTTGTTTAATTAAAGGGTTTTTGTTTTTGTGCAATAGCCAGAGAAATGTGGACATGTGCATTTTTCCAACAGCTGTGTCTTTAGTCTTGGAACAGCTGTGTCCAACTGCAGACGTGAGTGACGTGTAGATCCTAAAGTTTTTGCTGCACAGCCACATTTATTTTCAATAATGTTTTAATGTCTTTAACTTTTTTTGTTTGGTCTTCACGTTTACCCCGCATTGGCGGTGGACACTTGTATTCATTCTATGCATTTTCTGGCATGGATGTATAATACCAGCCGACTCTGGCTTTTCTTAATCTGTTAATATCTTTGCAGGTAGGCACCTTTCACCGGCTAACTAATTAGAGTTTAAGAGCACATTTCTGAAGGTACCTGCATAGTTTTATTTGGACATTAGTGTTATTTTTGTAGTGATTTTTCTTGCAGTCATGTGCCTATGTAAAGTGCTTATGTTGGATTGTTTAAATCCATGCTTCATATCAGGTAATAGGCTAGTGTTTTCTCAGCCATTTGTCACATCTAATGGCATGTAGTGTGTCCGTTACATGCGCACGTGCATGCATGTGTGAACATGTGTAGATAGTTGTCTCTTCTCCCTTGTGCATGTGGGCCAACATACCAGAGACACGGCTAAAACTTAGAGCTAGCCGGCCTGAGGGTAAAGACGTTGAACATCCATTGTAATTAAAATCACTCGCACAAAATTCAGCTTGACTGGTAACTAGTGATGTGCGGGAATGGAATCTTACCATCGGGAAAAATTCGGGTGGGAAACACATTTCCAGCGGGAATTCGGGAAAAATCTGGAAAAAATTTTTAAAGTTAGGTAAACACGTTTGTGGGTTTTTAGAGCTAGTGAATAACATTCTATCAGGGCTTATTCCATTAAAACAAAACATAAACATAGAATAATGACTCTATATGCTAAAAATTAAATTTGAGCTAGAAATGTCTTATTCTATATTTTTATACACTTAGTTGTTGCACTGCGAATTAATCCTTTGGGTTTTTAGCACTTCTTTATAAAATATTTGCTTCAATTTTAGTAGGAAAATCCCTTATAAAATTTTTTAAATAACAAAAAGAATTTTTCTTAAAACATTAAAAACAAAAATTTCACTTAAAATTTGTTTGAAAACATTGCCTTCAAGTTTTCAGTTTACTTCTATGTTCTTTATAATTTCATGATGTTTGCTAAGGAACTTTTGCATTATTCATTCCAATTTTGGTAGTAAAATGTGTGTAAATTGACACAAATGTACTCAAATTAACTTTAAGTGGAAGTTTTAACGTCCGTAAACACAGTTATGCTTCTAATCACGTAGTGCAACTGCAATCAAAACCAAGTCACATCGGGCAGGTTATGAATTCATTATACAGAATCTGTATGCTAACAAAGCTAATCCTCTATCAATAATGAAATTAAAAGTAGCTAAGTAAATTAATTATATTTCTCTCGTAGAAAATTTGCTACGTTTGGAGTTTGTAAATGTCTTGGCGATGAGTAGCACAGCACACAATTAAAAACTTACATTCCAAACGAAAAACAAAGACAATTTGCTGGCGTGTTACAAATAGTTTTAACCACACCCATATTAAAAAACATCATTTTATATCTCAGTCAAATAGTTAAACATTTGGAGTCAAATTAAACATTCATTGTGCACTAGCTTAATTTTACATGAATGTTTAGGTTATGTATATCAAAACTCGCGTACCACATCAACCAGCAATTGATACTTGCAATGTATCGATGTCATTTCTATATAAGACAAATGCAGTGCTCATGGTTCACCGTAACTTCATAATAGTGCAAGTTTACAACACATTTTGCTTAATTTTCGCTATACACGTAGTTTTAATGTTACATAATATGACCTACAAAAATTATTTTACCTTATGTAACAAACTTTGAAATCTGTGAATAATCTGTCAATAAGATTTGAGTCATCAAATCATAATGGCGTACGTAAGAGTCAATATAAGGCTTATCATACAAAATCCGACTTCTAAGTTGGAACAATCTACAAACGTGAACATAAATTTTTCCCGTAAATATTGGGGAAAAAATTATAACCTGCCCGACGAGAAAATCGTTATGTATTCCCAAAATTTTTCCCAAAGTTCTTGATCCCACACACCACTATTGGTAACCAATGGGATTCTGAATGTAATTGCCAAACCACAGAATGAAATAAATTAAAACCAAGTTGTGCCAAATATTTAAAATCCTAAAATAGTGACATAGAAATTAAGTTAACCCAAAAGCTGCAAATAACTTCCTACACATACTCTGATAAACAACTAAATTCAAACATAGAAAACTTTTACCATTTTATAAGTTGTCATAAAGAAATTTAGGATAAACTAAACATTAATTAAAATACCAAACGTAGCTAGGCCTTTAAATTCTATTCTTAATCATGTTCACTGACTTGATTACCAGAAATTAAGTCTAGAAAGATATCAAACAGTACCATATTTGGATAACAGATCACTATTTTCAAACAGGAAGGGTATGCAGAACACAGTTCCTAGGAAAATTAATAATTACAAAAAAGAAAGTAAACAAAAATACATAATTCGCTATTTACAAAAGGTTATGCCTTTCTTAAAACGATGCTGGTCTGTATACCATTACAATAGCCAGAGCCAGGAAACCAAAGACATTTAAAGCATATATCTGTTTTTTAATCTATGAATATTCCATTTGATATTGATGTGTTCTCAGTACTGATGCATTTGTGGCTGCACTACAAAGATTTTGATGCATCAGAGATGGTATTAAACCCCTTTCAGTAATTGTGGATGAAACTTTGTTGAAACCAGTAATCGGGTGAAGGAATTGTATTCTTTTCTTCTTAGCGTGATCAAAGATAATACCTTCAGACAGATTTTACGCAGCCAACAAATCACTTGGCACTTAACCCACCAGGAGCCCCCTCCCCCCCTCCATTTTGTAGGCCTGTGGGAAGTTTGTATCGAAGCAGTAAGTAGTCACACCAACCAAAAGTGTTGGGAAGGATTTACTGAGTTATGAGTAGTTTTACACCGTGCTTGCCCAGTTGGAGGCAGACCTCTGCTTGCAATCTACGTCTACAGCGTTGGTTCACCTGGCACTGACACAAAGCCATTTTTTTTTAAATTAAGTCCACCTCCGGTATTTGCAGAAGAGGATGTGACTACAGGTCAGACTGGTAGTCTTTCAAGGTGGACATTTTGGCAAAAATTATCTGCATCAGCTGCAGGTTCAATGCAAGTGTACCTAACTCGCAAGTGGGCACACTTGTCATTGTTCAGGAACCCAACATGCCATCTCTGAACTGGCAACATGGTCATATAGTGAAAACTTTTCGTGGAGCTCATGGTGTGCATGTGGCTTAGGTTTTCTTATCAGGAATCATTACCAGAACAGTTGTGAAACTATGTCCCCTGCCAATAAATTAGTTTGAAATATAATGTTTATACAAGACAGTCTTGTATATTTTATTTTTTCTTTTGTGCTATTTACGACCACCCAGCTGGAGTAACACCATTTCCTATCTAGTTGTTGTAGGGTCCTGTGGCTTAAATGAGTTTCTTTTTGTGCCAAGAATTCTATGCATTTCTTTGTTGAAGTTGTTATATTATTTTTTTAAATGATCCTTTGGTTGTCCATGGGCATAGTGTCACATTTATTAACCCTCAGTGTGACAAATGTTCCCATGTTGGGGTGAACACAATGTAGTAATTAACATTTTCCAGGGTAACTGGGAAAATCCAAGTTCTTTAAGGAGAACTTTCCTCTGGTATATTGGATTCTTGTTTCATCTAGTGTGTTTATTAAAAAAAAATTAAATTTCAAGTGCCACTGCCAACGGTCAGTCCAGGTTTGCTGTCTATTCCTCCTGCTGGCTTGTGGCGGTGACTTGGCGGCTGGAACTGCCAGGGCATTGCTGATTCAGTGTGTAACAATGAGTATTCTGCATTCAAATTTTGTTTTTGATACTATAAACTTTTATAGCAATAGTAATTATTTTAAGGCCATGTCTGTTTTTGTTGCAACTTTGTAACTTTTCCTTAGATGTTTGAATAAAGAAAATTGTTATAGACATTACTGTTGATTCATTATTGTCACAACCCCCAGAAATAGCTCAAAACATTGTAACTAAGGAAACTGTAGGAAATTCTAATACAAATGACATTGACAAAAATGTGAGGAGAATAAAAGTAACCGTTTTAGTGTGCTTTCAAAGTATTTTTACAGGATTTCCACCATCTTTTTCACTGCTGCTGTTCATTCGCAATGTAATGAAACACCAGATGTAGGCTTTATTTAACTTATTTCATTGGGCTGGATGCACATTTTTTAAAAATAATATTTCTTCTGTTTGAGGTAGTCCTTTAATCAGAATAGCAAAACCACATCAACGTGAAACTAAATACTTTTTATAAAATTCCCTCCTTCCCAAATGTTTTGATTTGGTTAAATAAAGTTATGGTAATGTATTATGTAATGTGCATAATGTGCTACTGTTCTGTAAAATAACCACCATTAGAACAGTCATTTATGTAGACACTGTTTACTGAACCAACGTGAACATGGATATTTCAAGAAGGGCCGTAGGTCCAAAAACAAAACTTTTTAACTAGAACAAGAACATTGTATGTGTTAAAAAAAATGCAATACGAAGGTTTTATATTTTATTGGAAAAAAAGTCAACTTAATACAATTTAAAGTTTTAATTGTAATGTCATTACATACATAAAGCTATTTGATTATTGTCTTTGGGCATGTACTGAATCATAAGTGTTAAAATTTTCATGTAAACAATGTTTACATTCACTAATATTCTTAACTGGATTATTATAACCCATATGTATCAATCAGTCTCGTGCCAGAATTCTTGGCCTACTTAAGTGTTGTTACCTTTATGTTCAAATACTGTAGTAGCCTTTTTTCATGTTTAATACACACACATTTTGAGCACATAACTCAACTAAGTTGACTCAGTGGGCAAGTCACCCCAATATGAATGTGTGGTAATTTTTACTATGTTTTAATTTTGATTATTCTAAACTTATCACAAAACCAAACCACTTAGACTAAAACTAGCTTTCATTGTAAATAGATGGCTTGTCACAGAAGACAGTTTATTTATATACCATGAACTGAATAATCTCACTGACACAGTAAAGGATATGCACTGCCAACGAAACATGCCAAGATTTCTTTTGTTTTCCATAGAGGTAAAATATGTTATAGGAGTAATGTCTATAAGTTTCAAGTAAGCCCCAATTACATAGTGGTATGTTCAATTAGGGCCGTTCTTGAAATTGCTTCTTAAATTGTTTTCCACATTTTGAAATATAAAAGTCACATGCAGTGTTTTTGTTTACATGTAGGAGGAGGATACATAGTTGGTGCCTGAAGCTAGAACTTAATGGTGCTGGCTAACTAGATCTGTTTCATGTTTGAGAACAGAAGCAAGAGAGCAATAAGGACAATACTGACACGTGTGCAGTGCCCCGTTGCTCCAATGCACAAGACTTTGAACTGTATGGGCAGAGTTTTTGTGCTGTATGTATGGTTCATTAAGCCATGGCCATATAATTTTATTGGTGGAAATTCTGCAATGTTCAGTGCAGGTCCTTCTAATAGACTTGTATGTTTATGACCAGTTTATTTTGATATACAGCCAGTGGTGGCTCCAGGAAGAATTTAGGAGGGCATAAAGTTAAGAATTATATAATATTTATTGAAGATGCATCGAACTAACAAATGTCTAAACTCACCTAGGTTTTCACTTTTATTTGTTTCATCATGATTTCCAAGACTACTAAATTCACAAAATGTATTTCATTAATTTATTGTAGAGAAATGATGTATTTATTATTTTTACTAGTTCATTGTTTTCTCTAACTGACCTTCTCTTCATCTAACTGATTGTCCACTACTAATGTGGTAACTGGCTATCGTGAAGGTGGCTTTGGTGCAAAGTTTCCCACAGTGGGAATGTTTACTGTAGTGACTGGTTGGCGTGATGTGTTGGTTATACCTGTGTATAAACATAAAAAATTTAATAATATGCAAACTTTAAATAAAAACTATATCATTCATTGTTATTTTCACAATATTGACAAATTCTCAAGCCATGAATCCACTACTGAAACAGTAACAGTACATAATGTGTTACATCAAAAACACATCACAGATGATGCGCACCTACCATCTATCGAGCTGTTAAAGCACTGTATGAACAGCGTGGGCACAGGTGGCTTGTACCCCAAATCTATTGCACTTTGGCTATTTCGGAGACGTCTTAGTGTGCCTTCGGCAAGGAAAAAATATACAGCAGCGTGGGCACAGTACCACCTGTGCCCCAAAGCTGCAAGGAGAAATATTCTCTCTGCTAAACTAAGGAGACTATTCGCAGCTTAGTGATATGGAATTTAATGACCAAATAAGTTACTTTTATACTTAAATTATAGAAGAAAGAGCATTTATTTGCGGGGTCATGTTGCATTTTATTTGGGAGGGCACGTACCCCTGCACCCATTTTCAAGAACCCCTGTGTACAGCAATTTAAAAATAGCTGGTTTTGGCATTGTTAGAGGGCTCAGGAATAGTATTTCTATTGTGTGCGGTATCTTCTGTGTGTTATTTGTCCCTCATCTGAAGAGTTTTATTTTTATATATTATAATGGGAACACAAGTGGTTTCATAAAAAGACTGATTTCACACACACTGCAATGCACTTCAGGCAACAAGTACAACTTCAGAAAAGTGTGAAGTAACCATGAAATGACTTGGAACTACTTATTGTCATGCCTTTCTCACTGGTAACTTAATTTTTTAAATGTTAATGTTAAGAAATTAATCTGCAATACAGGTTACTTGATATCCAATTATTTATTTACGTATAAATAGGGATCTGTCAAGTAGATTCTTAGATTCCTTGATACCACTGATTATTCCATTAAATGAGTACCAAGTACATAGTAGTCTATTCTCTGAATAAATGAATCTGCATGAAATGATGCACTGTACATACACTACGCTGCAAAAACTTCCTTGAATATTCCATGTAGTGAAATACTCTATACATCAAAGGCTAAATGCATAGTAAAGCATTTTTTACCACAGTTTATCGAAGCCAATTACATTGGTAACTGTGAAATTCTCATAAAAAATGGCAATGCTTGCTAATACATAAATTAACGTATGCTTGTAATGGACACATCACGTTTAATTTCATATATTTAACGTGGGAATTGTACTGTTTCTATGAATGTAAAATGGAAACAAACTTTTTTTGTGTGCATCAAAGTTGTGTGGTCATGTAGCTTTTTAAACAACATTGCTATGCATTTCTCCACAACACTAGTGCCAGCACATGTTTGTGCCACAACAGTGTCAACTACATCATTGGCATGTGTCCACATCTATGCCTTGTTAACATATTTTCCTCGGTTATCAGCAGTTTTTTTCATGATCTGTTCCATTCTCGTATTTAACATAGTTTCAGGGTTTCGTTACTAGTTTACTTATTACATGCATGTGAAATAAGCATCTATTTGAAAAAGTCGTCAAGAAAAAATAAATTTTTAGTAATTTTACCAATAAAAAGGCAACCTTTCAGCACATCCCAACTAAGGTAATATAAATTTGTTTAAAATCTGATGCATATTAATAACGTTTTTTTTTTTAATAAAATAAAAAATTCCATAGAGCTGGCAAGAAGAGATAAAAAGTTGAAAACTTTAAAATGTTAATCTTACCAAGATATACGCCTCAAACATAACCTAAAAGCCGGGAAAACCCAGCAACAGAATTTTTTTTTTTCAAAGCAAATTTGATGTATTGGGTTTAAATAAAAAAAATTATCTGTACATTTGTGCTAATGCAGCAATACATCACATTTTCATTTGGATTTGACTAGTTAGCATAAACACATTAAAATAAGGTCCCTTAAATCTCATCACAGAGATTTTTACTGTATATGCTTTTCAAAAGATGTTGCAAATAAAAATAATGTAGTTTTAAAAATATTCATTTGTAAGCCGAGAAGTTTTTTTAATCCAAAAATTTTGCCAATGAGATCACTTCAGGTACATTTAATACAGAACTACTTGTGATTTAATGCCAATATCAGTTTACTCGGAATTTACAAAAAAAAATAATAATTTTGTGAAAGATTTTTACACACATTATGTACTAGGCTACATTGCAAATGCTAATTTAAAAAATCGAAAAACTCTAAACCTGGAATCAAGAATCAAATATGAGGAATCTAATTTGGAATCGGAATAGGGGAAAAAATGCACTCTCAACACATCCCTACTTATAAACTACTAAGAATATAGTTACGATATGATGTATTGAGAGGTGAAATATAGAAGAGCTTTTTAAGTCGCAAATTTCCTGCAGCTGTTGCCTTTTTAAAAATATTGTTCTATACTTAACAGCAAATAAATGGTGGCAGTTTTCGCTATCCATCATTAAAGATAAATTTATTTGAATACCATTTCAGTCTTTACTTAATTTTGATCAATAATTGACTGAGTGCTGGAGAACTATAAGATGTTAATGGTAAAGTAGGCACTTTTTAAAGCTCTGAGAAGTGTCTACTTTCAGCGAGTTTGTGGCCTTTTCTTCTGCATGTTAATATCAACGTTGCAAGGTGACTTTTTCACCAACTGCTCCGATGTCCACTGCATATACTCTAAATAAAAATCAAAAAGTAATTGTTATTCTTAACCAACACTATACGTAAGTAGATGTTTATTCCAGTAAATAATGCTGGTTTATGGATATTGATCTCAACAAATTTTTCCATTTAGATATAAATATCCTTAATGCTGTTTAAATATCCTGAGGTTATAAGAAAATATTATGTCATCAGTTAAGAGGTACATAAAAGAATGTATTTCTCCTTTCATGGAAACAATGCCAAGCTTTTTGAACATGCCTTTTTTAATGTGTGTGCAGCTTGAATAATCGCCTGTCGTAAAGACATAAAAAATAATTAAAATAACATACAAATTAAAAGTTGTTAAATTACATAAGGATTATATTTAACAGAAATTAGCAACAATTTCCTTGATCCAATTAATAAATTAAGTGCTTTGAACTAAAGTTTATTCATATTTTTATCAACTGGATATTACAAAATCTTATTTTCACTTGGTATTCATTAAAATTGTCCAGATATTCTACACACACACATCAATATTACTACTGAAATACCATAATACCAAGGTCCGTGCTACAGAACTTCACCACCTCCCACCTAAATGGATGGAGTGTTGGTTATGTGGACAGTCAGGGCACTTGAGAGCCGACTGCCCACAATAGCAGCAGCAGCAGCGAGAAAAGCAGCGATAGCCAGGTGAGAATACAGCACATTAGGAAAACTTGTTAACATCAATCTTAAGAGGTGAAGGTTGGCGACTGCTGGAGGGAAGGCTCCAATTTTCTTAACTGTATGGTCGGTGAAACAAGATTGGGATGCAATACTTTTGGAGGGGAGACTGAATGATGTTCCTTGCCAGGTGGTCGTCGATACTGGGGCGACCATAACAGTATTAAAACCAGACATCCTTGGGCCTTCACTCCAGCGATCACCAGACAGCTTGGAACGGTGCTATTTGACTACAGTAACAGGTGAGATCACACCAGTTATCGGTAAGAGAAAAGTTATCTTGAGGCTTGGTGATAGCATAGAACACTATGTATACGTAGCAGAAATGGAGGATGAATGTATTTTGGTGCTTGATCAATACTAGACTTGGTATGCTACAGGTAGGCAGTACAGAGTCATTGGTGTCAACACAGCATGGTTTGTCTGCCCTAATTAGCTGTCCAGTAGTATGTGGTCAACCCACTGTGATGCCCGCTTCTAGTGAAATTTTCATTACAGGCAGATGTTAAGGAAAGTTTGAGACTTTTGGTCTAATTGAGCCAGCATAGAGGATTCGTGTCTGGTCAGGTAAATTTGTTTTAGCAAGTGGCCTCAGAGGACCAAGAGAAAACTGCATTGTGTGTCCAAGGGAAAGGAACCTGGCAGTTCAAAGTTATGCCTTTTGGGCTATCTAATTGGCCCTGCTACCTTTGAACGCCCGATGGAAAAAAGTCCTACCTTTTAGATATGTCAGGTTTACCTAGATGACATTATTGACAGGGACATTTGAAGAGCACTTATCTCACTTAGACTCTGTATTCCAGAAAGTGGTTGCTGTCAACTTGAAACTGGTTCCTAAGAAGTGCTACCTGTTTCAAAAGAAAATAAATTTTTGGGACATGTAGTGTCTGCCCATGGATTTGAAATGGATCCTGAGAAGACGAAAGCAATAAGTAATTGGCAGACACCAACTTACAAACCCGACGTGCAGAGTTTTCTGGGATTATGTACATATTACCATCAATTTTTACATGGGTTCACCACGATTGCTAATCCACTACACGAACTGTGAGAGACAAAGATTTTATTTTACCGTGGATTGTGAAAATGCTTAGTAAACTAAAGAAAATTGTGATATCTCAGTCCAGGGTTTACCGAAAAGTGTTACCGAAAAGTGAGGTTTTATTCATTTTGGACACTTATGCTAGTGACGTAGGCATTGGAGCTGCGCTATCTCAAGTTCAAACTGGGAAGGGAAGACAACTAAACTACTTTGTAAGGTATTGCATAAGCCTGAGAGTAATTTCGGTGTTACATGCAGGGAACTTCTGACCATTGTGAAGGCAATTTCACACTTCCACCCCAACCTTTATGGCAGACGTTTTATTTCAAGAACCGACCGTGCTTCACCTTGCTGGCTATTAAATTTCAAGAACCTCAAACGTCAAATAGCCTGGTAGATGCATCATCTTCAAGAAGATGACTTAGAAATAACACACAGATAACACACAGATCTGGATGCCTTCACAGCGATGTAGATGCACTAAGAGGCCATGTGATCCATTTTGTCATTACAAACGCCAGGAAGATGAGTGGTGAACCGCTGAAGGTACGGAGAACAAGAATTTCAGATTCTTTATCTTGTGATGGGTTGCCTACCTGTAATGAAGAGGGTATTAGGAAAGATCAGCTGTATGAGCCCACTTTGCAGCCATTATTAAGGTACAAAGAAGCTGGCTGTTGTCCAAAAATGGGAAGCGATGGCTAGCCTGAGCGCATCAGTCAAACATACTGGGAACAATGGTACTCCCTCGTACTAAATAATAGCATACTTAACAGAAACTGGGGAAGTAATTATGGAAAACACATGTTTACGGTTGGTCCTTTCAGGATCTAAGGTACTGGAAGTCTTAAAAGTACTGCATAATAATGCAGCCAGTGGGCACTTTGGTGTTAATAAAACCCTCAACAGCGTTAGACTGAGATTTTACTGCTTCATTGTTGGGAGGATGTTAAGAAGTGGTGCTAATTATGAGACCTCTACACTGCGAGAAAGGACCAGGGGACAAGGTCATCTCCAGAAATAAAATGTTATATCCCCATTCGAGAAGATGGCAGTGGATATTCCATGACCCTCTCTGTGAGAGGTAATCTATCTCATGGTGGCCCAAGATTACTGTACTAAGTGGCCTGAGGTCATTCCCCTCCCAATATAAGAAGCACGTACTTTGACCAATGCACTCATAGACAATGTCTTGTGGTTTGGGGTGCCACTGGAACTTCATTCTGATCAGGGAAGAAACTTTAAAGCTGCATTCTTCCAGGAGTTGACAAAAATTCTGGGGATGAAAAAGGCCAGGACTACAGCCTTACACACACAGTCTGATGTAATGGTAGAGTGGCTTAACTGCACTCGAGCAGTACCTATCAATCTTTGTGGCAGACAACCAAAAGGACTGGGATTCAAAGGTGTCATTGTTTCTTGCTTACTGCTCAGCAGTTGAGTAACAAGGGCAACACCATCAAGAATGCTGTTTGGAAGATAGCTATGTGTTGGCATTCATGATTTTGCTCGACAGTGCCTCAGAATATATAGTAACAAAATGAAGACATGATATGATAGGAGAATGTTGGGTGAGGTATTTAAAGGACAATTGGTGTGGCTGTACAACCCACAGAAGAGGAGAAAAGGGTACTGCCCAAACCTCAAAAAATATTGGGAAGACTCCTGCAGGACTCTGAAAAGAAGATTGATGTGGTCTTTTGGATTTGTCATCAAAGCTCTCGGGTGAAGCTGAAAGTTGTCCACATATACCAACTGGCACTCTACAAATTCCCTGTGGTTGCACAGTCTATTTTGGATGAACAAACTTGAGGGAGGGTCAGTGTTATATGTCACTGGTCTGCGCTGCTGACCTTGGCTCGCTGCATGCGAGTGGGCGGAGAGGACAGAGTAGTGATGTTAATGGAGCAGCCCGTCAATGGAATGTTTTGAATGGCAGGTGGGTGAACCGCTTATTTGCTACAAAAAGCGAGCCAACGCGATGATCCCTTTTGTGGTGCATGCTGACCCTGGTTGTATTGATTTCTGCATTTATCTGAAGAATGCTCTGGATTACTAACCTTGTTCTCTCAGGGTGTGTTGAACCATCCATATTGTCGGGGCAAAGTATATAAAAGTGACAGGCCTCAGAGCCAAGTAGTTAAGTGAAAGATTGGCTGAGTTCTAAGTGATGGAAGACTAGCAGCGAGGGAAGTGACCAGCTGAAGGGAAATCTGTGACTGTGAAAATCAAGCAGTGAAGAGTGCTGCTGGTAGGCTGGACTTCTGGACTAGATTTGTAAGTGAAAGACATTACAAATTGTGGCAATAGACAGACTTAACACATGTTAATGAGTACGAGTTAATTTAGTTTATTCAAACAGACAATTAAGGATGTTAATTAGAGTTGAAATAGTCATTTAATATTGTGCTCAGTGTTAAGTAAATATTAATAGTGGAGAAAGATAATGTAATGCTGTAAATAATAGCCATGTGAATAAATTGGAAATAAAATTTAGTTCTTTTATTTTTATTAAGATTTCACCCTCACAAACTCAGATATGCCCTCACAGGCTTTCATGCAACAATAAAATATCTAGTAGGCGATTAAAAATTTATTTAATGAAACTGCATTCTCACATTTAAACAGAAATGTGATTTTATTCCCTAATTAACTATGTAAGGGAAAGGCTTGTAGCTAGTACTTTTTTTTAATATCTGCTCTTAAAATTTACAGTTAGTCAAATAGACAACTAATATGACATTAATACATGAAACTAATTTAATTCGTTGCCAATCTCATAAAGTATTGCAGTCATTTCTTACATTAACACATATGCAATTATGAACAGTAATATTTTTTTACCTAGGATTGATTTTTAAAATGCTCACTTTACTCTGCTGACAATTTTAAGTAATGTTTATAGTCAGTAGTTGTAAAAATGGGGTTCTGGTGCATCTGGCTCCTGGCCAGGGAGTCGACGACCATCATGGATCAGAATTTCCTGCTCTGTCAATCTGGTCCTATGATGTTATTTTTCGCACAAAAACATACATATTCGCACAGAAAATTGTCAAAATCGCTAGAAATGACTACAAAACCGGCAAGATTTTCGCGAAATAATCATGTTTGCACGCACCAAGACTTCATGCTCTTGCATTCCACTGATCCCACGTGGCGTTTGACTCTCGAGGGATGTCTCTGCCGGCTGTCATTTCATTGGCCGGTAGGGGGGTATTTTGTTGGCCAGTAAACCATTGGTGACCATTTTATTAGCCAGGTCAGTCAAAAAAAGTCTGGAAGCTTCCATCACACCGAATGTCGTACTTCTTGCTCTAGCATTCCATAACACTGTCCCTTGCTCAAGTCTGTTCCTGGGACGAGAACTTCCTTCTCTGTCAATCTGATTCGCAATCTTGGAAGTGGCACTGCCTAACAAAATGGCTAACAGTGCAGCATTCTCTGCTCTGTTGATCCGGTCCCCCATTTTTGGAAGTAGTACTGCAACAAAAACTACTGCAGGGTCCACGAGTCGCCCAGTCAGTCATGCTCTGTCATACCAGTAACATCACCTGCAATGTGTCTTTCCTGACATAGCTGTAACTACCAGAGTCACAACACAAGACTAAACCCATGACAAGGAAAAGTACAGAAGGGTCAAGTATGACCTATGTCTACATATAAGCATAGTTGGCTGTGACTTCCTAACCGTTTGAGATAAAACTACAAAATTCATAACATAGGCATCAATCAGGATGACTAGAATGGTAGATGGGCCAAGTAGACCCTATATCAACTTATAAGCATAATTCACTGCAATTTCCGAACCATTTAAGATATAGTTTTCAAATTCACAACATAGACATCGCTGATGTTGAGAAGTGTCGCAGGAACTTGTATACCCATGTCTACTTATAAACATAGTTGGTTGTAATTACCGAACCGTTTGAGATATGACTACCAAAATCGTAATACAGACTTCACCCCATGCAACAGAGACGACCCCAGGACTCGCATAAACTATTCGACAGACATCAATTGAATGCTAGGAGAATATTGCATAGGTCTACGCATTTGACAAAAAATTCAGGAGGTGGTGAGGGGATCGTTTTGGCTTACCTTAGGTTACAAGTCCGATGCTTGGACCACCAATGCAAGAGATGTGTGAAGAGATGAAATAGTGTATCGGCCTACGAACCCGACATACAGTGTATGGTTAAAATACATGCATTGGCCTACACACCAATGCAAACAGAAAACATAATGTAAAGGGGAAAAAATATTTGTACATGCTTAACAACCACTACAAGTGCAGGGGTGCTGTACAATGCTAGAACGACCTTAGCGCGAACCAAAATCATTGCATGCAGCGGCAGACCCATCTGTCATACGGGTAGTCGTACTCTGTTTCTGACATACACTCGTGTACCAAAGCATCAATTCTTGTAATTAGTCAATCATAACCTGTACCTAACCTTCAATGTGCATACTTACATATAGTCATACACTGCACTCATATACTCTCCCTCTCCGACCTACACTTGTGTACTGAGACATCTGGGCATCCCAATTTCATGACCTGACGTGTATTTACTGATAGTCCTCCAACCTGCACATGTACAGAGACTTCCAGGCAGTCATACCTATGAACTGCATGTGCTTACAGCCATACTGTCTCCAACCTGCTCACATGTACCGAAGTTTCAATGCTGGTCATTACAGTCAGTCATATCCTGTGCCGAACCTTCAATGTGCAGACTTGGTCAGTCTTGCACTGCTTATGCAGTCATTCTCTTTCTCTCTCTAATTTTTGCTCTCTTTTACGTGCTCTCTCTCACTTACACCTTCATGGCTCGCAGCTAGCCTGTACACCCCCCCCCCCCCCCCCAAACACCACTGGGGTCCAGGGGACTGATCTGCACACATACAGAATTAGTAGTTCGTAGTGTACTGAGACCTCAGTGTGTGTAATGGACAGTCATACTCCATCTCTCATACATTCACGCTGCCATCGCCGATGCTAGACATGACCAGACCGTCCTGGGTAGAACATATTCTGTACGAACAGAGCAAAATGAAACCGGCCAACACTAGCAGCAGAGCACATCGGACCTACCAAACGAGCAACGTGAGAATCTATAAGGTTACCCCAAGCAGTCAATCGACAGTACAAGCATCGTGCAGGCAAGTCGGAGGATGGTAAATAACACTAGTCGAGAGAGAGAGATGCCAGGGTGGCAGACCAGTTGAGTCACACGTGCATGTCCCCTTTTACAAAAGGAATTCAGTTATACACCACCTAGTGCCAGAACCATACACACATATGAAATAACATAGATGTAAATCATTAGTCATGGAAGAGAGAAGACACCACCACATGCTGCGGCAAGAAGAGCAAATAGTACATGTACTTAGCACGTACAAACCATTTATATTGATAGAACTGTAGGCTCATTATGAAACTTATTACTTATGAATCTCTCGACACAAGTGAACGAACTCCGTAATGATGAGTAAGGCGGTAGCACAACACACACATGTACATTTCAACTATGTATGTATTCTGCTTTTAGAAAATGTAAAACATGAAGAGCATAGGTTTACCTTAACTGTTGTATGAGTGAAGACCTGTAAATCGCGAGGACATCTCATAGCGTTCGCAGGCCCGCCAAGAGAGGGGGAAAAGGGGGTGCAATGCTCGGGGGCCTGAGTCGGGCCCGATCCGTAAATGTTTATTTATAAAACAAGGAATTATGTAAAAATCTAATCACGACAAACAAAAGTTTACTTTTTTTTTAAATAGATGATGACTGTATTGAAATGGTTGATTTTTGCCGGGGAGGGGGTAGGGGGGCCCACAGCAAACATTGCTCAGGGGCCCGGAATTTCTCTTGGTGGGCCTGAGTTTTCATCGTGAACTTGATGGAAGAAGAGAGAACAATGACCATTACACCTTTCCACACATGGTATACATCACCGACCAAGAAAGCAATTCGACAACTGCAATTACTATAATTACATCACCACCTCCCTTGACAAAACATACATACTTGTTACATATATCATTGAATGGAACTAACGCATGTACCCTGACAGCAGTGGCTACAGTGCATCATCCATGAAAATAAGTTATCGTAGGTTCAGTTCCCATAGTCTCCAATCATTTTACAAGAAAGAAAAAAATGTTGGTAATGCACATCAACATGGAAGTAGTCATTACACATTTGCCTGCAGTGAATAGACTATGTATGTCATTCACTGGGAAGCGAGTGGAAGTATTGTCGCAAGACATTCGCAAACAACTGCACTATCAAACAACATGAAGATAGTAACTGTTCATTACTATAGACTAAGACCTACCCGTGCGGTGTTGGTATATGCGAAATAAGTGGGTGCCTTGCATGCACACAGCAGGAAGTGTTCAAATGAAAATTAAGTTGATTGTGTAAGACAAACGAGTGTAACGTCCTTGAGCGACGAAATTCACAGGCTAGACGGAGAACGGCCAGATAAGGTAACCAGTCCAGCAACTATGCAGCTAGCAGAAAGTAGTAATTGAATGTTCAGCCCACCATACCATCACAAATACTTGCAGCCGGCCAGTCATAGGTAACAAGCAGGTTGCACTATGACAACTCGAGACACAAACCATCAGTGATAAGCATATAGAAGCACTTGGTTGTCGAGCATGGCGGGAAGCAAATCATTACATCTACATTCACCTAAATATGGAACTATCAGTTGATGGCTTACCATCTGTAAAACACCACCGGTATCTTCAACAGCAAAGAGCCTGACAAGCATTATGGTACCAAAGTTAGCAACGTGGAAATACCTTTAGTAAATACTCTAATATAAGTCATGCTCGCCGATAGTCTAAAGAATTCCTTCTTACGTATGCAAGAGAGAAAATAAAATCAGTCTACAAACACCTACCTGCAACAGGACGAAGATATTCTTGGCTGTCTAGAATGTTGCCAAAGTAGTGCTACCAGTGTGTAATATTATATATATATATATATATATATATATATATATATATATATATATATATATATATATAATCACACACGAGCTGATATAAGACAACGGAACAAAGCAACAAAACCACGACACCTCCAACATGGAAAGATGAACGACGGTAAAGAAGTGGAGTGGTCAAACCGACAACTTCGCAAGCTAGACAGCGAACGACCTGATAAGGGAACAGGTTAGTCCAGCAAACATTTATCACACAGCCAGCAGTCCTCTACAACTACAAGTGAGCATCATGTAAAATGGATGTTAATTCGCCGGCGAGCGTGGTGGTGGAAAGCAGATCGTTACAACAATCTAGTATGACCGTATATTCTGCTACAATACGAAAATGGAATCAATGATTGAAGACTTGCCATCTCTAACACTGTCAGCATCAACAGCAAGGGACCCTGAACAGTTGCTGCAAGCATTAAGGTATCAGTGTTACTATTGTGAAAATACCTTCAGTAAAAGTTGCCATGCATGCAGTGGGAGCGAGAAGTTCGTCACTGCTATATACCCATGCAAACAAATATAAAGGAACCTAGATATAAGCACTTATCAACCAACGCATATTACACATGCTAATCAAGACCAGACAGTCCTGCCCGACTAGTACAGTAGAATAGCAAATGCTTTCCTTACGAACCCATCAGAATGAAACTATCAAATTTATATTACAGCTAAAACTCACTGCTCTGGTCCAAGATGGCGGCTGTGGCCTTCAGTTGCCTACACCATCAGTCTACCACCTGGCTACCTTTCAGATTCACGAGTTGATAGTTGATCGCACAGGGTTGGTGCATTCCACCGCTAGCGCACTGAGTTTTGGCTGTAATCTGAATTTTATGGTTTCATTCTGATCTGTTCGTAAGGAATGCATTTGCTATTCTACCATACCAGTCGGGACTGTCTGGTCTTGGTTAGCACGTGTAATATGCGTTGGTTGGTAAGAGCTTACATCTAGGTTCCTTTATATTTTTTTGCATGTCGCTCCCACTGCTTCTCAACTGTCATAGTTTTTTTTTTTCTCTAATGAGGCGCACGTTGCTCGATGCTCGCACATTTTTTGTGTTTGGTAGTGGAATTCGTGTGCCTCTGTACTTTAGTCAAACTCAGTCTGAGGGTGTACATGGGAAAATAATTTGCTATTCTGCTGTACTAACCAAAGCTACCATGTCAGTTTTCAGATGCACTGTCGTGGCTAGCAACGACTGATGTGATGTTAGTGCTCGTCGCTGGTGCAATATGTGATGATTGGTCGATGATAACTATTTTATCTCATCACTAAATAGCAGTGCCGTTGGCTCTTGCATTGGCCACTGGTTTAAACGTATGCCTTTACAAGTCATGTAATACATGTCTTCAAATTATCACGACTGGTAAATAATGTGCTGACTGCATGGGTGAGTGTTCTGCATGCTGTACGTCGGAATTAGGTTGTGTGTCTCGATGCCAATGCTCCTAGCGAGTCATTGGTAATGCATAAACGAGGTTGATGTTCCCCTCTGACAGGGGTAACGAAGATGGTGTAAGACCTCCACAACTCTGGGAGAAATAAAGATGGTGAGAGCATCTGCATGTTTGTATTGCTCAAACAGCTGTTTGTAGGGAGCGGAGTTTGAGACTTGACACTATACAAAAAATGTTTTCTCTCTTTCAGATAATTTTTTTCTAGTGATGGAGGTGGCCCTAATATTAATGGAGGTTTTGTTAAAGTGTATAAATTATGTATATTTTATTCATCTATCTTTATTTTACACACATAACATAACACTGCATATTAATGTGATACATGCTCAACTTAATTCTTCATTCAAGCAAAACATTGACTGCTTTTGCAGAGCACTTCCTGCCGTGAGCATTCCAGGCATACATTTGCATATATCGCACAGCAGTTAACACATGGGTAGATCTTTCAGATGGTGGCAAATCGACAGCGACTCATGACATCTGGCACCAGCGCGCTTAGCGAGTGTCTTGCCACAATACTTGAACTTGCTTCCCAATGAACGACTAACATTTCCTGTGCACATCTTGATATGTCTGTACATATTATTGTCCCAGGCAACCACAGCATCACAGTTATAATGGAACACCTTGTATGCAGTGATGAACAAGCAATGCCCACTTTCATGTCGACATGCATGGCAACTTATACTGAATGCATTTCCACAATAGTAAAACTGATACCTTAATGTTTGCAGCAACTCTTCAGGGTCCCTTGCTGGTGGTGGTGTTACAGATGTTAAGTCTTCACTCATTGATTCAGTCTTCACTCATTGATTCAGTCTTCACAGTGTAGCTAAGTTCATGGTAACATTGATAACAGAATGCCTGTAGCAACTCTTCAGGACATCTTGCTGTTGTCGATGCTGACAATATTACAGATTGTAAGTCTTCAACCATTGATTCCATCTTCGTATTGTAGCAGAGTACACGGTAGTACTAGATTAATGTTGTCAACGATCTGCTTTCCACAACCGCACTCGCCGGTAAACTGATGTCAGTTTTACATGATGCTCATTTTTATACTGTTCACACTGCATTCTAGTTTGCATTGCCCAGTTCGGGTTGCCTCAGTAGATGACTGCTTGTTGCTAACATCAGCATGGTTGTCAGACTGATATGTGTTAAGTTATCAAGTCGATTGCTGTATAGCCTGCGACGTTGGCCTCAAATTCTTTGCACTTGTTCATCTTAGATGCTCAACTGAAATCTTCATTCATGCAATTCCTTCAGTGAACATGCAATGGTTTGTTTGCATGTAATGTACTACAGTTAATACATGGGTAGGTCTTGTATACTGTGTCAAATGGGCAGTTATTAACTTCATGACAACTGGCATCGGTGCGGTTAGCCAACGTATTGCAGCAATACTTAGACTCGCTTCCTGATGAGCAACAAACATTACCTTTTTACAGCTTGTGTACATACAGATTATCACTGCGGGTAAACACAGCATCAAAGTTATCACAGTGAAACATCTCGTATGCTGGACTGAACATGCAATGGCACCTTTCATGTTGGCATGCATTACAATATTTACCGAGTGTGTTTACAAAAATAATAACACTGATATCTTAATGCTTGGAGCGAATCTTCAGGGTCCTTTACATTTGACGATGATGGTCTTACAGACGTTAAGTCTTCTCCCATTGTTTCAGTCTTCCTAGTGTAGTGGAAGTTCACGATTGTAGTAGATGAATGTAGTTGCAATGATCTGCCTTCCACCACCACGCTCACCGATGAAATTACATGTCTTTACACGATGCTTGCTTGTAATAGTAGAGGACTGCTGGCTGTGTGATGAATGGTTGCTGGACTAACCTATGTTACTTTATTAGGTTGTTCGCTGTCTAACTTGCGAAGTTATCGGTTTGACCACTCCACTTCTTTACAGTCGTTCATCTTTCCATGTTGGAGGTGTCATGGTTTTGTTGATCGCTCCCGTTGTCTTATATCAGCTCCTGAGGTGTGTGTGTGTGTGTACTAGTAGCACTACCTTGGCAATATTCTAGACAGCCAAGAATATCTTCGTCCTGTTGCAGGTAGGTGTTTGTAGACTGATTTTATTTAGTGTCGTGCATATGTGAGAAAGTATTCTTTAGGCATGCTATCACTACGAGCAACCATGAAGTGTATTACGGCATTTTATTTCCACACTAGTACCGTTGGTACCGTAATGCTTGTCAGGCTCCTTGCTGTTGATGATAATGGTGGTGTTTTACAGATGGTAATCCTTCAAACGATGGTTCCATCTTTAGGTGAATGTAGATGTAATGATCTGCTTCCCGCCATGCTCGACGACCAAGTGCTTCTATATGCTTATCACTGATGGTTTGTGTCTCGAGTTGTCATAGTGCAACCTGCTTGTTACCTATGACTGGCCGGCTGCAAGTATTTGTGATGGTATGCTGGGCTGAACATTCAATTACTACTTTCTGCTAGCTGCATAGTTGCTGGACTGGTTACCTTATCTGGTCATTCTCTGTCTAGTTGTGAATTTCGTCGCTCAAGGACATTACACTTGTTTGTCTTACACAATCAACTTAATTTTCATTTGAACACTTCCTGCTGTGTGCATACAAGGAACCCACTTATTCCGCATATACCCGCACCGCAGGGGTAGGTCTTGTAGTCTATGGTAATGAGCAGTTACTATATTCATGTTGTTTGCTAGTAGGATTGTTAGAGAATGTCTTGCGACAATACTTCCACTTGCTTCCCGGCGAATTGCATACATTGTCTATTCACGGCAGGAAAACATGCAATGACTACTTTAATGTCGGTATTCATTACCAATTTTTTTTACCTGTGAAATGATTGGACTCTACAGGAATTAAACCTAAGATATCTTATTTTTATGGCTGATGCACTGTCTCCACTGCAGTCAGGGTACATGCGTTAGTTCCTGTCAATGGCATACGTAACAAGAATGTATGTTTTGTCAAGGGTGGTAGTGATGTACTTACAGTACTTGCAGGTGTCGTTGCTTTCTTGGTCGATAATGTACTCCATGTGTGGAAAGGTGGAACGGTAATTGTGCTCTATGCTTCCATTGAGTTCATGACGAATGCTACGAGATGTGCTCGCGACCTACAAGTTTTCTCTCCTACACCAGTTAAGGTAAACCACTGCTCTTTATGTTTTTCATCTTCTAAAAGCTGAGTACATACATAGTATAAATGTGTGTGTTTTGTTACCTTCTGACTTGTCATTACGGAGTTAGTTCATTTTTGGCTAGAGATTCATGGGTTGTTTCATAATGAGCTTGCAGTTCTAGCATTATAAATGGTCTGTATGTAAAAAGAAAGTACATTTTCTATTTGTTTTTCTTGCCTCAGCATATGGCGGTGTTGTCTTAATGGTATACATGTACAGTGGAACGTCGCAAGTGCAAGGCTTGATAACAGTACAATAAATCCTCATCTAAGAGTACTTGTAGCAAACAAATGTATGCAGTAAAATAATATTCAAAGAAAGTAATGTCGTCTTAAGTTACTAGAGAGGCGGGAGTTATATTACAATGTACTTTGGTTGATATCTCTGCTATTAAGAAGTACACTACACAAGTAGGACAACAGGTCTGTGTTTATTAAGAGGAATGTGATGTGTAATTGCTCTGCGAGTTATTTGTGATCTCTGGATTCCACAATTTTCACACGTCGCCACAAAACATGGCAAAAAAAATGGCCGGCCGCAATGAACGAGTAAACAGCACAGTCATCCACCCATCTCTTGTGATATTTCCATATGTGCGTGCACTGTTTACGGCAGTGTTCCAATTCACAGTTTTAGTTAATTAAATGGTCGCGTCACCCGTTTTAGTATAATAAAATGATGACTTACGGTAGAACTGTTAAGATTTTTTCAAACGACTGGATGCTAAAAACTTCTTATCTGCAGGATGGAAACAACTTGCATATACAGTACAATGTAGTTTGACGATCAATCACAAAATCAACAACAGTGTAACAAAATTTTGTATGCAAATATCCATAAGAATTGCTTATAGGTATATAAAAAAAATTATGCACGTGCTTCCTAACTCTAGTTTTTTTTTTTCTAAAACAACTGTCAGTATAGTCTTTTTTAATATTTCTATGGCAAATCACTTGTATCTACAAATGTTCAAATGAAAATACCGCTCGTAAATACCACACACTTTTATTATAAATAGCATATACAAACTGACGGTGTATAACAAAATGCTCGCAACTATGAAGGCCTCAAGGCCCATATTCGCACTTGCAAAGTTTCATTGTATGTTGTTTCAAATGTACATTTGGTTCTGGCACTAGGTACTGTATAACTAAATTCCTTTTGTAAAAGGGGACATGTATGTGTGACTCGACTGGTCTACCACCCTGACGTCTCTTTCTCGACTAGTGTTATTTACCATCCTTCGACTTGCCTGCACGATGCTCGCACTGTCAATCGACTGCTTGTGGTAGCCTTACAGAGTCTCACGTTGCTTGTGTGGTAGGTCGGATGTGTTCGGCTGCTAGTATTGGCCGGTTTCATTTCACTCAGTTTGTACGGAATATGTTCCCTCCAGGAAGGTCTGGTCATGTCTAGCATCGGCGATGGCAGCGCTAACGTATGCGAGATAGTTTTACTGTCCCTTAATACACGCACTGAGGTCTCTGTACACAACAAACTATGGATGCTGTGGGCGCAGGCCGGTTACCTGAACCCCATTTGGGGGGGGTTACAGAATAGCTAAGAGTCTTGGAATGCACGAGTGTGGGTTGGAGAGAGAGAGAATGACTGCGAGTGCACTGTAAGACTGACTGTAAGTATGCACATTGAAGGTTCGGTACATGGTATGATTGTCTGTAATTACCAACATTGAAGCTTTGGTACATGAGTGTAGGTCAGAAAAAAGAGTATGACTACCTGTCTGATGGACAGGTCTGCCGCTGCATGCGATGATTTCGGTTTGTAAGGTCGTCATTCTGACCAGGATGGTCTAGCATCGTACACACGCATGTGCTTGTGGGCAAGTATGTATAATTTTTTCTCCATTTACATTATGTTTTCTGTTTGCATCTGTGTATAGGCCAATACATGTATTTTAACCGTACACTGTCTGTCGGGTTTGTAGGCCGGTATGCAATTTCCTCACACGTCTTATGCAGGGGTTGTCAAGGTATCAGACTGGTAACCTAAGGGTAGCCAGGACGATCCCCACACCTCCCCCTGCATTTTTTTGTCAAATACGTAGGCCCATGCGATCTTCTCCTAGCAGGCAATGTCTGTCAAGTAGCTTAGGGGAGTCCTGAGGTTGTCTCTTTATGTTGCATGGAACAGTGTCTATTACGATTTTGGTAGTCATATCTCAAATGGTTCAGAAATTACAGCCAACTATGCTTATATGGAGACATAGGTCATACTTGACCCTTCCGTACTTTTCCTTGTTCGAGGGTGTAATCTTCTGTTATGACTTTGGCAGTTACATCTCAAACTGTTCAGTAATTAGAGCTATGTCGGGAGAGAGACCTTGCAGGTGATGTTGCTGATATGACAGAGCATGACTGACTGGGTGACTCCTGGAGCCAGCAGTAGTTTTTGCTGCAGTACGACTTCCAAAAATGGAGATCCGGATTAACAGAGCAGTAAGTTCTGCATTGTTAGCCATTTTCATAGGCAGTGCCATCATTTTTGCTAGACAGCACATTGGCAGCCATTTTGTTAGGCAGTGCCACCTCCAAGATTGTGAAACAGAGTGACAGAGCAGGATGTTCTGCTTTGGCAACCATTGTGCTAGACAGTGCAACTTCAAAGATGGTGGATCAAATTGACAGAGCAAGAACTTCTCGGCCCAGGAACAGACATGAGCAGTGGGCGGTGTTATGGAATGCTAGAGCAAGAAGTAGAAACAATTGGTAGGATGGATGCTTAGACTTTTTGACTGGCCTTGCTAACAAAATGGCCACTGCTGACTTACTGGCCAACAAAACGGCCATTGCCAGCTTATTTGCCGCTTAATTGCCACCACTTGCTTACTGGCCGACAAAATAGCCACCACTGGCTTATTTGCCGACAAAATTGCCACCTGTTGTCACATCCCTCACCACTGAGTCAAACACCACAATGTGGGGTCATCGGTGGTATTCAAGAGCATGAAGTCTGAGTGTACGAAAACATGATTATTTCACAAAAAATTTGCCGGTTTTGTTGTCATTTCTGGCGATTTTGGCAGTTTTCTGTGCGAATTTGCTAGTTTTTGTGGGAATGTCATTGGCCAGGATTGACAGGGCAAGAAGTTCTGGTCCACAATGGTCGTCGGCTCCCCAGCCAGGAGCCGGGTGCGCCAGAACCCTCTTTAAAACTACTATAATCATGCCGCTAAATAATTTCAGAATGGTGTCAGCCAAATGTTTAATATTGAAGCAACTAGAAAATACACATAGGTATTTTAAACAAAATATTGGCTTATAATAGTTTTCTACCATTCATGATAATTAGTTGAATTTAGCTGCTGATGTTATATACTAATCACATTTCTTAAATGTATCTTAACATCCTCTGGAAATAGCTGTTGTAATCAGTTCAAAGTGTCTGTGTAAAGTGTTAAATTTTTTTTGCATTAGTGCTGTGTAAAGTGGCTTTGTTTAAAGGCGTAAAGCTCATTATGATTGTATATTAACATTGTTTCAGGTAATGCTCAGTTTTGGTTGAAATTGCTTTAGTATGTTCTGGACACTTATATTAGTCATCATAGCTTCCTTGTCTGAGACACCGAACTAACTTAAAGTTCCCTCTTGGATACAATATTCATCTGTTAGTATGTTTTATGAAATACAATTGAATATGTCTGTGGCTTGGTTGTATCGGTTTCCGAATCAGTCTTCTTCGATACATTTCCGCCTTCATTGACTGGAAAACAATTTGGCCATTCTTTTTTCATAACTTCCTAACTAATTCAAGTATCCCCTCTTCTTAGGACTTCACAGCTTAAGCACTCTTGTTTGCATCTGATTTATATACACAGGTTTGATTAGTGATGTTTCGATATTACATTTTCTCGATACTCTATACCAGTTCAGATACCAAAACATTATCGCAATACTAGAAAAGATATTTTTCTCTATACTAAATTTAAATTGTCATGAACACAAAATAACTTGGCAAAGAAAATTGCTCATTTTACTAGTGTCTTGACACACATTAAAACTATATATAAACCCACATTACACTGGAAACAAATGGTTGATGGCCTGTACACCAAACATCCTTAACCAATGATAAAACAACACAGTCTCCTTCGATTCTGTAGATTCAAGTTTCCACAGTAAAAGCTGTAATCAAACTTTGAGGAAAATAATAGCTCAGTACACACTTATTTTGGGATTTCAGTTTTTTTTTTTTTTTTGCAACTTCAAGGAGATTACTGTAACGCTAAACAAATATTGTAATTATCTGATGCATCTGCCGTGGCCTAGCCCGCGGAATACGCAGGCTAGGCCATAACAGGTGTATCAGATAATTATGCTATTTTTTTTTCTGAATACTTAAATTTTATTTAATGCAGTTACATCATAGCCCGCTGAATTCCCGGACTAGGCCATGTAGGGTGTATCAGATAATAATGGAATTTATTTTTTTAAATATTTAATAATGCAATTGCATCAGATAATTATGTGTGGGATGTACAATAACTACTTAATTTGCTCGCTCGTGCCTATCGGCCCGGCCCTCGCTCGCAACTCTCTACCTGCTTTTATTGTACTTGAAATATATACCATAAAAATGAATTAAATGAAAAATTTTGGTGCAGCATATAATTGTGGATGTATATTGGGTGTACAATAACTACTCGACCCATTTTATTGTACCTCAATTATAAACAATAAAAGTAAATGTTGTCAAAAATCATTATTGTGCTGTGTATGGGATGCTTTAATAACTTATAAACTATTTGTTCGATCTTGACCCGCAAAGGCTTTTTAGAATGCTTGTGGGAAACTTTGGAATGCTCGCTGCCAGCCAAGATAATTATGGTACACATTTAAATGTTGCTGTTAATATCTTGCGAACCGTTTTACCTAGATAAAATTTTATGTGTATGTCAGAATGGCCCAAGGATGCAGATTAAATTATGGTACACTTTTCGAAAGTATATTACATATTTCAAATGGTATGTTCGTAACATAATCATTGCATCAGAGACTAAGTGTTAAAATTCAATACTTTGGGATGTTCTCATGTGATACTAGATACTATAAAGTATCAAGGGTATCTAGGATCACATCCCTATTGATATCTAACAACGAAGTTATGACTGGTGTATCTGCAATTTTATGCTTAAGTTCTTTTGGCCTAAACTTTGAATGTGTACAATTCACAAATTTTTGCTTTTTATTTCATTTCTACATTATGATTATTTGAACCCCCTTAATTTTTTTTTTACCCAGTGAAAACATTCCATTTTATGATTGATCAAACATAATCAGCTGTTTCTATATTCTCTGTGGTTAGGCAGCATATATTTCTGAAGGTCAATGCTACACTGCTGGCATATTTATTTTTGTAATATCGCACCACTTGAATAGTTTCAGCTATACTATAAAAATTAGCTTTCACTGAAAATGATGGGAGTATGTTCTATGAATGTGAGGATTTACAGTACTATTGTAATTTTGAGCTGACATTCATTAATTTTTTATCTCAAGTGTGTTTGCGGCGGGAGTTGGTTGGTTATGCACATCAGATAAGCTTTCAATACTGTGGCTGACATATCATAAACAAACCTGTATCTTGCAGAATATTTAAACTATGTAGTGTCTTAAAGATTCATGTACGAGACAAATGGTTGCTAGAAGCTCTAATGATGATATTCTGCTAATCATCCGTAGTTACCCATATATGCAGGTATCTATAGGTTATTTCATTGTTGGTGCATGCATACATGAAGGTATATTTTCATGCCAGATAAGCAGACACATGTTACTTCTCAGACAAGTTATTTCAGTTATAAAATGCAACTACTTGGTTTATAATTCTAACCTTAGGAATAACCCTAGAGAATAGGTATTTATAATTAAGAACCAGTTTTAGAATTGAAAAGCTGTAAAGGAATTTAAATTGAAATTAATAATAAAAAATTTGATTTTAACATATTTTTGTCTCGTATGTTTTATTAGCAACTAATGACTTATTTGACATTTGATTTAATGTGTTCAGTAGATAGTGTGTTCGAAAGGTCACTTCAATTTCAATTATATTGGGATGTCAGTTTGCCCCAGTGTTTATAGCAGCCATAATGGAAATGGGTAGTTTGATATGGCAAAATAATTTTTTTTATTGCACACAAAATCTTTTTCAAAATGTTGGGGTTTCGGGATTACAGCAACAGACAAATATTAATTCGGAACATTTTTTTTTTTTTTTTTTTTTTTCTTAATTTTTGTCTTGAAAACATCACCACTAGGTTCGCTGTGCCCAGCTTGTGGCAGGTATATATCATAATGCATCTCTCGCTCTCTCCACCAGTACTTCACTATGCACTGCTCTCTGTCCCTCGTGGTTTGACATATGCTCTTCCCATCGCTTGTGCCTTCCTTTTGGGTCTGTTTTCACCTTAGTTCAGTTCTGTCATTTTCCTACACAGCCTCTCCTCCAATTTCAATACATGGCCATAACCATCTCATTCGGGTCATGTTGCTAGACCACTTTAACCCTTATCTCTCTCCTTGACATTGCTGTTATAAATCTTTAAACCAATGGCCCTGATTCTTTTGCATCTCTTTCATTCAGCTCTACATATGGCTGTTGGTGCATAGGTTTTGCATCACATTATTTTACATTCAATATCATCTTGCAGTTGTATTTCTTCCTTGTCATTGCCCCTCCTTACAATGTATTATTAATCTATATCTTACTATGGTTTTATGTCTTGTATTCGAAGTCGCTTTAGTCTTGTCATTACTAAATCTTATAACTTTTCTCCTCAGTCCATTTAGTCCATCTTCTTTCCATCAAATGTTATATGGCAAAAATAGGTTCTGTGTCCTTTTTCTTGGAATTTCTTATACTTTTCTACACTGTCACTTCGTAATAATAATCCCTCTTTTGGAATTGCATATCTTCCCATTTCCTTTCTGGAAGATTAGTATTATACCCCTCCCCCAGTCCCTCAATCACTTTTCCTTTGATGCCTCTTAGCATCCAGTATAAATATTAATTAAGTTTCAGTGTCACTTACTATTACTACCGTTGCTCCTTGATATTGTACAAATCTCAATTTTGATGCATCGCCTTTTCTCTTTTGTCCTTTCTCTTTCAAACTGAAAAATCTTGAAAACAATTTTCCCACCTTTTTTCCTTTTCTCGATTTTTCCCTCACCCCAACTCCCATTTCTTCTTCCTGCTTTTTGCTTGGCTATATTATTTTCTTTTTATATTCCTTCCATAACATACTAGTATTTCTGTCAATTATTGCAGGCGTGTACTCTGAATTTAATATACTTATTCAGATTTAATGTTGGTAGACAGATTATATATAGAATAAATATGGAACATTTCAATTAAACTGTTACTATTCTAAAGGTAGTTTTATCACTTTTAATTTTTTTGTACTAGTAAGACATGGAAATAAGTGTGACTTAAAGTTTCCTTAATAGTATGTTATTATGGTGACAGTGTGTGCCTGTTTTTTACAGGGTGTTGTATCAACAGCAGAACCAGCCTATGGATGCTCTGCAGGCTTACATTTGTGCAGTGCAGTTAGACAAGACTCACACAGCAGCTTGGACCAACCTTGGTAAGATTCACTATGCTTCATCAGTGGTGCTTCTGCTGGAATTTTCACTCGGTTCTCGTGATTGACTGCAGATCTATCAGCTATATGCAAGTGCTGACTAAATGTGCCTGTATATTTGTGGTCCTCCTATAATAGGTTATTGAACAAGTCTGTATTTTTACACTTTTTCACAGTAGTTTAATACTTCTTGCTTTAAATTCTAAATAACAAAGTGTGACCAGGAACAGATCTATGTCAATAAAAATAGCTCATACAGAAGTTAAATTTATTTCTTATGCAGTGAAATCTGTTAATGATATTACCCAAATTCTGTTACCTCTGCAAATTGTTAACCATTTAGGAATATTTTTATATGCATTTTTTTGTTGTGTAAAGGACTAGTGTCGTAATTTCCCTAAATGTTCTCGAGTTCTCTCAAAATAAAAAAATTCTATTTGTTTCCTATTACTGGTATTTTCATCCATAGTTATTTTACACTGCTATTTGGTTTTATTTTCTTTTAGTCCCATTTTGGTTTCCCAGGGATATTTAAATTTTAGGACAGCTGCTCAAAATGTCTGTACACAGTAGACTTTTAGCGATTCATTTTATTCTTTAGGAAGGTTATTGCACTGTTATCAATGACCGCCTGTACTGGAATTCTGTGCTGAGGTTGGAATTGCATGTAACACATGCACATCTGGCCAATATTTATTTACAGCTCCCTAGATTTGTGCCATTAGGCTTCCTAAGGCATGACTTGACCTTAACTGTTGACATCTAGACATTGTGCCACCCATGTCAAGGGTTGGAAAGTATAATGGTTCAGAGATATTGCCTTTAAAGGTGAACCTATACTACAGCACTAAACACCAAGCACATGTTTTTTCAGAATGTAAATAGTGTATTTACGTAATGTTATTAATACATAATTACAATTATTATTGAGCCATGTTTACGTATCATTTATAGTGTTGAACTAAAACTTCAGTAATGTAACTGCAGTATAGCAGGTATTAATGTGCACTTTTACAATGATCAATGTTGCAATATTTTTATGTTTAATTTCCAAGAATGGTACTATATTTTGTATGAATGTGTAGTTCATGGTGATTAGCAGGCTTGCCTTTATAAGTGGATGTGCGGTGTGTGCCCAAAAATTGCAGAATTTGATAGTTCTGCTCAAAAAGAAGGGGGTACAGAACTATACTGCTAATTTAAATTTTCTGTATCACTAAGGAAAAATCTCAAGACTTGTTGGTCTGGAACAGCCATCAGTGGCAGACTGAAAACAGCCTCGAAGTCAGGCTGCAGAGTGCATGGTGATTCCTCTTTAGTCAGATTGTATTTATAATGGAGCACATTGTGCCCAGAATTCTGACACGTTAACATCCTCTGAAATGTAACATGTTTACAAGAACAAAAATTATTTACTAACTGCCTGAAACCTTTGCATAAATTAAAGGTGCAATTTGAATGTTAGCTGTAATGAGCATGTTGCGCAACAACATTCATTCTATACTTTGGTCAGAAGACTGCAGGAGGAGATGCTCAGCTGATATTATCTGGAAGCCCCCCTGAAAATATGGAAGCTGAATATACTAAAGTATGTTTAGCAGTCACTGCTGCCAAGGTAATTCCACGAATGTTCCGTGCATAGTGCAAATTCAAGTTTTGTACTCTTCAGATCACCCTCACGTGGTTTGTGCATTGCTAGACAGTGCTAGCCAGGAAAGTTTTGCGACACATCTGTAGACTTTGGTGTTATGTTTGAGAAAGGCCTGCCTTCCTGTGAGGGGGGGTCTGTGTAACCCTCAGTGGATGTACCCAAATGAACTACTTTTGTGTGTCCAGTTTGAGACATTAGCAGTCACTTTGTGTTGGATCTATTTGTGCTACATAAAATCACCACTAATTTACTTAGTGTTAAGATCTCAAATGTTATTCACTCTGTGAGACTTCTCAAATTGGCGACCCCTTTTTTTATGGTCATTGGGGCAGACATTTCTACCGGTAGTTAAAAAAATGTTTGATCGCAAGGCTGCCTGCTGCAAAGCGATTTGTACCTTTTGGTATTTTCATAGAACTAAGATTTTCATCATGGTATCTTCTGAAAACACATATAGGTATTCATATAAATGAATTAAGGGATGCTATAAAAATTAAGAGAAAAAAAGTATTGATAAAGTTTCTTGGTAATATAACTACAGCAAATTTGTGA
This sequence comes from Dryococelus australis, assembly GCA_029891345.1. NCBI lineage: Eukaryota > Metazoa > Arthropoda > Insecta > Phasmatodea > Phasmatidae > Dryococelus > Dryococelus australis. The sequence continues at coordinate 152,610,341 of CM057009.1, forward strand.
ATGTTTACAAACAATAGAGTAGTCAAAATTGTATACAAAACATGAGTCATTTGCTTTCCCCAAAAGATACCAGAGTATAAAAATGTTTCTTGGCAGTCCTGTTTTTTAATATAATATAACAATCTCTAAGAACATGCAGAATTTTATAAATATGTTTTCAACAGCATATCTAGCAGAGTTCAAATGACAGAATGTTACATATTGAAAGGTTTTATCAAATTTTTTTTAGCAACAGTGGATAAATAGATTTTGATTTATGTTTCAACTTGCAAAAATAGTTTGCAAAAACACATTCAGCATTTTTTTTTTAGTACAGTAGTTCTAATTTTGTAATTGTTCTATATTCATGTAAACAGTTCTATATTTCTCAGCGAGTGCCCTACATTTGGGGAACAATGTGAAAGATGCATAGGAAAATATTGAAACAATATATTAAATATCATTAAATATCAGCCAAAAACCACATTCATAATGCAAACTTCCAAAAATTGTACCTATTGCTGCCTTAAAATTTTAGTATTTGCATTCAGGAAAACATCTAGAGCTGGAAAAATTCTCATATGGGAATGCCAGAAACATTTTTTTCATGTGAAAAAAAGCATTAAAAAAAATTTCCTCCAAATTTTGCACAATTTATGAAAATTTCACATTTGGAAATCATCATAATTTCCTACTTAGGGGAAGAGTTGAAACTGAAATCCCATCAAGCATGCCCACAAAGCTCTCTTTACAACTACTCCATCCTTGGAAGCAGTTGCCAAGTTTTTGGAGTTAGAAGAGTTCCTTATTACCATATGTTAGTGAAGTCCGCAGGAGCCATATCTTATTAGTAATATGGATGTGGAAGCAAGACAGTGTTGTTTTTCAACTAGAAACTCATATGTGTGTAATTCTCAGTGACGGAATGCATTATCGTGTTTAGTTTTTTGCGCACACCAAATGCAGACCCTTCGCCAAATGTCCTCCCTCGTATGCTTTGAAACACTGCAGAGAATGTATTATTCATATTCTGGCCCCTTGTGACAAATTTTTGCTGTCTGAAGGGTAATCCCAATGTGAAAATGATGTACTGCAAGTTTATGGAGGACTGCTTACGTAAAGGACATATGGATATGGCCCCATTGAACAGCCGTATTAAATAAACAAATTTTCTTGCCTTTGAAAGACATACCCCATCAGTAGTTGGAAAAAGTTCCAGCACAACCGACTCGTGGCCATCTTGGATCAGATATTCCTGCTCTGTCAATCCGAACCAATTACTTCATTTTTACACAAATAATGTCCAAATTAGCATTGTCTAGCCAAATGGTGGCCAATGCAGAACTTCCTGCACTTGCATTCCACCAAAGGCCCTACATTTCCTCATTTGACTAATAAGGGATGAGGGATTTTACCACTGGTGGCCATTTTGTTGGTCACTAAGCCAGTGGTGACCATTTTGGTAGTCAGTAAGCCGGTAATGTTCGTTTTGGGAACCAGTACTCTGATGGTGGCCATTTTGTTAGCCAGGCCAATCTCTAAGCTTCCATCCTACTGAATGTGTGTACTTTCTGCTCTTGCATTCCGTAACACTGCCCCATGTTGGAGTCTGTTCCTGGGATGGTAACTTCCTGCTGTGTCAATCTGGTCCGTCATCTTGGAAGTGGCACTGTCTAGCAAAAATGGCTGCCAATGCACTACCTACCAAAAATGGTGGCCAAAGCCGTACTCCTGCTCTTTCAGTCTGATCCACCATCTTGTAAGTCTTACTGTCTAGCAAAATGGCGACCACCATCTTAGCCAAAATGTTGACCATACCAAAAACAACCCCACTGACTGGCAAAATGGTGGCTGTCTCCACCCCAAAGCCACACGACCATTATAGTGTGTCCTCCATAAGTCTGTTCACTGTCATGTTTGTTCCACAACCTAAACTTGATTCTCGTGCATTCCACCAATAACTTATGAGGGATGATATATTTTACTACTGGCAGTCATTTTGTCGGCGAGTAAACTGGCAAAAAATGTCTGGAAGCTTCGATCTTACCAAATGTCTTAAATTTCTGCTCTAGTATTCCACAACACTGCCTCCTGCTAAAGACTGAACCCCCAGCCCCGGCTCCCCACAATGAAGTCCCGTGCCAGAAATATGTCGCCTGGCTCCCCGCGATGAAGCCCTTGCCCTACTGACCAGCAAAATGGCCTCTGGCTCCCATGACGAATCCCTTACCCTACTGACCAGCAAATGGTGCCTAACTGGCACCTGGCTGTGGATCCCAGCCGCCATCTTGGATCAGAACTTCCTGCTGTCAATCCAGTCTGACATCTTGGAAGTGGCACTGACTAGCAAAATGTTTGCCAATGCACTACCTAGCAAAATGGTGGCCAAAACAAAACTTCCTGCACTGTCAATCTGGTGCACCATCTTGGAAATCATACTGTCTAGCAAAATGGCTGCCAATGCATTGTCTAGCAAAAAAATGATGGCACTACCTAGCAAAAAAATGGTGACCAATGCAGAACTTCCTGCTCTGTAAATTCGGTCCATCATCTTGTATATCATACTGCTCTTGGCTGTGGACCCTGTGGGCATCCAGTACGCTAATGGCAGGCATTTTGTTAGCCAGTCAAAATGTCTGGAACCTCTACCCTACCGATTGTCTACTTCCTGATTTAGCATTCTGTAACACTGCCCCCTGCCCATCTCTGAGACCCCTATGTTTTGTTATAATAGTAGTAGGTCATAGTTTCCGAACCATTTGATATACACCTGTCAAATTTATAATATAGGCATCACCCAGTACGAAAAGGGTCGTAAGGTCAAATAGACCCTATGTCTACTTATAAGCATAGTAAGCTGCATTTGCCCAACCTTTGAATACATGCTAGAATTGTAAGCACATATGAAACAACATATTTAAACCATAGGTTATAAGCTTTTAACAACATGTGTATGAGCATTGATCATTGTATGTTATGTTAGGAAACAAAAAAAAAGTTCCATCAGGGAAGTGTGGGAACAATGACAACACTGCTACACACAATTGCAAACTTATATAAAATTTTATAATATACCACCCATTGCAAACGCATGCTAGAGGTGCTGTATACCACTTTAGATGATGTTCGACAAGACGGTACTGGAGACAGTGCATCATCCTTTAAAATAATGTATCGTTGGTTCAATTCTCATAGTCCAATCATTTCACAGGTAAAAAAAATCTGTGGTAATATATATAGTCATGAAAGTAGTCATTGTATGTTCGCCCATAGTGAATAGACAATCGTTCATCAGGAAGCAAGGCACCATTGCCAAAAGTTATGATAAGCCATCAACTAGATGATCTACCCATACGGTGTGAGCGAAATACTGTCCGCGCGCCACCTCTGAAACCACAGGGTATGAGGAAAGGGGAAGGCAAAACAGTGAGTCACAGCAGGGAGTGAGAAGCGTGGTTACACATGTACTATTCGCAGTAACGCATTTAGCTCCGAAGTGTTGTGAATATTGCCGCTGCAAGTGTTATGTATGTCCGGAAGAAAAACGTTGTGCATTCTGAGGGCCGGAGAATCATAAGTAATATAATTGCAAAGCGTGATGAAGAGGCAAAACAAAAACGTTATGCTTTCACAGTAAACCAGGCGACAGCAAGAGCTGCAGACTACGGTGGAGTGTCGCAGACGTTAATTAAAAGGATACGGAAGGAACAGAAAGAACTAGATAACAGTGGGGAGGGCGGTAGCTTGCACACACCAGGTAAGACAGAAAACTTGGCCAGAACATACTGTCATGAATACGGTGGAGTGTCGCAGACGTTAATTAAAAGGATACGGAAGGAACAGAAAGAACTAGATAACAGTGGGGAGGGCGGTAGCTTGCACACACCAGGTAAGACAGAAAACTTGGCCAGAACATACTGTCATGAATATTGATGACTTTGATCTATGTGTAATTCGGCGGATGATTCAGGATTTTTATATTCAGGAAAAACATGTCCCTATCATTGAAAAATTACTGCCTGTAGTAAAGGAGAAAATATACCTTCCGTGGTCACATACTTCGTTGCGTAAGGTGGTAAAACAACTAGGTTTTCAGCAGAAAAAATCGCAAAGTCACAGGAAGATACTAATTGAGACACGTCACATCGTATCTTGGCGCCACGACTATCTAGTTGCAATGAACCAGCACAGACAAGGTGGGAAACTAATTATCTACATAGACGAGCCATGGATAGACTGTAATTTAAAGTGTGTTATATGTTGGCAACATGAAGAAGTGTTTGGCATACAAGTTAATGTGAATTCGGGTAACTGATTAATTGTAGTACACACTGGGGGTATTAACGTATTTATCGAAAATTCTCTCGTCTATAAAGCCGGCACTGCCAGTGGCCAAATGAATACTGTTAATTTCATAAAGTGGGTTACCGAAAAGCTTGCTCCTAACCTCCCGCAGTCATCTGTAGGAGAGTGTAACCAAGACTGACTGGGAAGGGCACTATGGTCATGTATAGAAACTTGAGACTGAATACTGGAGAAAGGACGGTGTTGTATCAGATGTAATTTACAGTATCATTGTATGTCTTGATGTCAGTAATGATTCCTCCAGTGCATCATGCGTGTGCAGGTCAAGCAGTGAACAAGAAAATCTGGGTTCACCATTAGCGACACTGCTGCCTTGAGGTGAGTGAATGTTTTCTTTATACGATAGTACAGTCGTATAGCATGGCCGACTTATCGTTCCAAGGTCGCATTCCTGCCAGGGTTTCAGAGCTGGCGCGCGAACAGTAAAATGTATGCCTGTCATGTAAGAGTTAAAGGAAGTTGAGAGGTCAAATTCACAGCCTGCAGTCGAGGCAGCCCGAAACGGCCAATGCAAACTAGCATGCTCTGTCCAGAATTACAGTCGTTCTCTGTCTCAGACCTGCACTCGTGTACTGAGTCTTTGCAATTACAGGTAGTCATACCTTGCCTTAATGACCCTACCTGCACTCGTGTACTGCACCTTCAATGTATGTATTTACATCGTATACCAATCCTTTGTAATTACAGTCAGTCACACTGTCTTCAGGACCCAGCCTGCGCTCAAACCTTTAATGCATGTGCATACAGGAAGTTTGTCCTGCAACCGCATGTTCAGCCCAGCCATTCCACTGTGATAACTGTGATGCTGTGTTTATCCATAGCGATAACCTGTATAGTGCAAGTAAGTCTCGAACTCTGGTCCCTACCAACAGCTGCTTGCACTCACAATTAGTGTTTCTCCAGTTGCCTGCTATAGTGCATGAAACAAAAATAGTTATAAACAAAATGGTTTTATGTTTGTTTTATTAAATTAAGTATTGAACGCATCATGCAATGAATCAACAAAAAAAAAAAACAATTATTTTCATTCTTGACCATACTCACCATCACAAATATTTGCAGCCTGCCAGTCATACATAACAAGCAGGTTATACACACGCGCGTGCGCACACACACACACACACACATATATATATGAACAGTCATCATGTATTGATAACAGCACTTTGTTGTCAAGCACGGCAGGAAGCAGAGTGTTACATTCACCTACAGATGGGATCATCAGTTGAAGACTGACACTGCCAGTATCGACAACAGCAAGGTGCCCTGACAAGCATTACGGTATCAACATTACCAGTGTTGAAATACCTTTAGTAAATGTTATGATGCACAACATCATCTGTAGTGATAGCATGCCTAAAAAATACCTTCTCGCACAAAATCCGTCTACAAACACCTACCTGCAACAGGACAAAGATATTCTTGGCTGTCAAGGTAGTGCTAACATTACATACACACCAGGAGAGAGCAGACAGCACCAAAAAAAAAAAATAGGAGTCACCTCTAACACGGAAAGATGAACAAGTGTAAAGAAGTTGAGAGGTTGAATTACCAACTTCTAAGGTTAGACAGCGAACGACTGGTTAAGGTAACATATTTCAATCCAATGACAACCATGCAGTCATCTATTGAGAGAGCCCGAGAATGGACAACACAAACTAGCATGCAGCGTGAATAGTATACAAGCGAGCATCATGCAAAACAGGCGTCATTTTGCCAGCAATCAGGGTGGTGGAAAGCAGCATTAAGACTACATTCATCTAGGACGACCGTGATCTGCTACAATATGATGATGGCATCGTTGGTTTAAGACTCTCCATGTGTAAAAGTCAGCATCAGCAACAGGCCCTTAAGAGTCGCTGCAAGCTGTGTGGTATCAATGTTACCACTGTGATTGTATACTCTGCTACAATATGAAGATAGAATGAACGGTTGAAGACAATTCAGCATAGTACACATAGTACAGGCTGGGCTGGCTGACTGGCTTCCGTGTGGATTGTCTTTCTAGTGATTGTGGCTCTACCTTACTGTACGATGTGCACAGTACAGGTGACTCATCAACTGTGTGCGTTTGATGTATGTGCGCCTGGTTAAAGGAGCCCACAGTCCTACACTAGATTTTGAAATGGTTGGCGAATTCCATGGACTCCTTCACTCTGACTGATGTCTACATAGGAACAAAAAAGTAACCCTTAGAAATGAATATGTAGAGGTTTGAGAGAAACACGTATTTATTCCGTGAGGAATAAACACATTGACCCATAATAATACCTTCTAGTTATCCAAGAGCTGACTGGAAGTAACCTACATAAAACCAGGTGAAGGGGACTTGGAGTCTAACCTGTATAAGGTAGATGCAGCTAGGTAGCTATTACAACTAACCCTAGCTAACTCAAATACAGTGTTCCAGACTGTACTTGCAGGGGCCACTACCAGATGGGCAGTGTGGTTGCCGTTACCAGAGGTTAGGCAAGGCAAAGGGTTGTTGAAGACTTCTTTAGGGATACTGGTGAAGAGCTTCTGGAAGATCTGGTAGACATTGGTTGACAGCAGAGCACCCCAGCACACTAGGTGTAGGAGCAAGCTGCTGGAGAAGAACTCAAGAGATCAACTGGCGTTTCTTGGCTGCACACAGGCATATATTCTGCCAGCCCGCCCTCATCTGGGCTGTGGGGGTGCTTGGGGTAATAAACTCCTCCGCCCTGGGCGGAGCTGAGTACTAGCATCATCCCTAGGTATGCTGTAGAACTATGCGGCTCTAGGAATGCTGTCTCTGTCACTTGGCCGGTGGCTCATTCACACTTCGGAGGGTTGGTGTGAATTCCAACATTGGGCGAACAAAACAAGCTGGCATGTTTGGAGAAGCCCCAGCTACAAGGCGTGTATCTGGTAGGCATTCAGGTAAAAAGCTGTTTGGGTTCAAACCTTGCCTGGAGCGACGTGGAGGCACGCTTTGATGAGGCAAAGTCGTATTTAGGTATTGTCAGAAAAGTAGTGTGTCAACATATTGGTCACAGAAATGTTTTGCATATATAAATACTTTCGAATACCTTCTTCTATACAAAAGAAATTAAAGCACATTTTGACAGTTGTTTCAAATTAACAAACCACCCAAACCTTTAGAATATTTTAATAACTAAATGTAAATACTGGAATTTTTTTTATAAAAATTCAGCAGAAATGCTAATGATTAAAAGTTGCCAAAGTAAGAATTTAGTATTAACCCCATTTAGAGCCAAAATTTGCAATGCTTTTCATGTTGTCAAAGCAAAGTTGTTTCTGAAAGTCCAGTGTGATCATATTTTTTTACAAGATGTATATTTGTAAGATTTCATCACTATGTTTTTTGCTAGCTATTTCATACTCCAGATTGATCATGTATAAACTCAAATTTCTGTGTATTAGTTGGCACTTTTTGGACGATTTTAGCTTGTCAAATTTTTTTTGCAGGGTCAGTTATTTTGAAGATTTGAACTTTGCAGTTTTAGTTTTAATTACCCTTTTTTATACCTGTGTAAAGGTATAATTTGAAGTTCTGATTTTTCATTGAATCTTTCTTGCTGTTTAGATATGAATTACCTTTTTGTTTTATGTAACTTCTTACAATCTTGTTAGTTCCTAAGTTTTCTGTTGTATTTTTAAATAGGGTACCTTCACTTTTATTTAATAGTACGGGCCTTTTTTTTTTTTTTTTTTTATACCTTTTCAAGCAGCATTCCATTATAATGTTCCATCCAAATTCTGTACATAATTCTCATCTAATCTTAAGTCAGCCGTGCCTGCTTGCCTGGAGTTTTTTTACGCATTTGAGGCCGAGAAGCTTGGGAGCAATAAGAATGATATTGCCATGTGCTACAAGTGTGACATCGCTGCTAACTGCAGAGCTCTGAACTGGCATGCAGTGTTGTCGTCATGCTGCTTGTATCTATGGGACTCAGCGGTGACCCTATAATTGTATTGGCGGAAAGTCTGTAGCAAGGTTCATGTCACTAGATTACTTGTGTATGTATAATGCATATATTTTGAAATGCAGTGCTTTGAAAAAGCCATTTTTATCTATTTTGGAATGCTCCGAAATGGGGTTTCTAATGTGCGCGATATTTTGGAAGTAACACAGGCATAACATGAAGTGTGCATTCTTTTCGTAGACTATCACATTTGATGCACATTTAATAGTTTTGTAAAAAAAAAAAAAAAAAAAGTTAATTTTGAATCACTGCAATGCAGTTTGAGCGCCAGGCAGGCGGACCCTTTAGGGACTTTTTCCTACCTCTTTAACCTTTTAACCACAATAATTGTGTTTACTCTCTCACCAAAATTTTTCTCAGATGTTTATAATTTCTAGTTTTAATTTGACATAGCTCGGCTTGGCCCAGGAGTTGGTACAATTGACTGGTGCTAGCCCTAATCAGGAATTTTAGTAGGTGTGGTGAAAAGAGGGATTGTGTGTTTGGTGGTGGTGGTGGTGGTGGGTTGACTAAGAGTATATATTTTTTCCACTGAAAGAGGTTCCTTTCTTCAATTTGCTGTGTGCTAGATGTTTTATAGCAGTACTCTTCAACTTGTCCCGAGCCCTGTTGTGTGGATACAAAACAATGTGCTTCACCAAGGGGGTCTATGGTGCTGTTTGGATGAGAATTGACAGGTGACAGATTCAATGTGGACTGTGGGAGCGTTTTGTTTACGAATGGCAAGGCATTTACGTATACGGCGATGGTAAACCCGTGATCCTGTCGTACAGTTTGACAGTTTAACTTGTATACGATTCTCTTATATGTAAACGGGGCATAATGAAATTAATCGAATACTAAATATTTGACAGCCACCAGGAGTACATATTAATCTCAAAGTCGTGCCTCCCCACAGGCATTGCTGTTGGGCTTGGTCCCTCTCCTTTTTTCTAAGTATTGCTTTGGGAATGTCTGCTGCCTGTGGGTGCTGGCTGGAGTTTACTGCCTTAATCTGCTCTTCCCCTTGACTGGAATAAAGTGTAGGGTAGACTGTGTTGGCAGGTGAAAAGGGATGTGGTGGGTAGGGTTCTGAGGAACAGAGGTAAGGTAACTTTAATATGAGTAACATGACTTTTCCACTCTGCCGCTAGTTTTCATACGTATTCTCTATTGTTGCGTGAGAACTTGACTAATGAAAAAAAATTAAGTGATAATTTTACACCATTGGCAGCGAGTCTGCCAGATATCTTAACTCACAGCCATGATGAATCGCAAACAAGTGGCTTCTTGGAGTTTACATCAAAATAGTAGCCATAGGAATGCCCTACTCTCAAACAGCAATTTGATTAGCCAGCAACGAAAGCTGGTTTGGAACTTTCCACAGAAAATAGGACATGTCCCATTACCAAAGTTGCTATGAAATCTGGTTTTGCAATATGGCCATTAGGTTGCAATCACTCCCACCCTTAAAATATCTTGGGGTCCTAACCTGGTTCCCTCTGAGTCTCCTTTGCAGTGGGGTTCTTCATGGCAGAGATGGTCAAGGTAGTAATAATGTAGGTAGTTGGCAGTGTTAGCGTTGGTAATTGATTATTGAAAAGGGGTTTGGACTATGGATCTTGCTACATGGAATAACGTACAACAGTTTGATCTCTCACTGATTTATTGCTCAGAGAACTAAATGTCTTGCATACATGTGCACAAATATCTTGGAGTGCAAATGTTGCTATAAGCTGTTCACGGTAAAGTGAGCACTATTTAAGGCTCACCCAAAAGTCATAACGCCCTAATAAATATATTTTATTGCAGTCTCAGGCGTTAACTTTCGAGAGTGATGAACTGTATACACTGTGTTTATTAGTCACATTGCAATGTTTACATTAAAAAGTGACTGAAAGGTAGAAATTAATTGAAAGGAAAAATTTAGCAGGGCCTTAAAAAGTGCTCACTTTAATGTGGACAGCCTATAACAACCCTACTCAGTCTGAATGGAAGACAATGGCATGGTGTACTATTTAGGCATTGCTGCAATCACAGCGGAGGAGTGCTGGCCGGCTCAGTTTTGCTAATTGGTGCTAACTATAGGTGCATGCTTCCAGGCCTCTCGAGTAGAGCTCTATAGGTGAAGGTAGCTGCAGTTCAACTGACATTTACATTTTTATGGCCGCAATTCTATTACAGGCACTGTAATGGGCCAGGGATGTGTGTATGTCACAGCATGGACAGCCATCCCCACTCCATTAATGCTGCACAAGGGTCACTGCTTGATTCACCCATCCTTATGCCAACTGCACTGATTCTGGTAATGCTTAGAAGCAAGGGGATGTTAGCAGTAGAGGGTAAAATGTTGCAGGTGTGACATGCCTAAACACTACGATGTTGAATATTATGTTGTAGAGGAGAATTGTAGCACTGCATTTTTATCATGTTTTAGTTCATTGTTTAATGAGATGGCACAGTGATTAACCACTGGACTTGCATTTTGGGGGACATGGGTTCAGTTCTTGGTGCAGTTATCTGGATTTTGGTTTCCCATGCTTTTCTGAAACCACTCCATGCAAATCTCAAGATGCTTCCTTAAAATATTCCATGTCCTATTTCTTAACCATTCCTTCTTCTCTGAGCAACTTGACTTTATTTATACTGACCTTGCTGTCACATGTTCCATACCTACTCTACCTTAATGGCTATTAATGATTGAGCACTTTTGAAAACCCTCATAATTATAATTAAATATAACCCCATAATTATAATTAAAAGTTTATTTTAGCCTTATATGTTAAATTTTGAGTGTGGTGGAATACTCACACTGTGTTTATTACTTACATGGCAATATTTATTTAAAAAAGTGTTTAAAGAATAAAAAAATAAGACTGAAAGGAAGAAGTAACTAAGGCCTCAAAAGTGCCCACTTTACCGTGGACAGTCTATACCCATATAACTTAGAATACCCTACCTTAAAGTTAATCTGCTTGCCTCCCACCAAAGCAAACCAGGTTCAATCCCTGGCTAGGTCACCGGATTTCGCATGTGGGAATCAAGCCGGAAGATGCCGCTGGTTGGCGGGTTTTCCCAGGGATCGCCCGTTACCTCTGCCCTTTCATTCCGGCGCTACTCCATACTCACCTCTCACTCATCAGGTCTCAAGACCTCGCGGTTAAGAGCCACCAAAATCTCTTCACTCTATTACCCTACCCTACCCTACCCTTACCTTACCTTATGCTACCTTACCCTACCCTACGCTACCTTACCCTACCCTACGCTACCCCACTCTACCTTGCCCGCATTGGCCCACCCTCGCATTGCCGTTTAGCTGGCTAACCTAACCTGTGATAGACATAAAATCCATTTCCCATTTGGAAAGTAAAACATGAGTGAGTGAAGAGATTTGGGCGGCACTTAACAGGGAAGTCTTGAGAGCCAATGAGGGTGATTGAAGTGAATATGGAGCGGTGCTGGAATGATGGGGTGGGGGAAACGGGAGGTCCCAGAGAAAACCAGCCGACTAACGGCATCATCCGGCATGATTCCCACTTGCGAAAATCCAGTGATCCGGCCAGAGATTGAACCTGGTTCGCCTTGGTGGGAGGCAAGTGTGCTAATCGCTTGGCCACTGTGGCCCCGAAAGTCGAACAAGGTTGCCTATTTAATGCCCAATGTTTGTACTTTCAAAGTCATTGGGGAAAGAAAACAACCCTCAATTTCTCTTAAGTAGCTAGTAATTTATCATCAAAAGTATGGTGTATAGGAACAATGTAAGAAAAAACTTAGATTGTATTGTTTAATGGCCCCGATTTATCACAATTAGAACTGCTAGTGAAACAAAATTAAAGTTACATTTGAACGGATTTATTCATTAACAGTGCAGTGTGGAGTTAAGCTTAAGATGTAATTCAGTGAAAAGTTGGCATCTTGAGAGAACTTTGTGTGTGCGCAGGCATTTTGTACGAGAGTTGCAATCAGCCTCGAGATGCGTATGCTTGCTACATAAACGCGACTCGAGGGCTAGGAACCGCAGGGGGTGGCCCTGTGAGTCCGAACAGCAACAGTAATAGCAGCAACAGTAACAATTTGACAGTATTGTCAAGTGGACAGCAGTTCCGGCTGCCTGGAGGGATGCATCCCAACCTGGGACAACGTATAAAGTACTTGCAGAGTCACCTCGCCAGCGCACCCATGCCTAGTGTTAACAGCAAGTGAGTGACAAAATTAGTTAGTCATCTTAAATTGTAACTTTTTCATCTTGTTTATTAAAATGTGGTATAACCATACCAATGAATAAGTAGGTCAGTACTTTTGCTTTGACCCACGTGTTTATCAACTCTGACAAATAGCTAATTTTCGTTTTTATTAGCTGTTTACACATACTATTTCGTGATGTCAATTCCAAACTTTTAGGTCGTAAAACTCATATCTTAATGTCGCACCTACACTTTTAACTGGACAAAAAAATTGACATGCAATTGAAATTTCATGTTATCAATCCTGCAGTTAGTGGGGACAGAGGTGTGTGTGTGTGTGCACATGCTCGCACGTATGTACATATGTACATTTAAGAATGAGGAAATGTTAAGTTTTTGTAAACATTTAAACATTTGATATGAAAACTGTAAGAGAAGTTAAACCATGCTTTTTAATTACAGAATATGCCACTATTTTTGTTTACAAAATTGGCTCACATGGTCATTTTGTCAACTAAATCTGCCATTTCGGACACTGCTCCCCGGAGGTCAGTTATGTGCTTCAAGCGGGCAGAAATAGATGACTAATGCAGGTCTCTGACAGGCTGACAGTTTAAAGAGATAAAAATCAGTTGCGATAGACCTACATGGTACCGCAGCTTGTTAAACAACACATGTTATAGCATCACCTTGCCGCAGAAGTTTCAGTAGACTTAGAGAAGGCTAAAAGTCGCACGGATAAGTCGAAAATCAGTTAAGCAAAACACGAATTAACGGGAGTTTACTGTACATACCTAGTGTAATTGGTGACATTTATAAATTTTAATCTCCTCACCTTCAACTTGTTGCTGGTGATTGCATCACTGAAGAAGGCCTCGTGGGAGTTCAGTGTTTTAGTCAGCAAAACACTGGTCATCCGGGCTGGATAGATGCCAGTTTTATAGACATTTTGTTAGTTTACCGTACAAACAGTGCTTTAAGTTATGTGCGACCGTTAGTGAACTCTTATGTGCCAGACACATGGTCACAACTGTGATTTGGAAGCGTGTATGTGCTAGATGATGGAAGTTTTGATGTTTCACCTTTGTTGTATATATTTTATGACAGCTTTTAACATGTGCACTCATGAGCTTTATCCCTTGTTTATCCTATGGGGGTTGGTGGTTTGTGTTGAGGTTAGGTTTCAGCAATGGTATGTTTTCTGTATTTGGTGCCAAATAGCAAATGCACTTCTTTCTTTTGTTTTTGGCAATGTTTCTAATTTTTTTCCATTATTTTGTGGCTTTACATCAGGGCAGAGATTAAGGCAGCCTTGTTAAGTCTGTTTGTCCGAGGGCAGACTCTCAAAAGCACATAAAGAACACAATCTTGCAAAACATGTTCTAAATTTCACGCAACAGAATATGTTTCATGGTACTGTATGTAATCTTCCGGCTGTCAAATCAAATTTTAAAGCTGGTTATCAGATGGCCAGAGTTGCTGGCGAAGGCACAGCCAACTATGATGCAGAGGCGCATGCATCTCGCCTCCAGGACTTTGACAAGTATGTCATCATGGTCCTTCCTGAGCCACTAGATTAGAATCCATCAGGCAGTTCATCCACTGTTTCTTTCATTGTAAGTTGCATGTTTGACTTCCTAAAATAGCTTTTAACATTTGCTGCAGACCCCAAGCAGGGGGTAAATTTCTCAAACCTGTTCTCCACACTTATCTGATCACCCCGATTTGACAGCAGTTGAAAAGCTTTCATATCTGAAATATTCCTTTCAAGGGAACCCCTTAATATGATTCAGGCCCTCCTAATAGCTAATGCAAACTTTGAAATTGCATGGAAGGTGCTTATTGATAGGTTTGAAAACAAAATGTGTGTGTTTTATGCTACTTTAGTTTCAAATGACTCTCCCACATTGTTGTGAAAGTTGACTATAATAACCATAGGATCCCTTGAGGCCCTTGAGATACCTGTATGTCAGTAGGATTTGATACTGTTGTCTATCCTTTGCAAGAAGTTAATGCACCTCTCCAGACCCAGTGAGAAATTACCTTGAGCAGCAGCTCTGTCTACTTTGTCAGTGCATCAGTTTCCTGTTTAAATATTGCCAGTCCCAGGAAGCTGTTTCATTATCTTGCTATGGTATGTATCTCTCAGATTCAGTTGTCAAAATCAGTCTTTGTAAGCAGTTGATCGCAAGTGAGTGAGTAGTGCGATCAACCATAGTCAAAAGTGTTTATTTCCAGCTCTTCTGCACCAAATTGTCAGTGTTGTGGCAGTGAATAAAGGTTATATCAATGCTCACAGTTTTTAACCTTGACCCCTAAGGATTGCTATCAAGTCATCAAGTCATATTTTCTGTGCTTAAATAGTTTGCAGTCATCACACCAATCAGACATGTTCCTCAAAATCAAGTTGTTGTAGTTATACTGCCAGACATCACACCACAATTCACTTTACTGAAGACCCACCTTCACCTCAGAGTAAATATGGAATGTTATAAAAATTGTTTCATTCTTTCCCCTGGCAATTCCTTGATGAAAAGTGAATTTTCATTAACAAATCACTTTTGGCTGAAAACCTCTCAGAACCATCACTTGTTTCAAAAGGCTTGTTTACATGCTATCAAAAACTGTGGAGGAGTTAATTATGTCCCAATATGTAGAATGTTGTTGCGTACCGTAAGATGTGCAAGTAAAAGGTATCAAGAGTTCCTGGAACTTAAACGGACCGTCTGAATGAGAACAAAAGGAAAATAAAATCATTTTTAACGAGTTGGGAGAACTGGCAGCATAAAAGCTAAGACTAATGCGGAATGAGAATTGGAAGAATCAGAATTTGATTCGTGAATTGGAGAGGAAAATATTGGAATTTTAGTTATTTGTGGGGAAAATTATTCTAAAAAAATGTAACTATTTTTCAATTAAAATTATATATATTTTTTTATAACAAACTTTTAGTTATGTGGTGGGAATACGTTGCTAGGCTACTGATTATATTATAAAAAGTATACAGGATGCACAAGCTCTCGCAGGACAGTGCTAGTAGATACACACACAAAACAAAAGTCAGGCACACACATTTTCCAAGCAGATGCGCTGCGCATGCTTGTTTTGCTGGTTAGGCGAGAAAGATAAAATGCTGCAACAGCTTGTGTTATCAACAGGCTGGAGCATATTCTAGACCCTCAGATATGCTTCACAGAGGCAGTGTAAAGTAAAATTGAAATTAAATTAGGACCTAAAATACTGAGGTTAATGATATTTTATTTCTAGTATCAGCAATTGCTACATGTGAGTCTTCTATTAATTAAAATACATATTCAATAAAACAAACACCATTGAAATATATTTAATTGCAAAGTTTTTTATTTTAAGTATCGACACGTGACGTCTTGTGACTGAGGAAAGTGTTACCACGTCTAAATTGTTTTGGTGGGTGCTAGGTCAGTCACATCTGGGTTCGGGGTTTAGGACCCAAGTCCTTATGTGATACCGGAGTGCATTTAGTATATAGCACAGGCCTGGTAGCTTTGCAGAAGGGCACAAAGCACAAAGTCTGGTATGGTGAGTACCACTTTGTGCTTTGTGGTGTTGACTCTTGCAGGTATACCTAGGTGATATGTAACTTGCGGCTGCCTGACCTGCGGTGGTTCTAGCAGTTGAGTTAGAATGAGGCTGGCTGGTGGCCAGGTGTTCGTTAGTGTACACTGTCACTGGGGTCAATTCTGCTATCTGAAATCCCCACCAGCATGGAATTGGCGATCGTAAGGTGGTGTCTTGTCCACTTAAGTAGGCAGCAAACATGGGGTGTGTTTCCTCACTGAGGTAGGGGGGAGCTGTGAACAGATTTGCAGGAATCTCTGGTGTGGTTAGTCTCTACACGTGATGTAACGCTTGGGCTCTCGTAGTCGGTGGAAGGTGCGAGAGTGCTGCTAGGATGGGGTTTAAATCCTGCTGGCTTTCCGCAGTAGTATTTAACCGTTAATCTGCTCTTGGACAACACTCTGATGGGAGTAAGCCTTGTGGACTGGATTGCTAATATTGAGCCTGTGGCAGTGGAGCAGGTGAAATGTTGTCATTACATGTGTAGAACCACGTACCATGTCTGCCAACAGTGTGTGGTTTCCCTATCTCAGTGCTCAGCACAAGAAATGCTGTGAACACTGAGAGTCAGGGCCTCACTGGCATGCTGTCCCAACATGGGTTGAGGGTGTCAGGAGGACCAGTCTTCTCAACTTGGGGAAAACTCCTTCCAGCGCAAGGAGCATGGTGGAGAGGATAAGCACCAAGCCGACAAGCAGACCCCAAGTGAGAGAGAGTACCTAATGTTGGGGCTATACCGTTTTGGCACAGGGATGTGCAGAAAGGGTGGCCATCCAAGGTGCGTGTGTGTACTCTACTAACTTGTATAGCGGTAATAGCAAATCTCCCGGTAATCTGCCGTCTGTCTGACGGGGCCGACGTTTACAGGGTAGTGTTCTATTGCTACTGGATGGATAACCTTAAGTGTTTAAAACTGTGTTTATTCCAATGATGAAAATACAGTGGTGGTGATGTACTTACCTCCTACCAGTTGAAGATTACGGAAGCTTAACCCTACGTGAGACAGTTGGTGACCTGGTCCTAGGCTAACAATGGGTAGGTAGAAGAGCGTTACGAGAATAACTTGAACTGGACTACTCTATTATGTTGCCCTTAAGGGGCTGGCAGTGTCTAGTATTAGATGATGTAGACGGTGGTAGGAGTCTTCGGCACAGAATGTGGTAAAGAGAAGTTACCGGATTTTATCGCATATAGGTTGCCTGCGCGGTCGCACCCTTATTTTCCAGGGGTGTTAAAAAAAATTACATTTATCGATTATAGGTTGTGCTTATCTTTGTGGTTGTACACCCTGTACAACACAGCCTGTGTCAAGGAAGGCAGATGCATGAGACTGGCAGGCTTCCATTATTTTTTTTTTGTGCTTTTATGCAGTGACAGGTTGTTAAAAGAAAAAAGTCAATAACTGTAGTGGGCATTTGGCTTTGCTTTTATGCGTTGACATGCTAGTCTTTTTTTTTTTTTTTCCCTGTACTGGAATGTGACACTACCCTTCTCTCCAAAATAAACAGTATCGCCTCTTCCCTTCTCCCCCCTTCTCTCAACATTGATGGCTCCGAACATTTCCGACAAATTTACGACTACCACCCCACCCCACCTTAGTTTTTTTTTCTTTTAGCCTGCACCCCAGAATTTTTACCTTTATTTTGAGAAAAAGGGCACGGTGTACATGAGTAAAAGTGTTTTGATGTTGTGGGAGTGAAGAAGGCCGTGAATTCGGAGGAAATGAAAAGGTATGGTTCAACATTTCGTAAATGTTTTCATATCAAGTGTTAAAATATTTACTAAAAACTGCACATTTCAGAATTTAAAACTGTTGTGTACGTTTGTAAGTCAGTAAAATTTGAATAAGCTATTGTATTCTAAGGGTTGTTTTTTAATGGAGATTGTATTCTATTTTTTAAATGCGAAGTTGCCTCATTTAAAGTCCTGTTATTGCTACCTAGTCTTTATTGCATTGCATTCTAAACTTTCAAATAATGCTGCTATCTGAAGGACGGTCTGTGTGACGCATGTTGAGAAAGTGACAACACAAACAACTATGGACCGCTTACCTATTGCTCTGGGTAGCTCGCCTGGTGCCGGTGAAAGGCTGTGTATACTTGATGCGCTGTTAATTACACACTGTGCAAAATAAATGTCAGTTAAAGTGTTGTGTATTTCAAATCCTGCACATACAGTGCGTGATTTGTGTTTACTTTGAAATGTATAATAGGTACTGGGGTCAATCCATATCAAGTGTCCCAAATTTAATTTTTTTGGTTGCTTGACCATTTTAGAAAAAAATAATAATTTTTTGTGTGACCTCCCCAGTGTATTTTGAGTTCAAAACCACAGTGTTATAATTTTATCATGCTTAGTTTATTAATGGTTGCCAAATTTACATAATGGCGTGCTGCAATTTTGGTGTTTTTGGGGAAATTGTGATAAATTTGTATTGGCTGGATCCAGAGTTCTGAATCTAGTAGCACTGTACTCAGCATGTTCTGGAGTAAATTTATTTGTATTAAAAAGTTAATTTTGGTATTCTTAAGTCTGAAATTGTGTACAAAAATAGTTGAAATTTGTGTCAAATATGTGATTCAGTGGTGTGTAGTGAACAGAAGTCTGAGTCTGAAAGTTGAAATTCACACATGGAAATCATCTCTACCAGTTGTCTTTGTATACTATAAATCAAACCTGAGAGATGTTTCCTTTAGCTTCTATGAGATTGTCAATTTCCCCTTTTTGCAATTTTGGCAAATTTTACTCCTAAATATCTCTGATGGGCAAACTGATAAAAATCTGAGATTACATCAGAATGGAGTCCTGTATGATAGTAAACTCCAGTAAAAATTTGGACTTTAAGATTTAACTTTGGGTGCAGGATCAGTGAGTTTGAAAGGTAACCATCAGGCCCATGTAACAATTATAACATACATGCACACAGGTACACTATGTTTCACATTATACACTTACAATGCATGTACTTTATCATTAGTACAGGAAACTGAACAATTACTTCTTCATTTCTTCATAGTAAAGTATTTATAACTTACCAGGAGTCAGCCAGAATGACTGTTTAGCAACACAGAAATTTCATCACACAGAATGTTAGAAATTTTGTGTGAACGTCCAGTAGATGACGTAAGTTCTCTTGGCGTATTTTTTCCACAGAATTCTGTTAAACGGCACCCAGGTGGAATCCTCAAGTTTTCTTGAATGATGTACTGGGTCCTGATGGATGGTAAAATTTTACATGGACATTCTTATTTTCTATTCTGTCATCATCACCTTCAGCCAGCCACCATTGTCCATTGTAGATACATGCAACTCTATCACTTATGTCCACCTTTAAGGGAATGTTTTTGCTGACTTGAAAGTCTTCAAAATTGTCTGCATACGAAGTAATGTAATACCTTATAGTGCTTTCATTTACAGGCATGAACCTATGAAAACTTCTTATTCCAGTAACTCGCTTGCAGTTTTCAAATCTTTGGTCCAATCGTCTGGCCTGGTTGTTGCTGTAATTGTAATGTACATGTAAGAAATACCAGTTATTTTAGTGCTGCAGTATTGAAACATTTCCTCAGTAATAAGTAGCTGGTCATGTGCTGTTCTTTGAAGACTCGCTCTTGGAACCTGTTGTTTTGTAGTGCCACCAACTCAATCACAGGCATTCTTACCGTGTGCAGAGGCAAACAAGTTCCCTTCACATTGTAGGCCGAAATCTTTATTATGATTACAAACATTGATTAAATTCTTTTTGTTCTTATAACTGGCTGGAAGTCCCATCAGAAAAATACACTATTTTTTTTATTGCAGGTAAAGTTTCTTTAATTTGTTTCAGGAGATTACTTTGAAATGTGTGAACTGCCTGTGTGTTGTGTTCTAAATTGTCACTGATTATGCAAACACTTTTATGTTCAATTTTTTCTCCTTTCCTATAATAATAAATGAAAGGGTGTAGAGTGGCTTGGCATCTTGCCCAATGAGCAGATTGGATTTCATCTTTAATTACAAACGAGTAATTTTCTGCAAAATCAGCCTAGACCAGGCACTCATATTCAGTCAAATTCATTTTTCTTTCTTTCTTTCTTTCAGGAACTGAAATGGAGTCTTACTAATGTAATGACATTTTTTCAAAGAGACTAACTTTTCTGCAAGATGTTCCATGAATTCATCTCTTGGCTATTGAACAGTTACCCTCCATACTGAAATGTAAAAAATAGCACTAAGACAAAACATCCAAGGATAACACAATATGCTAGTAAATGTTGACGCCGTCGGGTGAGACACGAGACGAACGATGACAGAAATACGTACTGGTAATTTGGGCGCCAGCAGTGCTTCCCAATCACGGCACTATTGAGACTCAGGGTTCTCAGGAATGTTGTGGGTTCTGTGTGTCCGTCTCATCCGTGCGTACTTACAAACACGTTGGCAATACTAAACGTTTAATAAAATCACTGAAATAAGCAGTTGATAAAACACATGTGGCTAGGACACTGCCACTACTGAATAAAAAAATTGAGTTCACTTTAGATTTGTTTTATTGATAGTATTTATTCACATCAACGTGCCAATGAAATGGTTATCTCGGTCATGACTAGCCAATTCCGCTTGGTGCTCCCTAGCCCGTAATTAACCTGGCACACGCCTAAATGGATTATCTCAAAGAGGTGTGTGAAAGCACAGCCTTCACAAGGGAAGAGGGCTGACAGCCGCTAGGGTGAACTGGCGGTTTTTCTCTGAAAACAGGACACTGTGAATTACAAATGAATACCCTTAATACACATTAACATGAGTGATTACTTGGCATCACTAACGCAAACTCATCGGGGCTCACCCTCCAGCACGTGGTTAGTGTGGTGACGGCCTATACACAGAGCCGGCTAGGACGGGAGTAATTGCACCGTACACTAATTACACAATTACATGACACTTGAATGATACATGAAATAAGATGAGACACGAGATGAATAATCACAATATTTCATGCATGTGTGAAAACAAGCTTAGGTGGTGCGAATGCTGCTGGATGAAGTTCGTAGCTGGATGAAGTTTCAACCTCTACGACTAATTTTAATTTCAAAGTTCTATGAAAGGACGTGAGGCCAGTGTCGTGAGGAGCATTTCAAGGAACTCTTACGAATGTTTAGGCAGAACTCCTGTGTAGAGGGTAGGTCGAGTGGGTGCAAAATTAGGTGTTACATTTACCACATGTTTCAGAGGCTTTACCTTTTGGAAGTGAGGCAGCTGCACACTCCTCATTGGCTGGCTTATTGAGGCGGTCTGCAGCGGTACAGCGGCAGACGCTGGTTGCTGGGAAGTTCCTGGGGTGTAGTAGGAGGGTTGGTTATTTATCCACTGGTGATTGAGACCTAGGAGTGTGTCTCCGAAAAGCACAATTAAGAGGTGTTCAAGACGTGAGCTTCCTGGCCCTTTTGTAGGTAGCAAAAATAATGGATTGTTGTCCTCTGCCTCAAGGGAGGTAAATTTGCCAATTCTTATTGTAATTACTTTAATATCAATTTTGGTTTGTGTATATTTCTGCATTTCCTAGCGTAAGTCATGAGAACAATTAAAAGAACTGCCTAAGATGAAGCTGGTTATTGCTTGCGACCCTACCATGTACTTTGACACACTGGCTTTTCAATGGTCTATCTCACTCTTTTCCGTATCCGGCCATTACCCTGCAGTGGATGGAACTTTGGGGTGTCACCCAGCGGTGAAACAGAGCCTTGGATATTACATGTTTTATACAGTAATGTCTAGGTGTGGTTCCTCTGTGGGTCAAGTGGAAAAAATAGCTCGTCCTCAAGCCTGTCCGTTCACCAGCGGTGGCAAAGTAGAAAATTATCTTAGTGTGTCTATGGCAAGAGTGGAGGAGTTTCTATGATGTTTTGGGCGCTTCTGAAGATCTACCTGCCAGCAGATCTCGGTTTGCCTCGTAAGGTGTTTGTATCTGCCTTTGTGGCTTTGATATGCAGTAGCTGGCTTTACCTTGGAGCAAGAGCAATACAAACTGTTATAATTACCTTAACGGTATATCAGTGCAGACCTGCCAACCCTTACGATTTTCCCATAATTTTTACGGAAAAGTTTGCACATTAGGATTTTACGGGGACTTTCCATATCGTACAATTTTTCTCTCGTCCGGATTCCAAAATGCATGCAATAGCGGCGGCCGAGCTCTTGACTGTTGGTCCACGTGATCGTATCACTTATGTCGTATTTTCACGATAATTCAAGGTGCGACGACTTAATTGGGAAATATGGGGGAAAGCCATGAATTTTCTAGAGTGCCGGGAAAACCTTGAAAATGTCAGGAATTTTTCTGCGAGTCTGGAATGTGCAAGTGCGAGAGATTCTTTCATGCGCATGCAGATGCTGTTAAGATTCACTCTTATGTAGTTTTATTTTGTCTGGTTTTTAACAAAATAAAATTTGTAGGTGGTTTTTATATTCCTACGATGCAATATTATAGTGACACTGGTGCCAGTAACTGTCAAAAACGTACAGAAGTTCGTTCTGCAACAAAAAAAATACTTGTCTTGAAGTATGTCTGGGCCATGGTCTGGGCACAGCACATCGATCAGTATCTTACCCAGCATGCATCCAGGCATATGACAGCAACTGAATGCTGCACACACTGACTGCGGCTAAACAAATGGCAATGTTGTTTGTGTTTATAAACTACAATTACGTTTGAGTGTTTGAAAGCTATTAATATTCTCTCTTCACGCGAGTAATGTGTGTTTAAAAGCGAAAAATATTTGAAGTTCATACTACAGAACTAGTGGGTTTTTTTAATTACGCGGCACGAAAAGTCCATTGATGTGAAGCGTATTATATTTGTGGCCATCAAGAGTTAGATGTGAAAATGAATGTAATACCTACTATAATTTACATAGACAGAAGCAAGGTTATGTAATCTTTGCCGGTGTGCTTGTTTATCAACTGCGCATATTTATTTTGTGATCTGGGAATCGAGCATTTCATGCGATGTCAGAT
Organism: Dryococelus australis; assembly: GCA_029891345.1. Classification (NCBI taxonomy): domain Eukaryota; kingdom Metazoa; phylum Arthropoda; class Insecta; order Phasmatodea; family Phasmatidae; genus Dryococelus; species Dryococelus australis. Next base: position 152,633,406 of record CM057009.1, read on the forward strand.
TGGTGTGAATACAACGCATTATAAAGTTGATGGCTGTTGAGATCATGATTTTTTAATTTTTTTTCCTGTAAAGTATGGGAGTGAGCTTTCATTCAGGTGATGCAAAACAAAGTAGACACGATTTTGGTAAGTAAATTTGTCAAATCTTATTTCTAGTTTAGATATGGTAAAGGCAGCACGTTTCTCCAGTGCGTATTTGTAAACTGTTTGCCTTGATGTTTCATAGGCTTGCTCAAATACTATAGAGACTAAAGCAGGGATCACACAATGCAAGATGAGTACCAATCTTGTGCGAGATGCCGACCTTGCATGAGAATTTCTTACACAAGTTCTTGTGCAAGGCAATGCAAGTTGCGATCCTATAGGTCCTTGTATGCTGGCCATGTGACCTGTTGTAAACTTAACCAAAGAGTAAAGAAAATCATAATCTGAGGTGTGCGAAGAAGAATACAGGGAACTAAAACATTGCTGGAAAATAACATTAAAGCGTGGATTGAAGTTTAGACAGTTCACTGAGAATAAAATAACAACAGTTATATGTTGGAGGGATAGCTTTGAAACAAATACCTTGTTGAGGTAAGCAACTTCATATTTTATATTATGATACCTTGGCTGTTTGGTACTCACCAGCACTATTGACTAATTTTGATACGAGACAGTAGTCATCATATTTATCTGCGTGTGAACTCGTTTAGCATGCAATTTAGTTGGCATTCTCGTATGAAATCTTGCGTGAAATGCATCTTGCATCGTGTGATCCCTGCTTAATACCGGACAGCTGGCGATTTTCAATGCGAAAAGTGATTGCTCTGCACTCTACCGGCTTGAGGTGGTGACACATTTGTTTACATTTACCGTTGTGCATTTTAAACTGGGAATTACTTATGTTTTATATAGTTTTAATGATTTTAGTGATTCACAATCATTGAATTACCATGGCAGGTGGCATTTGCATTTTGTATAATTGTTTGTTACACTACTAGTTTTGCGAAATCTATTTAATTTTCGGATATGCTTTTCTACTAACAAATATCTTTGTAATATTATTTCCAGCACATACATAACATGAGACACAAGTTTCCGCATAAACAATTTACTAAACAAAACCTTACTTTAGAAATAAAAAAAAAGGTTGTGCGGGCAGACACCAACTTCCCCCCCCCCCCCCCCCCCCCCCCGCCCCATCCCTGTGTACGGCCGCACCCAAAAAAAACTTGGCGAGATCCAACACTGTTCAGTAAAACCAAAAATAATTTGCATTAATATGTCCTTTATTTAAAAAAAGGGTAGTGATTATATTTAGGATTAATTTTGCCATGTTTGGGACTACAAAGTTATGGATCACAAACATACAATCAGCACTGCAGCAGCTATCAAGAAGCTAATTTCCAAAAAATATTTTACTGTGTGGGAACTAAAGCTATTTGTTCATTTTAAATTTTTTATATTCTTATGCTGGAGATGCGCATTAAATCAGTATTTAGCTAGAGGGATTACTCATACTTGCTAACGCAACAAACTTAGTTTTTATCACTTTTTATTTTTGTAATGGTCACTAATGTTGTTTTTAGAATATAATTCTTATACAAAAATTACCAACACAATAGTATTAATTAGCGATAGATGTTACGAAACAGTATGTCAAAAACGTGTGTGTGTGTGTGTGTGTAGTAGATAGGTTAGGCCTTGTGAGGAAAAACGAGCATATATTTTTAATGTATTTCTGTAGCATACACACATGTACAAAAATTTAAAACAAATCATGTTTAATCACGGTGTATTCCAGATCTTCAGATGCGTCCCGAACATTACAAGATAAATTTTACAGTTATTTTTGTAAAGATTGTAGAGTTTACATATTCGAAATTTTTGGCATTAAATACTGTCTTTTTTTTAAAATTAAAACTTCTGTAAACGCATTAAGACACCTGTACTACAATATAAAATTAAAATTAAAATGTTCCAAACAAAATACTTTGCAGGAATACTGCATTTTGTGCACAATTGCACTCGTTATGTCCACTGTGCGTATACGCAGATTCAAAGTTGCTGGTGTTTGCCACCTCAAGCCGCTCGGTTTGCTGCTGCTGTTCACATGCTCGCCTGTGTTCGTATACAGCTGTCCGGTATTAGTCTCTATTGTATGTGGCTTGCTTGTCTAGACAACAACAGTGTGCAGTTTTGCTTGCCAACATGTTATATAATACGGCGTGGAGCTTGTGAGTTGTGGATAAACGAGGGTCTCTTAGGAGTATTTGAAGTGTGAAGAAACATTTTTATAATGATTTGCCTGAAATATGTCTGCTTTAATTTGTGTTCATAGTTTGATGCACATACATAACAGCTGTAAGATGTGTGAAAAACATAAAACAATACCTCCAAGTATTCAGGTCTGCATATTCTGAGCAGTTTCCATTCATTCTGAAATCGGAGAAAGCTGAAAAGTATGCATTTTCTAGTGTGTGTCGCTGAGACACAACTATTTCTCATGGTGGAAAGAGTCACATTACAAATCATGTTAAAAGTGCATGTTTTTGCTTGGGAATTTTTTTGAACGATTACCAGAAATTTTGTTTTCATACGCTTTATTTCGTAACTCGCGTAATTTTTCTGTTAAAAAAATTGTAATATTGTATTCTCAGTTGGTAAATGAGGTTCAGAAGTATGTATTGTTGCTTCTAGAAATAATTATTATTTTGATTTATTATCAAAATATACATCAATAATTTCACATTTTCATAACATTACTGGTAACAGCCGATGAACAAGAAATAATTTATATAAAATGCTGCAACATGATTATGCACTATTTTAAGCATTCCTCAATCTTCTTGATTTCAAACTTTACAATTTGGTAGGTCTGTCAGTGGTTTCAAAGCTATGAGAAATAGAAACAGAATAATTAAAATTTAGTAAAATATAAATAAGTTTAATAATACCTATTTGAGACAAGTAGTTGGACACTCTCCTAAAGTTATTTATTAAAAATAATTTATATCAAGATTTAACGAAAGTTGATTCTATGTTAAATGCCAGGTGAAGGCAACCTGGATACAAATTAACTAACATACATGTGGTGCGAGGTATAACCGGTGAGAGATTTAATTTAAAATTGTAGGGAATTAATAAATGCTACTTGAATATCGAAGGTGGTTCTGAAGGAGCCGGATGTTGAGCAAGAAGGTAATCTTCACTAGAAGTATCCACATTGGGTGCATGGACACCTGAGTAGGACTACAGAGTCACGTGCTCCACTTCTCTCTTATCTCAGCCTCATGCCATACTCTTTGTGCAGAGGTAGTTGCAAGAGGGTAAAACGGGCAATCTCTAAATACCAGCCGGAGCCTAGCCCGATCCCCACCAGACTCTAGCACCTCGGTCCCCGGGATCAAGCCGCCTCGTGAGAGACTGTCCCCACCCAACTACAAACTACGCCTCTTTGAGTCACCCACCGAGATTGCCGGCAACATTCACTCTGTATTAGCAGCCTACTTGAGCGGACAAGACAGGTCACTCCGTCTTGACAATTTGTGGTTTTGGGGAACACCATACCCTCAGCTTTCACCTGCAACAGCCTGCACCAATGAGCCCTTGCACCACAGCCTACCAGCCTCCAGAGCTCACCCCAGCGTAGCACGGTCGGAAACCTCGCAAGCTCAAATGGTCTAACGTTGCCCAGGTACACAAGTTAAGGGAATTCCACCCAAGCGCAAAATTGTCCTCGCCTGCACCTGGTTTCGTGCTTTATAGAAAGGCCACATGGCCTGTATTATATTCTGGATGTGCAACAGTCCCCACGTAATACTAGAACCCCGGATACACCTGGCCTAGCATCAACCAAAAACACCTGGTGTGGTCACGTATCTTTCAGTAACCGAAAAGCGTCGTGCATCAATTTCATTGTTAAATGATTGGAGCATGTAATTTTCAGTGATGCTATGGAAATTTTTGTTTGATCAATGGGATAAAGATAAAATTTTGAAGTTTGGCAAAAACTGACTTTTTTTTGTAGCATTATTAACATAGGAATTATGTCAGGACCACAGAAAATATTGTGTGGACACTGACTTTTGATCCATCCGTGTTCAATGGATAGTTTTCACTGTATTGTTACAACAAAAGTTTACTCTGCAACATAATTTCATGCCCATGGGCATCCTGTAATTTTGAATGCAGTTACTTGCACAGAATCCTACATGTTTACCATAAAATACAATGGAGCATATTTGACTCTACCTTAGTTCATATAAAGATTTTTTTAAAATAAGTGACAATGATTGTTAATTGGGAAAAATTTTTTTCCTTCATTAATTTTCTTATTATACTCATTGCAGTGGTTTGACCTGCTTGAATGATACTCCCTCTAATCTTATTTAAACTGTGTAGTTGCAGGCAGTTTTATTGCCTAGAACAGCAGCCTGAGTGAAGAGATGATAATGTATTGAAGAGGAAGAAAGAGATGTTCATGTTCCTATCCTGTCCTTTCATCTGTAGGAATGAAGGAAAACTAGCGAACATTCTTTATATCCCTACATGAGGTGTTTGAAGACCAAAAATTAAAACTTTACTCATGTTATACTTTAAGAATGAGCAGTGTCTTCGTTAACAGCCAGCATGTACACGAGAAGGTAATAGTTTGAAACAAGTGTTTTAACTAGAGGTGTGCCCTTCGATTCTTGGATTTCTCGATAGCTATTGATTATGTAATGTACTGAGTTGTTGAAAAAATTGAAAAATCGTAAAAGAATTGAGAATTCGAAATGACTTGAATTTTGTTCCAGCCATATGTATTGTCAAGAAACTATAACTGAATTATGCAAGAAAGGATTACAGTAATTTCCAAACTTGTGGATGCTGCTGAAATATGAATCGCATTAAAGTGGATTCTTGATTATTTGTTCCCATTATTTACATTTTACCATATTTCTCATTTATTAATTTGAACTCTTCAAAAGGTCTACATATACAGTGCTAATTGCTGACTGTATTCAACGATTGCAAGTAGTTTTTTTTCCCCCCTAATCTCAGTTCTAAACAGATGGTATGTTCATTAAAGATTTCATGCATCAATCGATTTTGAAGACAATGGGTATGCAAAACAACGCTGGTAGTCAACTGTTACTATAAATAGTATTGTTTAGATCCTGCAGAATTTTTTGTGTTGTATTGACTACACTTTAATCTTCTTAAGTGTTTACTGCACTCCTAGGTTGGCGACAGTGAGCACAAATCACACAATCTCCGACACTGTATCAAGCTATCTATGATCTAGTTATTGTAAACTGAATTTGGTTTAAGATTATAGGCTCAAGACACAGTATTTAAACTGCATGATTATTATTGAGAAATATCGGTTGTGGGTTGTTTTAGAATTGTAAGGGTGTGCAAATGGCTCGGCAAGTAATGGTTGGCAAAAATTGTTGTAAATAAATTAGTTGTGGCAATTTTAACAGAGGATTGAGATGAAGGAATAAATCAAAATTAAATTTTGCTCAATTTAAAGAACTAAGTTTTTAATTTAAGGTGAATATTAAATCATAAATTATTTTAATAATGTTGATCTTAATGTCATCTTTATGCTGTTGGTTTTAACAAACATGCATTTTGAGGTTATGTACATTCCTCAAATCTTCTGGACCGTGAAGACTCGGGGTCCTGTGTTTTTATGAATCAGGAGAATGTTATTGCAGCAAAATATCACTTGCTGGATTAGTGAGAACATTAAAAAGGTAGTTCATGACACTACTGGTATTGCGTATTGTAACTTAGAGAGTATCGAGTTTGTAGTGAGAATCGAGGATCGTAATCAATATTGTGGAATCGTCCCATCTCTAGTTTTAACCGTTGTATTTAATATAGAACATTATGGTGCATTCAAAATTTATCACTGTAGTGAATATATTGTTACAGCTCATGCTTGTTATGACACAGTTCCACTGTGTATACATACACAAACAGATAATAAATATGTACCCACATAACAGTTAAGTACATTTTGTGAATTTTATTTTTTATGAAGAAAATAAGGAATTTTTTAGAAATTTGTTCACATTTTATATTATTTAAAATTACCAAAATCTTGTTTTGATGAAGTAATATGATTTTGTCAATGTTTGCAAAGGCGTCGGCAGCTGCCTTCTATAGAAGAGGCATGGAACTTGCCAATCAATGCAGAGATGTCTTCTCGGCAGCAACAACCACCAGGAGCTGCAATAATACAACAGAAGACTCCTACTGCTACTGTTTACCCAAATAATTATATCCAGGTATTGTAAAAGACTTTTTTTTATAAATGATATGCTTCTGAAAGCTCTTATTTCATCACAAATTGACATTTTTATTATTGCCTCTACATATTATTCTATTACTTAAGTGGATTTTTTTTTTTTTTTTTTAATATTTGCATATATCTTCTGTATTGCAAATCATTATTGCATAGCCAGCAGTCGTGTATTTGTTTGGCTTTGAAATTGTCTGTTGTACAGCAACTGATTGGGGCTGTGATGGTGTAGACTACTCGCCTACCACCAAGGTGAACTGGGTTAGATTCCTGGTGGGGCTGCCCCAGGATTTTAGTTTGTGGGAATCGTGCCGGACGATGCTGTTAGGTGGGTTTTCTGGGGGATCTCCCGTTTACCCTGACCTTTCATTCCAGTACTACTCCATATTCGCCTCACATGACCCTCATCGGTTCTCAAGACAATGTATAGGGCAGCCCAAATCTCTTCACTCAACTTACTCTTCACTCCAGCAACTGATACTCATATAATGAAAAGTTGGAGCATGCATTAAAAACTTATGCAATGTCGTGCCCTGTACTCTTACCCTTGCTGTCAGTCGACAGTCATGATACTGCTCTTCAAATTTGGTCATTCGTTGCAGATGCTTGTCCCTATCAAATTTTTTTCCCTGGTCTGACAAGGCTTTCCTTCTAAGTAATTAATTTTGCTTCGTACAACTGCTTTGTGTCCAGAAGGTCGTGGACTGGGTGAGAAACTAGCAAATGACTTCAACATATCACATGCATGCTTTGCATATCCCTTCACTAGTCAAAGATGTAATAACCCTGCTTAAATGTGTAATGACCAACAAAAAATAGTAAATTACATTCACTGATAATGCAACCATATTTGTTCATGAGCTGTGGAAGGCTGTTAATCTGTGTTTGTGCAGCCACAAAAATATTAAGAATTACTGTACATTGCTTTAACTTAATAATGTAATACCAAACTCATTTTGACTTTTCCAAAGATAAATCCACCATGTTTATCACAATTTAGTCTATTCAACACGCCACGCAAGACAATGCACATAGTCCACAATGAGTCAAGTCAGAAACTTTATGAAAAATACTAGTGATCCAGCCTGGAGACCCAAAATGTTAATACAAATATTATATATGGACTGTATCAACAAACAAAATTTCCCACAATGCAAGAAACTTTGTTTGGCAGCAAGCATGACTGATAGCTACTCGCTGTCATGATCCATCAACAAATGAAATTCTAGCCAATGTGCAAAACCACCAACTTTTGCAGTTCTACCTGATCTGTTGCCATCTGTCATGTTCACATGTTGATAATGTGGGGGATTCAAACCAGATGCTGGTTACAACACTAAGAAAGTAGCACATGTGTGTGCATGCATGCATGCATGCATGCGCACACACACACACAGAGTTGTATATGTCCTTAAATTTGAATATTTTTGGAGTGAAATGCTGATACATATGTCTACAAATTCCCACATCTAAACATGTAGTTACCCCTTTGATATTAGAGAACATAGTTTTTTATCCCTTTGATATTAGAGAACATAGTTTTTGTATTGTGCTGATTTGAACTGTGGGTCTGTTCACATATAGAAAATTCACTTTAGACCAGGATATACAAGAATCGGTTGACCTTGTTCAGGGGAGATACTAATGCCCATGTATGTTGGATGAAAAATTGAAGGTAGTCATTTGTATTGAATAAATGGAAATAAATATTTTTTGGGAGCGGTGGTTGTAGAGATGAGTCTATACGACACCCGATATTAAACATAGGCTGATATTAGAGTATTGGAACCTGCCCAATTCAATTTTATTTTTTGCCGATATTCAGACCCAATATTTTCATTTATGCGTGACTGTTCAACATTGCCACCCTATCATCCTATGGTTCGAGTATGACAGGCTCATGCTGCCATTTTGAGTCAGTCGTTGCTGTTCTTATTCCAAGTACTAAACTGGCAGGAAGCAAATGAGAAGGGATATGCTGCCCTGCTATTGAAAGACGGGGAAGAGAGGGAGTGAGTTAGAGCTATTCAGAGATATATATCACCCCACTGTGGCCTGCTGTAAGAGATAATCTATAACTTGTATTGCGGGTCGCCGAATTACCAGCTTTGCAGGTGTCGCACTTCAGCTCCACCTTGTCATTTCAGTATTTGAAATCTTTTATCTAATCAATGATTCTGACATTCATAACCCGGGGACTGGTAGTGCTTCAGTTTTACTCGCATTAAAATAAACGGGTGCTAAATTAAAAAACTATACATATTAATAATTTTGAATTTTCTGAATATCGAAAAAGTAGAATTATGCAGAGAATTGTAATATATGACGTCGTATATTTAATACTTTTTATTTGATAAGTTTAAAAAAAAACATAAATTGCTTAAGTTTCGATAACCTAAATTAAAATAGTAATTTAAAAAATATATTCTGAGTGCTGCTTTTATTCTTTGATTTTGAAAAATTTATGTAAAATTATTTTTTCTATTGTTTTGTATGTTTACTTGAAGCATCAAATAGTACCATATTTACTTGTGTATAGCGTACCGTCGCGTATCGTGTGTGCACCATGATTTTTGCAACAAGTTGTATGAAGAAATTTTTTAGAAATAAAATTGCACCAACAGTTTTTGGCATCTCGTTAGTAAATATGTAAAATAGCTTTTTTTTTTTTTATTTACATTGATGTGTGGTGATTGCAATATGTTTGGAAAATACTTTAATGAAATAACGTGCAGTGCCTAGAGCAAAAACATTGTGGCGTGCTGTACGATTGTGGTAGTCTACGATCGTTAAAAGAACAACAGCGGTGGGCAGCCGAAATCTTTTTTCTTTTTGCTTTTATGCGTTGACCGCTCATCTTTTTTTGCCCTGCTGGAATGTCACTCTCCCCTTCTCTATAAAAAGTTGTTTCTAACCTTCTCCCACTGTTCATGGTTTGTTATCCTTTGCCTTACACGGAAATAAAGAAGGCATGGAGGAATGTATCAATAAGCAACATGCGAACTGGAAAAGGGTGGGGAGGGGTAAAGTAAACACGTGGAAGGTCTGTTTTGCAGTGAGGCAGGATGCAAGGCTTGTGGATGCATGTAACTTCCATGAATGGAGGAACAGGGCTGCGATCTACACGTCACCTTGACATGAAAACCTAACACAGGCACGTAGTTTCTGTGCACAATTCAGGTTACATTACAGATTCACTTTAAGGGGACAAAGTGAAATTCTGCGAGCATCGTGTACTAATAAACACCAATAATGCATTATCACCGTTAAGAGAAATATTTACTTGTAAGTTATTTTATAATAATTTCAAATGTTTTTTCAATGATTTTATATACCAATAACAAATAGTCACAGCTACTGGAAACAATATTTAGTATTGTATTTGACTTATTTTAGTGCACTTAAAAAAATACTTTTGTGAAAATGGTTAAAATAATTATAATACTTCCTAACACACAATATCTATAAAAGCTTTTCTTCATAAACGACACACTAACAATAGATCACAATCACATTACTGGTGGAGGAAAAAAAAGAATTTCAGTTATCACCGTCACTCTCCGAGGACATATTTTATGACTGACAGCTTAAATATAGTAGTGTAAGAAGCATGTCAACTTCTGGCATTCATAACACGTTTATGGTCAGTGTATTGCGTAAGTAAGCACTGCTGTGAAGCAGTTGGAACGGCGACGTGGATAAGAAAAAAAAAAAGGGGAGGCATTAGCAGTGTAGGATACAGAGGAGACGCTGAGAGAAGGGAGAAAAGTGATGATGTAAGAGGGAGGGATGAGATTACAGTCTGTTCCGCGACACTCCCCTCTTAACATCTCCGGAAAATTTAAGACTACCACTCTGCCTTCCTTATTTTTTTTTTTTTCATATATAGTGCGCACCCTGGAATTTTTTTTTCTTTATTTTGGGAGAAAAGGACGTGCTGTCGTGCTATATACGAGTAAATATGGTACATTGTGTGACAATGACTTTAACACAGTTTCATCAGCTTCCCAAAATACTTTTAGTGCTAGTAGAAGTATTTGTCCATTAATCATATGTTCATTGTATCAGTGTTGGATACCGGTTGTATCAGCAAGTAATCATCGGCCCGAACCGGTATCGGTAAAAATCTGTATCGGCTCAGTACTATGTGGTTGCAAAGTGTTGGTCTTGTATTGAAGTGGAAGACTACAGCAGAGATTTGACGTATGTTGCATGTTGCAGGGAGGACAGTTGCAGCAGTACCAGAAAAGTCTGAACTGTCACCAAGTTCCCCAAGGTCCCCCTCCACCCTACCCTATGCAGAACACCACACCCACCAAGAGGTTCAAGGTACCTGTATTCATTAATTTATTTATGACCCTAGGTTTCCTTTACAGATTAATTCTTCCGATATGGAACATCCTGAAAATAATACCGAAGATAAAAAAAAACCAAACATTTTTTCTTGTAATGGAATGGGTTATGCACAGTATATTTAGAATTAATTTTAAAATGTGATTTTTTAGATTTTACAATTTTGTAACACTGCATATGCCTTAATGAAAAAAATAAATAAATTCTATGAAAGTTCAGAAAAAAAGTATTTATTTTTTCTGATTTTGCACATTTTTTGCTGATACTGGTCTGATTCCAGATTCAATCCCAATATTCTTGTTTTTGTTACGCGATTCTGAACTCGTTTGAATTGTCTTTAGTTAATAACAATTTGTAGGGCCTAGAAATTTTCACAAACCATGAAATAATGCAAATGCTGAAAAATTATATTTATTCACGAAATACTGTTATTCCTGTATTCACAAGACAATAAAGAAATTGCTAATTTAAATGAATCCAAAACCACCATGCTTAGGTTCTTTTACTATGAAAACTTACAAAACATTTAGTTTTAAAATTTTTCATTTGTTGTACAGTATTCTCACGTTTACTTTCTGGTGAAACCACAAATATTACACGATACAATTAGGTTAATATACTTTCATCAAACATTCTGTTTTAAAACTATAATTGTTTCAAGCCAATAACATCGAATCATAAAAATATACATATGTAACTTCACAAGTCAATACTCTGATAAGCACCAATTTAATATTATCAGGGGTGCCAGAACTAACAATTGAGAATATTAACCACCATAAATGTGGATATTGACTAAGTACAAACCTTGTCCACTACAAGGCTGTTAATAACACTCATAAATATTTCTCTCTCTCGTGGACACCTTTAATTTAATGCAAAATCTTGAATTCATGAATATAGGAATGAGCAGATATAAAATTAATATGACAAATACATAATTTTCTTCCTCTGAACCGTAGAAAATTTGTGACAAGCTCATGATACAAGAACCTATCACTTATCATACAAGAGCCATGAAATTACTATAATCTATCTTTAAAACACTGGTTCATATCATTAAAATATACCAATTTGTAAAACTCAAGCTCAGTAAAAATGAGAAAAGGTAGATTCACATCAATCATGTATTATGTGGTACCCCTTAGACTCTGTATCCTGGAGTAAGGCACTTGATTAAAAACACTTGTTTAGAATAAAAATACAAAAATTTTACTCAATAAATAAAATTACTTCGTCATATTAAAATGATTTCTTTGAAGTATACATTAAAAAGACTGTTTCATGAACAGACTTTTTGGGCTTTAGAAGGTAATGTATTGACAAGTGACTGAATTGTGATTACAAATAATTGTACGCTGCCCATTTATAAAGTTCTTAAAATGCACGCTTCTACACATGATTAAAATTGTTTTTTATTCTCCTTTAATTTAATTTTCTTTGCAATCGTAGGCAGGTACCGTAATGTCAAGGGATAATAAATTTCAAATGTCGCAATGATAATGCTCATATTTAATCAACAAGTTAGTTGAATCATATTCACAGTAATTTTCCCCACACAGAACCAAATACATATTGAAAAAATAACAGCGTCTTGATCAAGATCCACGACAGAGCGCAGCTGTAGGGGACCCAAAACCATAGGCTCACTCACTTCTTATAACCAGGTATTCATAAATATTTAACATTAAATTAAATTCTGCAATGTTGAAAATGCAGACCATGGCGAAAGTTAAGGCATTGAAAAATTACAGAGCCGCGTTCCATAACAACGGAATTCCTGGACAAGCAAGATACGCAGTATGCTAGACAGTGAAATGGGACATCAGCCAACACTGATCATGCAAACACACCAAACCTAGCATTTAATTTCTGAATACATTTCAGATGGGCCAGTCAAATGTACGCCACTAATTAAAGCACTCCACACATCCCCAAAATTGGCAATTCTACTTTAAATTAACTCATCTAGACAACCAGCCCAGACATTTTTTACATAAAATTAAAATGCTCTTAAAATTTCTCCAGAACTTACTGCAGCTATCACGATGCTCGTCAGCTCACGGAATTCATGCTCTGATAACACCAAACTAGTTGTGTAAAAATCCATTCTGATATTTTTCCCAAAATAAATTAAAACAACTCAACCTCAATATGGCCACTATGAAGTTGGAGCTAGAAGTCATCGCTGCTGCTGTCACTGGAAGAGTGTAGTCGGACAGGTTCGAAGAACAAATAGGCCGGGGAACACTTGTGCAACACCTTAAGTAACCTTCCACGATATACAGTGGAATCTCGCAAGTGCAGGCTTGATAACAGTACAAAAAATCCTTGTATCTAAGAGTACTTATAGTAAACAAATGTATGCATTAAAATCAAATTAGAAGAAACTAACATTATGATTTACTAGACGGGCAGGAGTTGTATTATGATGTACCTTGGTTGATATCTCTGCTATTAAGAAGTACACTACACAAGTAGGACAACAGGTATTTGTTTATTACAAGGAATGTGATATGTAATTACTTTGAGAGTTATTTGTGAGCTCTGGATTCCACAATTTTCACAAGTCACCACAAAACATGGCAAAAAAAATGGCAGGCCGCAATGAGTGAGTAAACATCACAGCCATCCACCCATCTCTTGTGATACTTTTGTATGTGCGTGCACTGTTTACGGCCATGTTCCAATTCGCACTTTTAGTTAACTAAATGGTCGCATGACCCGTTTTAGTATACGAAAATGATTACTTATAGTAGAACTCTGTTAAGACTTTTTTTCAAATGACTGGATGCTAAAAACTTCTTATCTGCAGGATGGAAACAACCTGCATATACAGTACAACAAAGTTTGACGATCAATCACAAAATTAGCAATGGTGGAACAAAATTTTGTATGCAAATATCAATAAGAACTGATTATAAGTATACAAAAATAAATCATGCACGTGCTTCCTAACCTTAGTTTTTTTTTACTAAAAAAACTGCCAATATAAACAAGGGCACGAGCCAATGAATGATAGTCCGCGGCACGACCGCTTACATCATTTTTTCCCCACTGTTCTAAACCTTTTCCAAATGTTTTAATGCATACATGCGTAACTGTGAAAAATGTCAGTTGAATAATTAATAGTAATATAAGACACCAAACCCCCTTAATACTACAGTATTAGTTTAGCTTTCTATAGATTTTGCACCTGAAAAAATACGTATTACTTGCGCTGGTGCCGGCAGGTGAAGTGAACAGCCATAGTATTGGATCTACTTGCGGCGTGCTGTTCAGGTTTCACAAGATGGCCGTTATAATATTGGGGCACTGGCATTTAGTTAGAAACGCGACACTGGATCAATACGAGTGCGAGCATATGATTGATTTAACAAAGATTTCACAAGACTGCCTTTATAATGTAGGGGCACTGACATTTAGTTGGAACAGCATCACTGGCTCAATGTGAGCGCGAGCAGCAAGCTCATGGCAGGGCTGCTAGATGCAGCGGCCTTTCCACCGTTGCCACATCTGTTTCGACACAATGCAACCGACCACATGCTAAATGAATGTCATCATGGTACAGTAATTACGACAATTATTTCACGCATCTACTTGTATTATGTTTACTGTAATTTTTAATTTTTCTAAGGCAAATCACTCAGATCTACTAAATTTCATATGAAAATACCACTCGTAAATACCAAACACTTTTACTATAAATAGCAAATACGAACTGACTGTGCATTACAAAATGCTCACAACTGTGAAGGTGCGAGGTTCCACTGTACATAAAAAATCGTCATGCACTTGGGGTAGGTGAAGTATAATAAGGGTATTGGAAAGGAAACAGAAGGGGATACCGGCCACCACAGAGGTCGTAAGCATAGCGCTGATGTAGCGGTGATCATTAATGGAGTTAGTCGACGGTGGCGCTCTTACCGTCACAACTTAGCTGCATTCTCTTGCTTGTTTTTCTGTGAGAACAATGTTCCATATACCTCCTTCAGTAATGCAGCTGGAAAAGCTGCAGTTGACAAGTCTGTTCATCTCATATTGCACTGCCTTGATGGCTGTACAAACACAGATGTATACCTTAGAGGTGGTCTTATTCCTTGTCCGCACAGACAGGCAGATATTATTCAGTTCTCTCTGCGGATGAGACACAAGGTTGTAGATGTTCCCAAGTATAAATTTATGGTATGACAATGGGCAATAATGAGTCTGCATCATGACGACATGTCAGGGTGTGTACTGACCGGGGAAATCAGGAAAAATGGGATTTGTACTGGAATTCTACTGCCCAGGAAAATTATGGGAATTGCACAGAATTTTAGTCAGATGTCCAAGAATTCGTACTACGTATTTTGAACTTGCGTTTCCCGCCTTTCTCAGAAATTCTTTAATGTTGTCATGAAAGCTGAAGCTTGTTGGCGAAGAAGCCTCGCCTGTGAATCTTGTGATAAGTGCATCAACTGATTTTTTACTGCTGGTGTTAACTGCACACAGTTGCTTGCTACTGATAACGCACAGCAAAATATGTGCGTGTGGGTCGGACAGATTCTCGCCCAATTTCAACTGTGGCCGCTTGCCGACTGTCAAGCCAGTCGACATGCAACATAGTTTCGTAATATACGGTACAGTGACTTGAAGTGCGTCCATCTGGTAACTAATATTTGCTATGCTTTTTATCAGTGTGTGCAGCATAATTTGTCATTAAGCTTTTGTTTGAATGGAATGTGTTTATTCAGGTCTGTGGCACAATTTATGTTCGTGATCTGTTAATACATGGTAGAGAGGTGATAATATTTGTGTACCATGGCTTGCACTACATGATAATCATATGATTAATATTTCTGAAGTATAAATGCTTACAAACATTTAATTAAAACCTCTATAATTTGAAATGCCCGGAGCAGAAATTTTTGACTTCGAATTGCACATGTTAAATATTAGTATATGCAGTATTTACCCAAGTGCCTCTTCCAATTTTTTCCTCAAAAATAAGGCCTCCAGAAAGGCGCTGGTGATACGTGCATTGAAGATAATTTTGAGTTGTTTTCGCATGCAATCAGGGGGCGGTGTGTTTCGGTGGCAAGATAAAGCGCTTCCACGCTCTCACAATTTTTTTTAAGTGCATTGTAAAACTCTTTAAACAAAATCAAGTGCAAATAATTATCCAGTGTGTTTATGGTTAAGGAGAATGGTACACGAAAGCCGTATATTTACGTAATTTTTTGTCAGATTTTTTTACAGTGGATTTTTCAAAATGTTTGGTACTACAAGACTTAAATAATAATTTCAGACAAGAATGAATAACTTATTTATCTTCCTTCAGTGTTCCAAGAATAATCAAGGCTTTGAGTATCCAACAAAGTAAGGTGTTCAAAATAGTTATTTAGGTCTTCTTGAGCCAAAAATTTCGTTAAACCCTCTTCAAAACTATTTATGACAAAAATCTTTCAAATAATGCTTTCGTTCACCATTCGTCTTAAGGGTGCATCATCTAAGATGTGTATTTTGCTTGTTGCGAGTCCAAGGTGTGCGGGAATGATAATGGTGGTACAGATATGTACATCATGTGCCACACCGCTTCTATGCACAAACCATTAAAACTGGCGTGCAGTCTTTCCATCTGCAACTTGCATCTGTAGATTCCAGTAGCGACTTGTGATTTTATAGCAGAATAATAAAGATAAATGTGTGCTGCACAGCCTTTGACTTTAAAAACACCAGTTTTCACGATTCCCATTTTCGATAACTATATTGAAATAAATTAATTCTTTGGACATGAAATGTTTCAAAAATGCCATTCTTAACATATAACACAAAAAGAAATGGATCATTTTTAAAGTGCAATTTACTTTAATGAAAAAATAATATGATGTAGACTAAGTCTGGAGGTAAAACAAATTATGATAAACATGCGTTTCGTGGTCCGAAAAATACTGTAACACTTAGTCAATTTCCACCACAAGTTGCCCTGTCTTGCGAATAGATACTGAAAATTACAGTTATAATGCACACTTGCATTCTTTCCCTGTCTTTCTTTATATATGCTATTGCCGGTAAAGTGAGCAGTTTTGAAAGCCCTCTCATATGAAATAATGATCAATAAATATATTTTATTTTTGCCTTGGACATTAACTTCAGAGTGCGGTGGAATATACACAATGTGTTTATAACTTACATGGCAATATTTTATTAGAACTGTGAATAAAGTATAAAAATGGCCAAAACAAAAAAGTAACTAGGGTCTCAAAAGTGCTCACTTTACCATGAACAACCTATACCTCCACTAGGCAGCTGTCAAAACATTTCCTTAATCTTCCAGTTCAGCTTTTCCCTTCCTTCTTCAGGCTATTGTTTGTCTGCTGATCGTCGGAGACAGACCATAGCATTCCAAGCCTGCACAAAAAAAGGCAGCTTGGCTTAGTGCAGCAATTTTCTTTAAACTTATGTCCTTTCACTAACTTGATTCTCGACTGAAGCAAGATTTTTCAATAAAGTGGACGGCGCAGAATGTGAGATACCGTAGGCTCGTGCAATGTCGTATCTCACTCTTGTTTTGATCTAATTTCTTTATTATCTCAAAATTAAAAAAAAAATAGTTTTTGTATTGTACTATTGCTTACTTCCACTCGTGTTGTTTAAAATGTGAAAAAGATAACAAATGCCACACAAATATATTTGACACTGAGTATGATGCTTTTTCAATAGTGGTAATTTTAACGACTTCAGCTCCATTCCTAGGTCCTTAGTCACGGAGTATGAAAGTTAATTTTATCCTGTTAAAGTGAGATTGTACTATCTGCCTTGTAGATTGTTTTATTCACTGGCCCACTGTAACAATGCTTGAAAGACAGTGATTTCATTTATTTCCCGCTAGCTAGCGTTCGTAGTAATTATCGCCTCTCTTGTTTCGCATCCCCCTTCCAGCTGGTTAGTGACGTCAGAGGCAAGCCATGCGGTAACAGGCAGCAACCGGCAATTAGTATAAAAGATAAGACAACCCGCATCTCGAGACCCAGTCTTCAATTTAGCTGTCCAGTGCCAGTTGCTCAGACACTGACCAGCCTGCACCCTTAGGCCTTTACTTATTGTAAACAATATTCGTTTAGCGTCATTCACTTACATCCGACCCCCCGTACTTCGCTTAAGCCATGCTTGCTATTGGGTTGGCTACATTTAGTTATGAGATATCCGCTACATACCCTGCAGTGGCTAAATCCTGTCATGATCCTTGCTTAGTCATCCTTGCACATGCCAGCTATCATGTGATGTTTTCTGTAACACGTTCTCGCAACAATGCAAGAGTTTGTTGTCCAGCTTCAACACTCACACCGTATTCCCACATTTTTTTGCAGTCACCTCTACCGACCAGTGTAATTTCTTTTCTTACTTTCATGTTTGAAATTTGTGCTGCTGACCTGGAACTAGAGTGCCTTTATTGCGTATTTATTTCCATAAAACGAAATAAAACGTGACGTCAGCTTTTAACTTGAATACCTCTTGTAGCCATAGCACTTTTCTGTAGTTACCATTGCATAACACATTTGCAGGTAATCTCTGGGATTTAACTCAAAACGAGCCTGACACTGTTTTATACAACCCACACACTAGAATCAGCCGGCCTTCCCCTCAACCCCTTGGGTCTGAAGGAAAGGAGGAGCCACATGAAGGTACACTGTCCTTACATCAGCTGGTCGGCCTGGTGGTCACGAAACACTCCGGAGCAGACTTTGCTGGCAGAGATTTGCCCCTCCTAGGTTGGGAAGACTGGGACAGGGCCACGCACACCAGTAGTGTCACACATAATTCTGTTGAAGGAAATCTGCAGATGTGCTATAGTTGTATAAGGGTAAATCTCCGCTTCCCAATGCCCTTCGCTCAGAGGAGAGGTCTGAAGTAAAAAGTACGGCACACTCACTGTATCAGGTCGAGCACAAGAGTTTCAACCCGTCTTAGTTAAGCAGCTAGCTAGTTTACCTTTACGAGAACAGGCGCAAGCTTTTAGACATCTGTAAGAAACAGAGGAAACTCCTGTGCCACACAATCTCTTCACACCACCCGAGAGGACCAGCCCTAGTGAGTACCCAGAGTGGATTTTTGAATATTTACGCCGACCTGAACAGTCACACCTGTCCATCGCCTACTTCAGTCCAGCCATCCTTAATCCAACACCTCAGCGGAAACCGCAGGATGTGATGTTTAAAGGGAAGTGTCGTGACAGAGTCCAAGAGTATTGCTACCTGGGTGAAGAAGGGAAGAGGCAACATATTTTTTTTAGAGAAGGGTAGTGTGTCGCATTCCATCATGCAAAAAAAAATCAGCATGGCAAAAAAAAAGAACCAGAACAACAAAAAAATACCAGCATGGCACTGCCTAAAAGAAGCAAAAAAAGACAGCGTCCATGGCAGTTGAAATTTATCATTTGACTGGCACTGCAAAAAGAAGCAAAAAAAAAAGAAACCCACCCACCACAGTTGTTTACATTCTTCTTCTAATGACCATAAGGTTTCCGTGACCTTATAGAATGCCACAATATTTTGGCTTTTAGCCCCACAAGTTATTTTATTAAAATATTTTCCAAATATATCACAATAACCACAAATTAATTTAAAATAAAAGAATAATTTGTTAAGAAAGCCCCACAAATTGTTGGTGCTATTTTAGTTTTTAAAAAAAAAAAAATATGTTTTTCCTAGAACTTGTTGCAAAAATCATGGTGTGCCCTATACATGAGTAAACACAGTACTTCACTTCAAAGAAGTTGAAAAATAACAATGCAACGCAACAAAAATTACAGAACAAGTCATATTTGATTATTGGTATTTGTAGCAGTGATGACAGCATTATATCTTGAACTGTATAGTTTGTAAAACCAGGTGCTATTCTTTATTTAAATGATTGTATACAAAATAAGTGATTTGCTTTAGTTTTTGAAAAATTACATTTTCAATCAACTTTTTTTTTGTGTTGCTAATTTATGGTTTTCACATACCACGTCTAAAACGACCACAAAGATACATTTCCCAGAGTTATGATAAATGATAATATCAACCAAAAGTTAATATTATATTAATTTTGTGCCTTTTCCCCACATTAGGAAAAATTTGGCCATTACATTTTGGAACTATTAGAGTAACATCAAACTAAAGCAGAAGCTTTGAAACTGACTGAGGCAAAAATGTGTGCTGCTGCTTTTGAACTCGGAGATCTATAGGCAAAAAAGCACAAGTTGCTGAAGGATGCGGGAAGGGCTGTGTCAATCATCAACAAAAGAGTGAATGAGCTGCGGAAATAATTTTAATTTATTTTCCAACATATTGCAGTAATGTCTGATTTTGTTTAGTTTTAATACTGTATGTATATTTTCATAGTGTTTGGTGAAATTTGAATAGTTTTTAAATTTGTAGCTGCAAATAGTTTTTTTAGAGGTAGTAAGATTTTTGTAAAGCTAATTTCAAAAGATTATGTAGGCGACATGTTCTGTGTAATACTTTTGTACTTTTTCATGTGGCAGGTGAAATTCAAGACTGCAGTTAGTTTACCAACACATTGACAGATTCACTTCACAGGCTTGTGACCGATCTGGAAAACTGAAAAGTCAGGGAACTTTTTTCAGCAGGGAAAAGTCAGGGGAATTTTGTGAATTGTCAGGGAAAAAATAGATGTAACTTAAGTTATCGTAAATATGGTGTTATATTTATTTGTTACACTTCAACAGCAATTGCATTGCAGGCCCTAATTTCGATCTACTTTGAAAAAATAAATACGTACCTAATAGCAAACAACGCCATTGTGTGACTATTAGGAAGGAGACCTATTTTTGTGGTTGAATTGGTGGTTTACAAAAAAATATTTACTTCACCCCGTGGTTGTTCAACTCATCAAAACTTCCTGCTACCAAGCTTTGTTACCATCCATCTGACTAAGGTTGCCAAATGCAAACAAATGTAAACTGTGTGCTGTGCATGCATTTGCACTGTGCATGCATTTGCGCTGTACATGCATGTGTGCTGTGCATGCATTTGTGCTGTGATTGCATTCATACTGTGTGCGCATTCACACTGCATGCCAAACCATCTCGTTGCTACCAAATCAAAATTTGAAAATACATCTGTGCTAAGTTTGTTTTGGTTTCAAATTTTTATAATTTATATTTTTCATTTTGTAATGTTACCGTTGGAACACCGCAACATTCAACTGTTAAGCCGATAAATACATCTGAAAACGAAATTGTAGTTTTAATACTAAAATCTCAGAATTTTAAAAATAAACCACAAAGTAATGTTATGGGTTACTTTTCAGTGCTAAAATAGTATTAAAAATAATTTTGTGTGAAAAACTGTTGTTAAACAATAAGTATGTAATGAACTATCTCTTTATTAATTAATATTTTGGAAACTTACACTTAAAAAGTGTGATGCACATTTGTTGATTGCAAATAACCTCCACAGTCTGCATATTAAACTTTAAAGTCTGCGGAACTAACAAGGCGGCGATTTTTTAATTTGTGAGCTTTGAAGTAGACAAAATGTCGAAGCATAAATTTTAAAAATACGTCATCGGATTTTGTAGATGAAATCAATTGACATGACCATTTTGTTAAAGTGGCAGGTGGAAAACGGCCTGTTCTGAATGCTGGGAGTGTGATAAATATTTGTTGTGTTGATCGAAGCATGTATGTTACATCGGCAATGTGATAAAACTTCATGCTTTGTCGCGTAAGTCAGAGGTAAGTAATATGTGTGGTTATCTTTTGTTGTACACGTGCTACAAAGAAGCTTATAGCAGTGAAACTTAACCTCGTCCTAATACTAGATGATGGAAACAATCTTTTAATCAATAACATTATTTTAATGATTTCCTGATAGTGAACACGGGATTCTTGTGCAATATTTTATACGTAATTGAAATTGATAAATTTTACAAAGGGGAAACGTAACCTTTAATAAATGCTTCACAAACTGTTATATTGTATTTTACAATTTCATGTTGCATAAGCACCAGCTGTCAAGTGCTCCTCTGGACAAAGTCTTAACAAAACAGGTCTGGATAACCTGGAAAACTGGAAAATGTCAGGGAATTTGAAAACTGTCAAGGAAATCAGAAAAATGTTAGGGAATTTCAACCAAGTTAGCTAGTCACAGTTGTCATCAATCGTGCACTTCTGCCAGAATCATATAAACAATTTTATATGATTTTGGACTAAATGCTTAGGCATTTTTCTTAGCAATCTATGTAATGAGTAATTTTGTAAGATCTTAGTATTTTGATGTAAAAGTGGGTTATAATGGAAAGGAGCTGATCCTTACAGAAAAAAAAAAAAGTGAGAAAAAGGTTAAGGAGGAAAGATTCTTTTTGTCTGGAAATCACGGATATGTCGGGGAATTTTCCAATGTAAAAAAAGTGGCAACCCTGCTAAAGTCTTTCATATAATAGCTTAGAGAGCATGACTTCAAAATATATTACTATGGTCTTTAAATGTCACAATAAAGCAAGACAGTCTGTTCTTGCCCAAACAAATTACTTCGAAAATTGCAATTTTGGGAAAGTCAATTGATTTTTTTTTGGATTGCTTTATGCATGAAATATTTCCTCCCTAATATTTTCATCAATTTGATACCTACAAAATGGTCTACTGTAACACATTATAGATTTCCATATTTTTTCCCCTTTCCTAGTTTCCTGCATAAACAAAAGAGAAATATGCAGCTTGTATGGATTCAAAGTGAATGTTTATGTATTTTTTGTTCTAAATTACTGTATATTTATTTTAGAGGGGTTCTACTGTAAAACTTAATTGTGTGTTATTGCACTGTTGTAGGTGTCAGCAGTGTCATTTTCCGAAAGGAAAAGTCACTTTCACAGTGATTGGCTTTATGACTCTGATTTTACATTGTTGGCAGAAGTTGAAACTTATCTATATTCAATAAGATGCAAACTGTGCAGGGCTCAGTTTTCATTGAGCGACATGGGACAGCAAGTTGTGACAAGTTACATTGAAACCCAAGAAGCATCTAAAAATAGCAGGATCTGCCACTTCATTGATGCCACTTTTAGCATTTTTCCCAGTGCAGCACAGAAATCAGTAGCCCAGGGAGATTTTGTGGATACAACTGCTCAGCAGCCAGAAAATGACTACTATGTAAACTGATAATCAACTTTGTTTCATCTTGTAAATTGGACAAATTTGTTCTGTGGGAAGAAGTTAAAAGGCTAAAATTATTTTCACACTTCATGTTGTAATGACTTTCATATCAATTTGGTGTTCTGTAAAAGATGCTGAACTCTTCCCATTAATGTTTCCAGATAGTAAAATTGCTGTGAAAATGAAATTACAGCATGGTAAGTACGGTTACTAAATTTTGTATGGTCTGTGTCCATATTTCAAAACTGATCTTATGTAAATACTTGCGGACTGTGACCATGTTACCATAGGATTTGATGAATTGTTAAATAAAGAAACAGATAAACAACAAATGGATATTGTTACGTTCTGGGACTAAGTTAAAGGGAAGTGAAAACTAGATTCCTTCATCAGTATTTCTGGGCTACACCACTAGTCATGTCGAGTTAAATTGCTTCTTGAACTGTGTTCTGCCTTTCCTTAAGAAACTGATCCAGGTATCGAATGTATCCAAATGTCTATTTCAGGTATCCATGTCTATTTCAAATTTCTTAGGGATCTGAAGAATTTCATGAAGGATGAAGAAATTGAAGTTATTCTAGACATGGGCAGTTGTGGATAACACACATTGCATCGTGCATTTAAGGCTGGAATTACAGCCACATGTTGGAATCTTGTCAAGTTCTTATGAGCTTTGTATAATTTGTTTGTTGTCCCCAGCATGTCGAGCAGATTATACAACTTGCAGTTCCAGTACTCTGTTTCCTCGCAAATTTTTCTCTGTTCGGTGGTTAGAGAACCAGGTTATGACTCAGAGGGCAATTGATTTGCTACCTAAACTCATAATTTACGTGAAAACCTTTAAGAAAGGAAAGAAAGCAAACCTGTCAATCAGCTTCAGATAAATATATAAAAAAAGAATTAAGAGAGAGATTTACTTAACTTTTAATGATATATGCTCTGCTTTCTGTTATGTCTGTCATATTGCCTGTGATGCTCACTCACAGCGAGCGGCGCAAGAGCCCATGATGCCGCTCACCACGCACTGGTCACGTGTCCATACACGTTCACAATGGGGCCAATATTTTTGAACTTTCACATCAATAATATTTTGCAGTGTAAAACATGTTTTGTATTTGTATTTGCAGGGAAATATTTAAAGTGTTTGATGTGAAAATTTTTCGTTATGAAATTCTAGGTGCCTGCAACACAGAGATTAAATACACTCATATTCCGGCTTGAAGCCGTAATAAAGACACACTGAATTAATATGAAAAATCCATGAGAAAATTATAAAAATTTAATATATATTTAATTTGTGCCACTTTAATTTTTCAATGTATAAATATTTTGCTCTGTGTGCATAGCACTTCCGCTTAAGTGAACCCTGTAGGCGGCCATGGTATGTCCGTGCAATGCTTGCCTCTGGACAGTCTTGTAGGGAGCTGGCGAGGTAAGACACTGTCACGTGCGCACTACAACTTTTGTTCACGATTTCCATAGTCAATTTTGCTTACCGGTCAACCTTTGCTTGCATACGTTTTGCCAGACATTTCCTCAGCTTTTTGCTTCCGCTTTAATAATTTATTTCTCCCTTGTGATATTTTTCAGACTTAATCAAGGAGAGGAGAAAGATGTCGGAGAGGTCACGTGACCCACACAATTTGAATCAGGTGCCATCCGCCTATGTTAGTGGCGTTCTAGTGTAATTTCTGTATTATTGCTACACACAATTTTAAGGGCTTAATTTTTATGTATGTATTTTGAGGGTATTTTCACGTTTGAATATTTTATGGCAATTTCATATACAACCACGTGGCTAACCTATGCCAAACTCTATGTATTCACCATTCATGCAGTTTGAGAGTTTATTTGCGTAAAATCGTATGCGGTACTATTCATATCTGGGTTGTATGTATGTTTCATTCAGGGTTCAATGTATTTTTCGTGTAATGTATCCTTTTTGTATTTGACCACGCGGTCATGTTAATGTTGGATTTTACCGCCATCAGGCATGCTACATGCCTGCAATCACTTAAATCGTAAAGAGGATAATTTTCTCTGTCAGAATAATATTTAGTCTGAATTTAATTTGCAGTTTTCAAGAAGAAATATTGCAATTTCATTTGCACCACATGGTCCGCTACAAACATTATCCAGCGGCATCCGTGCCACCTAAGCTTGTTTTAACATGTATGTTTATTGTGTATATTCATCTCGTGCCCCATCATCTTTTAAGGGTCTTTATGTATTTTATGTAATTTTGCAATTTGTGAACGGTGCAATTACTTCCATCCTAGCCGGCTCTGTGTATAGGCAGTCACTACACTACCCACATGTTAAAATGTTTTCATCAAGGGTTTCATTTGTAATTCACCATGTCCTGTCTTCAGGGAAAAACAGTCAGTCCACCCTAGTGGCTGTCGGCCCTCTTCCCTTGTGAAGGCTGTGCTTTCACGCACCTCGGTGAGATCATCCATTTAGACGTGCGCTAGATTAATTACAGGTTGGGGAGCACCCAAGCGGAATTGGCATGTAATGACGGAGATATTAATTTAATTGGCACGTTGATCTGTACGAGCAATAATAATAAAAGCAAGTCTACAGTGAACTTACCTTCCTTTATTCAGTAGTGACTGTGCCCTAGCCACATGTATTTTATCAAGTGATTATTTTCAAAGTGGTGGTTAGTAAAAGTTTAGTATTGCCAACGTGTTTGTAAGTACGCACAGGTGAGACACACACACAACCCACAGCATCCCCGAGAACCCTGAGTCTCAATAGTGCGGTGATCGGGAAGCACCGCTGGCACCCATATTACCAGTAAGTATTTGTGTAATTGTTCGGCTCGTTTTTCGACTGCTTCATCTGTTCTTGATATTATTATTTATAGAAATTTTATTTAAAAGAAAAACCTTGAGAGAAATTAAAATAAGACACGTTTCCGAATTTTATTAGTTTTCACTTAACCCCGTGTGATAATTTTTTTTAGAGTATACTTATTGCTCCATATGAGGTTATGAAAAAACTGATTGTTATGCACCTATGCCCATACTGAAGCGAAAACTGTTTTTTTTTTTTTGAGACAATTAATTTGGATGTCGGATACCATATCAGGGTTTGGCCATCTGCTTTCATTATTCTTTGTGTGGTAAGTATGCGTTCTTGTCGCAACCTGATCCGGATGTTTTTTTTTTTCTTATGGCCTTTATTGGGAGTTTTGAACTGGTGTTCCATTTGGTTTTACACGCTTCTTCTCCCCGGTAAAGGGCCGTAAGAAGTGAGGATAGTACTACTAAAGTCACTGACAATGGAAGGCAATTATGTTAAGGTCTCACCTGTTTGCAAACAATAACCAAAAAAATTTTTGAAATGTCACCCTTAAAGATTGTCGACCAAAGCAGAATGTGGTTGCTGAGACAACTGTGGCATCCAAATGCTTAGAATCGCTTTTGTTTATATTACTTAATTGACCTCAAGTTTATTGATGGGATGAGTGCAGACAGAGCTTCTTCAGAGATTAGAGATCTCTGCACATGTCCTGGTGTAACAGAGTTGTTAAAAAAAAATGTTCCTGAAATTAGATATTTGATCACTTCTGGTTAAGTTTGTGTGAAGAGACAAAAAATTGCTGTCAAAGCAGCAGGAGTGAACATGACAATCACAAAGAAAATGTTACACACCACAAGAAATACTAGCTCACGATCAAAGGAGGCTGCTGAACAGCGCCGTTAGGAATTGTTGGAGAAAGATGGTTTTGCAGCAAGAAAGAAGGCGAGTGAGGATATGAAGGTGCTCAAAGAAAAGAAAGCTAGGCTTTTACTTGATGTGCAGAGAGAGGCAGAACTTCATGAAATGGAAATAATAGTCCTTGTGAAACTGGCTTCTTAAATTGTTGATGTGTGTGCATTTTGTACAGAAATAAAACAAATGTAGGCTTAGGTAAAGACAAGGTGGCACAATGAACGTATACAGTAAAACCTCTCTATTATGACCCCTCACAGTTCCAGAAAATGGGGTCGTAATAAAAAATTTGGAAAATTTTGTGCCGATATTGACCCACCCCTAACCCTTATGCCACCAAACTTGCCATTTTTTGTATGAAGTTCATGTTCAATTGTCTCTAGCGCATTAAAAAAAACACTTTAAATCAAATATTAATACCTATGTATATTTTAATAGCTGGAAGTCTCCTGATTAATTTGATACCCAAGAAAGGCATATTAGACCATCCCTTGTATAAAAGAAAGCCTAAACACAGTATGATATGGCCATTGAAAGTGTGTGAAAAGATTAGACTATGTATTATTAAAATATCACATTATTAAAAATCTCTTATGCAGGTCTTGAGGGTCATATGAGGCACGTAGCGATCAAAAATTTTTAGGTGGCATTGTGCAATATGTGTGTGTGCGCCATGCTCTTGCTTTGGTCTGGCCGTTTCGTTGCTAGAAAATTGGACTTATTACGCACAAAGCAGTAACTAAAAACACTGTTGGAGATGCCTTACATTTGAAGTAAAACACCGGACTTTATATATTGATAATAGATATGTAGATACATTATTTAGATTAATTCACTCGTGTGCTACGGCTAGCAGCAAATATATTTTGTGTACCGTAGCTGGGCGAGCACCTAGATCCTCTGCAGCGCGGCCGGGCGCGGCTGCCGGCAGCTTACTGCTGTCGCTTGGGCCTAGATTCTCTGGCTGGGCTGTGAAGTAGGCCGCCCAAACACCACTCAGCTCTTGCTCATACCGAGGCCGACTGCCTTGCGCAGCTGTCGATCGATCGCTACAAGATTACTTGTGGGTGGCGGCTAGCCAGTTCCACTGTTGTCGTTACTGCTGGTATTGGGAAAACATGTTGATAGATGCTATTGATGTCAGTGTGTTGAATTTCTACGAAATTTAGGTGGCATGTTGGCCTCTGTACTGGTACAATGAGGCCCAGCAATGTTTACAGGAATACAAAAATTTAGTGCGGCCTGCTTGAACTATTAATTAACACAAATTTTTCATGAAAAAATTCCGACGTGGCATATACACGCACACGGCCTAACTTGCCAAAATTATTTACTCACCATAAAAAAATAATAACTTTACGTAGGTATGGGCGGAGGGGGGTTGACAGAATTAAAAAATGAGTGGGAGGGTTAAGGCAGAGGCGGTTGTATGTTACAGTACGTGACTAGACAAATAATTCTCAACCCATTCTGCAATGCCTTTCCCCCCTCCACCCAAATACCACAGTCCCCTTCTGACTTGAAGTAATTGATTGCTTTGTGCTGCTTGGAAAACAATTTTCAAAGTTTTGTGAAATGGCCGACTGCTAACATTAGTAAAGGCCACTTTTCCATAGACTGAAAACTGTGGATAATAAGAAACTTTTACAGCAGTAGAATAATAGGTCTACAAAAACAAATCTGTGCATAACTGAAGCCACGTTTGAAGATACCGCCCTTTGGCGAGGGATTACTGTGTGTATTTTTAGACGTGCCTAAAATTTTCGACTTTTTCAACCCAAACTTTTCACGGTTCCTCGGGATTGGGTCGTAATAGAGGGGTTTTACTGTACTTGATGAGTTAGCCCTTTTTTATTTATGATTTGTATTAGTTATGGTTTTATTTTGCACTGTTACAGGTTTCAAATTTGGTCAGTTGCCTATATTTGAATGTTGAATTGAAATGCTGTGTAGAAGTTGTATGTCTGCAAATTTTTCCTTTTTACTAATCTGCAGTCAATGCAGGTAGAAAATAAACATTCAGTTTTGGTATTGGCGCAGTGAAAAAGTCTAATCCAAATAGATATTTAAAAAAAATAGGGAACTCAAAATCGTTAGCTCTTAATAACTGTTAACATGAAACAAACAATACACACATACTGAGTTTTGTCAGATAAAAAAAGAATTTGGGTCTGGAAAACAGGGAAAATTCAGGGAATCTGTTGTCACAATGTGGTGGTAGCCACCCTGCTGCAGTCCAGGGTTCTAGACTCAGAAAATACACTTTCATCATCCATAAAGTCCTGAAGATTTTAACACCATTTATGAAGTTGGAACTCTCCAGCATGCAAAAATCTAATGAGCTGTTCTTTTAACTCTCAGTGATGGTAAATGTGACAATGTCATTGACAGACATCGGGCTTTAAAACACATGCTGATAAGAGGTACTGGGCTCCTTCATTAGCTACCAACGTTTGAATTGTATGCAGTGCTTGGTAGGGTGAGGATGCTTATCAATGTGTCACTATGTTCATAGAGCTTGCCTAGCATGTCTGGAGTTGGTTGCCACAGGACACATTGATACTAGGTCTTGTTGGGTCAGTACCAATGTGCCTGTACATCTTACAATCAGATATTAGTGCCACATTTGATGTTCTAAAGTTCAGTACATCACAGATATCCTTTTGGGTGTTTGGGCCAGACAAGAGCAAGTCATTAAGGGATGAGCCTTTAACAGTTGATGCCGAAGCATTGAACACAACTCTAACTGTTGAGGGCATACTGCCCTCCATAACTATTTGATGGGGGATGATGTAAGCAGGTTTTTCATGTGATCAATATGTTGACTCTTACTCAGTTATCATATCTCAGGGCACCTATATTCCTCCATGAAATATTTAAATTCGGAATGCAAACCTGATGACCTTGCTAATTTCTGCTCCTTACCACAGAGTCGTCTGAGAGCCTTCCTTCATGACTTACCCAATAGTGTGTCAACACACTTCAATCATAGATGTAATACATACCTCTCCATTTCATCTCAATTATGCGTACTTAAACTGCCATTACCACTGTCACCACCTCTGCAGAGAGAAGCATGTAAGCAGTCACAGGTGTTGCAAACTTTGGGTCTGCCAGCAGGAGATCTTTTAGGTGAGCGAGGCATGATGTGTGTATCTGTAACAACATATCCCTTGTAGTCTACTTGACCTTTCACTGTAGATGCCGTTAGCTGTCTATCCGTAAGTGTCAAAAGCAGTCAGGGATGTTACACGTCATCTGACTCGTGTCACATGCAGTTATGTATATAACACGTATCAATTGCATTAATCCAGGTTGTTAGTACCAAAAAATGTTGAGCACGAACGAATACGTACCATCACTTACTGCCGTGATAGTTCACATATTGGTGCCAGTATGGCCAATGAAACGGATGAAGTCACAAATGTAAACAGTATTACACACTTTTAAGTTACAGATAGCGATTTTAGTTGGCTGCTTATGTTGCAACATTAAGAATGCCTGAAATAGTAACTGTTTTTGACCTTCACAGGAGTTCAAATGCGAAGAGTTCTGTATGTTTGATAAACTGAACACAGTGCAAATACAGCAATGTATACATTGAGTGGGCATGAAGAGACTTCGGCCTAAACACTGTCGTGCTATATGCAGTGTGAATGTGATAGTGGGATGCATAATAATAATAATAGACGGTTGCATTGGAAACAATTTTTCCTTATTTTCAGTTTGTCACGAAAACAAATCTGCCACTTCCTTTTTAAAAAAAAAATAGTTCTATGTATAACAAATTCATGGAAATATTTGTACCATGTTTACACCTTAATATACACAACTTGGTGACAGTGGAGGTGTACAGGCCCAGTATCCCTCTAGAGACCAGGGAATGTGTTCTTAACAAGGATTTAAGGGGTCTGTATAGGCAGATGGTGGTTGCACCCTGGGGGTAATTGGCCCTGGCTCACCAGGGCATGTAGCTGGATATTGAGGGTTATTCTAGCCCTTTTATGGCCAACCTAGTGATGAGGCATTTAGGAAATAGCTGCAAGAACACAGCTAGGCACGTCCAGTGATTTATGTTAAAACTCAGATGGTAAAACAAAAGAAGAAAATATATTATTACAATTTAAAGTGTTTATTAGATGTGCTGGAGGTGTAGGTACCACTGTAATTGTTGTTTAAATTTATGTAGCAGCACGGGTGAGGACATCTGGCATGGTCTGTCCAGGAAGAAATCTACTCTTCCTGGGGCCGGTGCCTTGGGGTAAATCCCTACTGGGGTACTATTGCTCATTTGGTGCAGGAGCGCGCGCTTCACGAGAGGTGGTACTCGGGCTTATAGCAACTTTTGGCTTTTGGAGAGGGGATCCCTGTTTCCCCTCAGTTAGAAGTTGAGCGAGCGGCGCTATCTGCTACTGACCTCAACTCCCATTCTGGGTTCACAGCGGTTCCCATATGAGGACTCCATGGCTCTCAGGTAAGTGGTATGACCAGCTTATAGCCTGAGAGTCGTAATGCCCTTATGTTGGTTCTCCTTAAGCCTCAGGAGCCTCAGAGAAACCCCCCCCCCCCCTTTACCATCATAGTGGTGCTAGAAGGGCGGCACTAAGCAACCAGCTAACCAATCTTTGACAAGAGTTGGGAGCACCCTTCTGTGGGGACTTTTTTTGACACTATCGGGGCGATTGTACTTCCACCTAGAGGTAGATGATATGCACACAGTAGGCAAAGCGGAGAGTGGGATGTGAAAGCGAAAGAGAATGATCAGACCAAAAAGAGGTTGCTTGGTAGATGTGTTTTATTCCATCAGTAGGAATTTAGGGGACACATCTCCGACTTGTGCCCGCTAACGTCTGATGGACGAGGGACCAAGTTTACCAAGCTGATTGCCACAGGCCGACAATGAGATATTGATTGAAGTTCAGGGTGAGACACCATGGTAACACCACGCCCGGTGTGGATGAGGCACGTGGCCAACACTCTAAACAAAGGAGAAGGCTCTGCAACAAAACTTACTGCCTAGTGTGTTGAGAAACACAAGTACTGACAATAGTAATGTTCTACATTAAGTATGTTACTGCTGAAGGCAAGCGGTACTGTAAATATGGTGAGATAGCGAGAGCAGATGATGCTCCAGTAAGAAATGCTCACAAACTGCCTTGAATGGATGGCATGCATAGGAATAAATACCCTAGAGACGTTGCTAGCAATGGGTGGCTTGAGCTGGCCGCATGGAGGGGAAAGCCTCCCTTTATGCACCGCGAGCATGCGTGTTCGGAGCCTGCTGGCTAGGGCAAAGCAAGAGAAGGGTGGGTCCACCCACTCAGACTGGAGCGCGACATTGTGCGAATTGCCTGCCTCTCGGGCAGCAAGGAATTGATTCACTTGTAAATAGGAACGGCACAGAGACAGTGAGTGGTGGCAGTCAGCACTATGGTGCACCAATGTCTGAGTTATGGATATGTGGCTCGTTAATGTATAGAAAATTTTTTATTATCTATAATATCTTTATTCGTTATTTTGTATTTACGTTTGTGTTGGAGTAAGTGAACAGGCATCTTGAGTGTGTAGCTGTTATTTTAATTTTTACCTCTGTTATTTTTCCTTTACTTCATATCAATTGCATTTGGGAATCATGCCAGACAATACCGTTGGTCAGCAGGTTATCTTGGCGATCACCCATTTCCCCCGCACTTTCATTCCGGCGCTACTCCATACTCACCTCAATCATCATTCTCATCGGCTCTCAAGACCTCAGTGTTAAGAGCTGCCTGAATCTCTTCACTCACTCGCTCTCTTCACTCACTCGTGTGTCATTAAACACATGGTACAGTGAAATCTCAAAATTATGACTATTCGCAGTTCCCGAGAAAATGGTCCCGACACTGGAAACGTTGACGTGTGACTTCAGATGGCTGAGGGCGACTTCACGGTCAGGCAAGGTTTCAGTTGTCGGTTAGGAACACTGGATTAAGTTTGGCTGACCGAGCCCTGGCCGGTATACAGAACTGGGCGCGTGGCCTGTTGTCATGTCAAATGCAGGCTTCACTGTCTGGTGTGTAGGTTGGCACACAGCCACAGGTTTACCTGAGTTAGAGATGGCCCGTAGTGGCTGCTGGCCCTGTTGCTGCAGCTGCTGGTGGTGGTTGAATTTGGAGCCTTGACCTGGTGTGTCAGCAGTGTAGCGGCTGTTGGTGCTGGGGTGAGCCTGGATGGGCTGCGGCTCCGGTGGCCCCGGAACCAGGGGTTGGCGATGCTGAGAGGCATGTGCTGGTCTCTGCGGAATGCTGACACAGCCAGGTGTTGACGTCTCACTGTCTTGATGGAAGCTACAAATAGAGGGAGGGAGCTGTAAGGGGAGGCCTCTCCAGCTGGTGGGTGGCTTGAGCTCGTTCCCGAGGGGTAGTGGTGCAGAGTGTAGGTGGGGCTGGGGTGCAGCTCACATTGGCGTTGGAGGCAGCTGCTGCTTTCCTTTCTTCCTATTTAGTACCATTCCTCTGGATGTAAGGCATAGGGTAGATACAAGTACCGGCCTCATAAGAGAGAAGTAGGCGATGATAGTCCTTATCTAGTAGTTATGCCACAGCCGAGGCCGAGCTGACACAGTTGTACCAGTTACTCCAACTGGTAACACAGTGGCGCTGTGGTCGGAGAGGTGGGTTTACTCTGAGGCGTCCGACAGTGGGTGTGGTTCCAAAGTTGGTCAGATCTCCAGGACTAGACTGGTACTCCCTCCGGCAACAGTTCAACGTGGTGGACTGAGTACATGCTGAACTGGCTTACTCTCCACCTTGTGGATTGTCTTTCTAGTTATGGCTCTACCTTTCTGTACATTAGGTGCACAGTACATGTGGCCTTCGAATGGGTGCGTTTTCTGATGTACGTGCGCCTGGTTAAGAGAGCCCGTTGTCCTACACTAGGTTCGGAAACTTGTTTTGTAAAGGTATGCAGTCTCCTGCTTCACCCTGACGGGCTGGTGTCTATAGAGGACCAAAACAGTCACCCTTAGAAATGTGAATACATAAAATGTTTGAGACATATTTGTTTTGTGAGGAATAAACACTGTGGCCCATACTACAGCTGACCGGAAGTAACCTACATAAAGGGGAGCTGGGTCTATCCTGAACAAGCCAGATGCAGTTAGGTAGTTACTTAACTAACTCGAATACCATTGTCGAGAGGGGACTTGTGGGGGCCACTACCAAATGGGCAGTGTGGTTGCTGTTACTTCTTTGGGGGTTGCTGGTGAAGAGCATCTGGAATGTCTGGTAGACGTTGGTAGTCAGCAGAGAGCCTCAGCATGCTAGGTAGTGGAGCGAGTTGCTGGAGATGAACTCTAGATTAACTGGCATTCCTTGGCTACGCACGGGCATATATTCTGTTGGTCTGCCCTCATTTGGGCTGCAGGGATGCTGGCGGTCCCCTGGGTACTAGTGCCATCTCTCGGCCTCGCTGTGGAACTATGCTGCTCTAGGAGGGGGGGCTGAATTCAAACAAATAGAACAAGCTGTCGTGTCTGTAGGAGACCCCTCGACAAGGGAAGTATCTGGTTGGCACTCGGAGGTAGCATGCTGTCCGGGATCAGTGGAGACAGGTGATCATGAGGCAAAGTCGTATTTAGGTATTGTCAGAAAAGCATAATGTGTCAAGGTCTTTGTCCGAATTTAACCAATTCAACACACACCCCTCCCCTCTACCATCTTCCGTTAAATCCCCTAAATCCAAATATTGTATTGAAATTTTATTAGGCTCATTTTACACTCCATAAGCAACAGAATTATATGTAAAATAGTCAAATGGTTCCCACAAATTGAATTAGTAACATCTACATGCTTGTAAGGTACAATTTAAGTAACTTTGTTGTAATTGTCTTTGACCTCTTAACAACTCATTGTGGTGGTCAAATATTTTTAGAGCAAAAGTAACTTTTTTGAAAAATAACTATTGATTTTAATATACTGATGTTTTACGAGAGTAATTATGCCCTAGACATGCTCTCTCTCTCTCTCTCTCTCTCTCTCTCTCTCTCTCTCTCTCTCTCTCTCTCTCTCTCTCTCTCTCTCTCTCTCTCTCTATATATATATATATATATATATATATATATATATATATATATAAATATAAATTGCTGAACTCAGCATGAACTATGTTTACGCTAGCTTCTTGCTAGGAAATCTGAGGATTTGTTTTTTTGCTGTTAACTTGTTACAGGTCCTTTATCCAGTCCTTTGTGGACTTCATACACCTGTTACATGAGGGTGGTAAAAAGTTAGTTTATACCATTTCATTTGCGATGCCCATTTTGATGTTAAATAACTTTTAACTTCAATTGCATATTCACTTATAAGTTGTTTTTATTTATAGTGGGTGGACTGAAAAGTAAACTACATTGCTATAGTCTTAACAAATTTTGATATGGTAATTTGGATGAAGGTTTGTCTTTCTGACCTGGCTTTACTGGACTTCTAGGTGAAATTATGAACAGAAAATGAATAATTTAGTTTGCAAAGGGACACTTTGAACCATCCTCTACAGCCCTGTCCATATTGTTAAACTACTTTTTAATAACTATATTTTCTCTAAATACAACATTCTCAAGGTTTGATATCTGAAATGAGGTAGGAAAAGTTGTTTGACTAAAAATTTATTGTATTAAAACTTTTGATTATTTTTTTTCTTTTGAATAGTAGGGGTTAAGCAAAAAGTTAACTAAAAATAGTATGCCTCATTTGCTTTCCAGTAGATTGCTTTGAGTGCCTATAGTGGTTTTTGGTTTGCATTTCACTGAATGATAAGTTGTGGACTTGTACATTTGCAGCAAGGTTCAATGGCTCCGCAGGCAGGCTTCCCAGATGCAGTAATAAACTTTTCACCAACACCTGCCAGCTCTCAACAGCCACCAGGAATGGCCTACAAGTCCATCACATCTGACCACCACATATACCAGCAGAGGTCATACCAGTACCCTGCTTCCACCTCTGCTCAGGTTTGTCTGCTCTTAACAACCTTGTAGTGCGTACACTGTTAAGAGGTCATGTTACATGAAATCATCATGGTGGGGTTGTACTACTAATTTATTTTTTAAGTTTTACATCATATCTGTCCCAACTATTGAACAGCACAAAAATTTTTTAAAAATATTTTATTGGTAGCCATTTTCTATTTAGACATATTTTTCGACATTGTGATGTACAAAAATGTGGGTTTTTCAGGGTTTTAAAAAGAAACTGTTCTATGGTTTGTATTAAAAACATAACTTTCTGACTTTCACTGTTTAAAAGACTTTCTAGGCTCTCGCTTAAGGCTTAAAACCACAGTTTGGAAAATTTGATTTAATAACCATGGTGTTGCCATGATAGACATGCAAAATGTGAGCTCCAGGAAAAGTGTTCAGAGAGGTGTGTATAACAGTGAGTAATGAAGTGGCAAATAGCATGAATGACAAATAGTCAAGAAAAACTGCAAGTGGTACTGCAGTTCTTAAATCCACGTGCATACACATGCCAATATTACCACATACAAAGTATAATGAACAGATGTCATTCATTGTAGCGCTTGTGTAATTTAATTCTTTGTATGTAGCAAGTTAATTTGATACTGCTTGTGTCTACAGTAGCTTAACAAACATTTTGTGTTTTAGTACTTCGTCAGTATTTTATATAGTTCATTCCATTCTTTTGATATTGACGCATTCTGAATGATGCATTCCTGTGCATTATGCATGTACACTCTTTGTCTCTTCACCCCATCTCCAAGCAGCAGTGCTTATTTGGGCAAGTCATTATTAAATAGTACAATAACTATGTGTCTACAGGGTCCAGCAGTGCGACTACAGATATATGGTTAATAATAAAATTGTACTGTTTACTCGAAGCCATCATGCGGTTGCCCCTAACCCCTACGCGGGAATTGCACTGTTCGACGAGAGATGCTGACATCTTTCTGAAGATCAACCACTTAGTCATTACAAGGGTGCAGGACCTCTGCCGGTGGAACGTCATAGCCTCCAGAGCCTCGTGCAGGGGCAATAGAACCGCCAACGCTTCCACCGCAGGTGATAAAAGTGCCAAGCTGGCCTAGTACTTGAAATTCCATCACCCTTGGGAAGAGGCTAGCCTATCTGCACTGTTGCATCGAACATCGTGATGGACTGTACAACAGGAAAGTTTGTTTGATATGAAAACTTGTGGGCAATGACAGTGTTTTCCCTGAACAAATTGTGAACAACTGTCTAAATTGGCTAGTTCCTAGAAGCACTAAGTAATATTTACAAAGATGTATATACACACAGTACCAAACATCTCTACCCACCTTGAAATATTAATTTGAACACTTAAAGGGCAGGTGTGACAATTAAATGGCGGGGCGCTTAATTGTTCCATCCACTGTGCGGATAGTGGCTACTCTAGGCACTTTATCACAACCAGGGTGTACCTCAACGATGCATCCTAAGCGCCACTACAGCAAAAGAAGTCTGTCCTCTTTTACTAATACATGTTGCTGAGGGTGAAGAGGTTGATTCTCTTCCTGCGAACATTAGACACTGCTGTAAGGTATGCAGATAGTCCTGATGCCAGTATTTCCAGAAATCTTGAAGCTTCTCCACGAGTGCTGTAAACGATTCAGCTGGACGTCGTCCAGGTTTGGCTCTTGAACTGTGACAAGTGGCTCAAGAGTTAAAAAATCACCAGGAGTAAGTGCGGACAAGTCATTCGGGTCAGAGCTCAGTGGACAAAGAGGCCTGGAGTTGAGGATGGCTTTAATCTGCACAAAAATGGTATTCAGTTCCTCGTAAGTGATTATTTGCTCTCCAATAACACGTCTCATACGGGACTTGACCGACTTATCTCCGGCTTCCCATAATCCACCGAAGTGAGATGTGTGTGCCAAGTTACCCCAAGGGTAGACAAGGAGCTTGCCATGGTCTGTTGGTGGTTGGGAGAAGCAAGCAGTTGTCACAGCTCATTCAGATTGTTATTAGCACCCACAAAGTTGGTTCTACCAAGTCAGGAGAACTGCCACAACAGGCAAGAAAGCATTTGTATGCACCTAGAAATACATTGGTAGAAAGGTCAGATGCCAACTCATGGTGCACTGTTTTTGTTACACAACAAACAAATATGCAAAGATAAGCTTTTAAAAACACTGGGCGACGAACTCTGGCTAGCTTGATAGCAAACGGACCAGCATAGTCCACCCCGGCCTTTGCAAACGGTTTCACCTGTTGAATCCTCGTGGCAGGAAGGTCTCCCATTAATGGTGCCAAAGAGGCAGGTCTTTTCTTAAAGCACTTGCGACAGTAACAAAGACAGCGATGAATGGCAGACCTGTCTGCAAGAATCCAAAATTGTGTCGTGAGGATACTCTGAAGAGTTTTAACACAAGGAGGCTGATTGATTTCATGATAATGACTGATTACTAGGGACTAGAAAATTTGACGATTGTGAGATTTTCACAAAATTGTGCGAAATTAAGGGAAAACCATGAAAAATACCAATTGGCGAAAAAAACTAAATTTCTACAAATTTTTGTTAGTTATGCGCAAGAATGTTTATTATGATGTTCGTTTTCATTTAGTTAAACTTTTAGTCTATGTGTGGAATGTAATATTATCGATCGATAGGTGTATTGCTTGGTTCTCCATTTTCCCTATTGTCATGAAGCAGCTCCATTTATTTTCGTTATGCAGTTTACTAGTTGTGGAAAGCTGGTGAAGTGTCATATAATTTAGCTAATTGTTTTGTATCGAGGGCAGTGATACGTGTAGTAAGAATTGCAACAGAACATCATGTACTGTATTCAAGTGTTTCAAATGGGGATTACGAACAGTAAGTTAATGTGTTTAAACAAGTCATTTTGAAATGGTTGTTGGAATGTGTGAAATGTACGTTGCCTAGAAAATCACCACTTCAACTCTGTTTTGCAGTGTAAAAATAGCACTTTGCCAGTATGCAAAACTAACTTCGCAAAAAATATATGTCCCGAATGTGTTAAATATTGGAATTGGTACAAACTACATATTTATTGTTTTTCTTTCAATGAGGTTAAAACGTGTCAGGTTATATAGTTTTAATGTTTCTTTCATATGAGCAAATTTTTGACTTGTCCGTAAAAACAATATGTAATTTAAACTTAAACAGTCTCATAAGAAGATGTGCTAAACACCACTATCTCATGAAAGACATTAAACTAAAGTCTCTCCCAACCCCATCCAATCTACTGGCAATAAAATTAATGGAGGCCAAGCTGTATGACTTTACCATAACAAAAATAAAGTAGTTTGGAATAGTAACCTACATTGACCATAGCATTTGTTTACACTCATTGTTTTATTCATAGACAGAGCGGCTCTGGCGCAAGGAAATATTGTGGCAGTGCTAAGTTTCTAGAACTCAAAATTCAGTGAACTGTATGTTCGGTATTCTGAGTGCAAGTACATATTTAAATTTTTTCCGTGCTATTTGTGTTTACAACCATTATTTCATATTTATTTCAAGTGTTTTGAGTGTGTACAATCTGGTAAAACAACCAACGCAAAACAACTTTAACAGAATAAAAAATGAATCTTACTGCCAGTAGCGTAATAATTGCTTTTGTTTTTCATCTGGCGATAAACAGTTCCCAAATTTAATCTCTCTGACTTCAGTTTTTGTTTTAAAAAAAAAGTTAAGGAGAATAAGGTAATGTACTGCTGAATTTAATTTCAATTTTATTATCTTTTTCTGTAAATCGTACAGAATTTTCTAAGGTTGCCTTGAAAGGTGTGTGGTGGCAGTGTGTGAATACAGACTTCGAAAAGTTTTTCTCAAAATACAGTTCTGTTCTTGGTGACCAGCGATGATGGCACCTTAATGCAGAGAATGTTACAATTATCAGTGAAATGTATTTTGAAGGATGAACAACATTGTTTCAGTTTGCGTTTGTAGTCTTAGACCAAGACTTTGTGTTCAAGAATTATTAAGAACATACGAAAATGTCTGAAATGATATACACCCCTGTGCAGCTGTAAATATTATGTTTTATAATTTGGGACAAGCGGGTAACGCTATGAAGAAAAAAAATATGGCTACGTGACAGACATCCTCGTTATGTTAAAATTGTGTACATATATTTTGTGTTTAACTCAAAAAAGTTTATAGATAATAATTTCATTCTTTGTAATGGCTGAATGGTTTTTAGTGGTGTTTGGTGTTAACAATTAATTTTGGGTGTTCGCTAAGTAAATTTCACTGGTGAAAATATCAAAATGAAAATTCAGCTTTTCAAGTTTCAATGCACCCCATCTTGTCCTTTCAAAACATTTTCCAGTCCCTACTGATTACTAAGTCTGTAAAACAGTGCAATTTTGATAGTAAAGCCAGGTACTTTTGCTCAAATGGTAAGTTTCACTGAAGCATCTTACTGATCATTCCACAGGGATCAATAAATGGAACCAATTTCCGGATCTGAGGTGATACATCCTGCTGCTTCTTTAGAGAATCATCAGCTTCAAAGCAAGAAGTTCGGACATATCTCAGCCAAATGTTTAAGCCTTTGTCTAGTTCATGGGGTAGTAAAGCATCAGTGTCCTTGTTTTGTGACGCTCGACAGTTGTGAATAAAACGTACAACATATGTTGTTACACAGATAAGCTTATTCAACTTGCTGCACCTTTCAAGCAATTATTCCAGGGTGCTGGAGAGAGTTTTCTGTTCAAAAATGATAGAGGCTGATGCCGAGCTCTCATGTGTGGACATATAGCAGGGCCAATGATCACTGGTTTCCTTTAACCACCATGGTACAGCCCACCACAAATTATGCTACTGGAGCTGTGCTGGCATTAAACCACGTGAGGCACAGTCTGCAGTATTTTCCTCCGACCGAACATGATGCCACAACTCAGGTGACGTGTAATATTGAATTTCACTGACTGTTTGCCACAAAGAACTTCCAGAGGTAAGGTGACGGATGTAATCCAAGATAAAACTACACTATAATCTGTCCAGGCATTAGCGGCCTCAATTCATAGTTTTTGAAGAGATGGAGAAGCAGAGCTAGCAAAAGGGTTGCACAGAACTCTAAGCGAGGCAGCGACACCTTCAAAGGTGAATTATTGCTGGACCCTGCAGAGGTTTCACGCAAAGGTATACAACAGCAACGTAAATTTCGGAACTGTCGGGGAATCCATGAAGATGATATGTGCACCCTTGCAGATTCACTAGTGGACGGGCCACAGTGATGGACGACAATGACGACGGTTCAGATCTGACACGTTCCCACTTTTTCACGCACTGCCTGGGGTGGTTCAGTATCCCAGTCCACACCTTTCAGCCATATCATCTGAATCAAGTTTTTACCAAACAAAGTTAAGTGAATGAGCTAACCAAGCGGGTCAAACATTTGAGCCAAGTCTGACAGGATGATGCATTTTGTAGGTGGATTGGAGTTGGGATGGATTACATACATGAATGTGCCGGTGGTAAGGTTCCATTGCAGGCATAGGACCTTAATAACCAAGTCATTGTCAAGATCAAAAGAGTGAGATGATAGTGCAGGAATGTCCTCCTGTGGGAGCCAATCCAACAAGACCGCATGGTTGCTCATAAACTTTTTCCAATTGAAACCCACCCACCTTCAGTAATGCTACGAGCTCCTGCTGTAGATCAAGTGCAGCTGCAGCACTGTAAGCTCCAGTGGCTACATCATACACGTACATGTCTGACGATAAGTTCTTCTCTGCAACAGGAAATCTGCTCTTGTCATCCTCTGAGAGTTGGACAGTGCATATGGCGAGATATGGTGCAGGTGAAGGTGGGATCTGTAATTTTCATGTCCGTTACAG
This sequence comes from Dryococelus australis, assembly GCA_029891345.1. Lineage (NCBI taxonomy): Eukaryota > Metazoa > Arthropoda > Insecta > Phasmatodea > Phasmatidae > Dryococelus > Dryococelus australis. Next base: position 152,674,722 of record CM057009.1, read on the forward strand.
CATCACAAATGCTAGATGGTAGCTGAGCATTAGGGAGATCACTTGAAATGCGTGATAGAACAAAGGCATCCAGACGGAATGATGGTGAGGTCGACTTGGAAACACGGACTGGGACATTGGCTAATCCATGGATCGGGAGCTGAATCTTCTGTTGGGACAGTCCCAATCACTGTAGGTAGGCCTCGATTATGAAACTAGCCTGACTAGCAGAGTCTAGAAGGGCGTGTACTTGTTGGGGAGTTCCAAATGCAGCTTGGATTTCTACTAGAGCAGTAGACAGCAAAACAGTGGTGGTAGCTGTCGTGGTATGAGGTTCAAATGTGGACACAATTTTAATTTGGACATCTCCTGTAGGTTCTTCTATTTTGATATCTGAGGGGTCATGTATTTCAGGGGCTGATGCATCCTGTTATTCAGCAAAGTGCAGCAATGTGTGATACCTAGAACCACAGTGTCTCCATGTGAATTTGGAGTTAGTTTCTAGTTTGATGTAATAATCTAAAGCAGTTCAAACACAAATTAAACTTTTTGGTAAGAGCGTAACGTTCTTTTGGGAGCACTGGGAAGGAATGTGGTCTGCCTTACATAGGGTGCAATTACCAGTAGCTGTTTGTGTCATGTTCACCACGAAAGTAGTGGGACTATATTAATTATATTTGCTGGATTTGGACACAATTAAAATCTTTGACATAGAAGTCTTCACATGGTACAGACAGGCTGTTTTGGTTGATTGACGCTGCTTTTCTAAAAACTATGAATTCTGTTAGTTTTGGTAGTGATGAATCACTTACTGTCAGCTCCCACTGGCGGTGCAGGTAAGAATCCAGTTTTTTCTCTATTAAATGAAGCAACAATAAATACCAGTGATCCACAGGAATTTTCAATGCTCGCAGAGCACCCCTATTTTCGGCTAGCACAGATAGTAGTGCACGCATAGAGCTTGAAGAGTCTGATGATACCACTGGCACTTGAAGTAACGCTTCAATGTGGTTTGAGGTTATGAGTCTTATACTGTCATATCTCCTTACTAAAATTTCCCACGCAATACTGTAATTTTCTTCAGAGAGTGGTAGGGACTGGATTAACAATGGCTATGCAGATAAACAAGACTTCAGGTATGTGAAACGATCCACACGAGACTAGTTATCATTGGTGGCTACCATAGACTGAAACAAGTTTGCAAAGTTCGACTATGACGTCGGGTCACCATTGAAACAGGGAAGCTGAATAGTGGGTAACTTGACATCTGATGACGGGTTTGAATGAGATGGGGTTGCTACTTTGTCATCCCTATGATTGCTCGCTATAGCACTGTCATGTACGGCCATTAAGATGTAATACTCATGAAACTTGATAAGCCTTTGGGCTTGGGACTGTGTGTCAAACTCACTACTGCCTTTGAACGCAACTTCTAGTGTGACATGATCATCATCTAAACCATTCTGGATTTTAGCTAAGTCTCGGTAATTAGAAAGGAAGAGATGTGCATCTGTACTGTCGCCTTGCACAGAAGCTGACAATGTAAATGCACGGTGTAGACTATTTTCAGCTCTTTCAAGACGTCTCTGAAGGACCAGGTATTTTTCAGCCATGTTTACCACTATTCCGCATCTTTAAGGCCAAAAAGCAACACGCGCATGACGCTTGCGTACGCTAACTCCTTTTGTAATAGTGATAGACTTACCATGATTAGTAATTGTGGTTTTGTCACAGTTTTAAAACTAACAGTGATTTGTAACTGTGGTGACTGTGATTTTAACACAGTTCTTGGAGTGAAGTACCTGTGCTTTCGTAACTGTTCCACTGTACATCAACCTTATCCTTAGTACGTGCAGACCATGGTAACTACGTACGAGATATGCTCACCAATACAAACTGAATGCAAATATGCCCATCATGTCAAGGTACTGCTATATAAATGCGCTGACAACATGCTTGGACCAAATTCCAGCACAACTTCTGAAATACTCATAACTAAATAAGAGTCACAACCGAGGTAGCACTGTGTGAACAAATACACAAAACAGTGACGCGGTAGATAATCAACTATGTCGGAACAATATCCGGCGCGGTTGGACCAATAAGTGTTGCGTTGAACATTGTGAAGGACTGCATAACATGAAAGTTTGTTTGATATGAAAACTGGCAGGCAATAACGAACACCATTTTCCCCCCCGAACAAATTACGTACGATGGACTGTCTAAATCTGCTTGTTCCTAGAAGCATTAAGAGTGCACCACCAATGGCAATGGCAGGAAGTTCAAACCTGTACACAGTAATATTACAAAGATGTCTATCCACACAGTATCAAACACGCACCCCTCTGAATGTCACCAAGTTGAGATTTTCGGTATGTAAATTTTATAATTAACTTTACATCAGTTTCAGCCATAAATATCTGCGGAAAATGGACACGCACAAAATCAATTACAAAAGTTATTTCTACAATTTTCGTACATGCAATGATAGTAAATATTATGGCTATTTTTCTTGAAGGTTTTTAGTGTAGAGTCTGCTTTCTGAAGTATCCAGAATGGAAATGTTGCTTAAATTTTGTTAAAAGTGCAGACTCTATAAACCAGTTAATTTTTACATTTAAAAAGTATATTTTTGTATGGAAACTATTTCATTATATTGCAGAGTATATACATTCATCTTTCATGCACAGTATTATTTGCACTTCTCTGACAATTATCGTGATTTCTAAACTACTACTTTTTATGAATTTTTCATGTTGTATATTCGGATGCAGTGCTCCATAAGTAGTTTCAATCTAAGGTCTAATAAACGGGTTTCACCAAAACTAAAACAAGCAGAACTATCAACAATTTTTATTTTTTTTGTTTTATTAAATGTAAATGGAAAACATGCAACTCCACACACTGCTGAATTTAAAAAAATTATAAAATAAATAATTTAACGGAAATTGAATTACGTTTAAACCAGGCGAAGTCGACCTGGTAATAAAATAAAGATGTTGAGTAAAGAGATATTTCCTGGCGAAAGGTGATTAAATTAATATTAGCCACTATAATTAATTGTATCTGAATCGGGGGGGAATGTCGTGAAGGGACCTAGTTGTCAACAGGGGTTTTTCGCCAAAGGCTTGAAGGCGGCTTGACTAAGGCCTTACGATGTGCCCAGGAGGATACGTCGTCGCTGTGACCTACTGTTGCGTGGGTGATAAAGTGGTATGAAGAGGTTGAGGAGTGAGAAGTGATGACATTGGCAGGTTTCTCTGTTAGGCGTTGACGGCCCTCAGGAGCGGCTGGTGAAGTCGAAGAAGTGGAAGGCCTCTGGAAGGCGGTGCGGTGGTCCTCCAGAACTGCTGGAGTCAACTGCCACTGGTTCTTCCGTGGTCACCGGCGCGGATAAGGGTCTTGGCCCTTGGCTATCATCCTTGGCTTTTGCAGCAGTGAGAAGTGTAGCAGACTGCCCTGAGGCCTGCACCAGAACTCGTATTTATACTAATTTTTCCAGCTTTTTCGCTCTCAGAATGGTGCAGAGGTAATCATCCCCTCTCCTAGAAGGGATGGAATTCCTGGTGTAGCACATGTTTGGCTGGATTCTTACCTGTTGCAGAGGGGATAACATTTTAAACCTCGTACTTGGGGAAGCCGTGGCTCTCAGATAGGTTGCATGCTGCCCTCCAGGAGAAAGATGTTGAGATAACGCAACCGTCCTGAAGGGAGCCGCAATTTTATAGACGGTGAGATCTTTGAAGAAGAGGTGTTGACAGGACGACTTCTAGGCGAGATGCGGTGAACAGTAAAAGCTGAGATCAGGGGTCTAAATATCTGAATAATACATGTCCTTCCTTCATTATTGTTTTGAGGTTTGACTTGTCTATAAGAATTATTATGTTTCAAGATGGGGTGAAGTCGTCTGGTAGTGTGTGCTTGTCAGTAGCTCAGGAATGCAGCACATGTCAAAACAAAAGTTTTTCAAATCTGTATGCTCAAAAATATCAACAAGATGGCTATTATAAGTAACCTAAAGGAATGGTTATTCCTTTTTTAACGTTTCCTAAGATTCTGTTAGCGACATAAAGTAAATAAAATAACAAATATAAAAAAAAGAAAGAAACCCATTTTAAAAAAAAGGAGAGAAGTAAAGAATTAATGTAGAAGTTTTTTTGAAAGAACTATTACCCTTTGATATTACCATATATTTATTTAGTTGTTGGTTTATTTTATTATATATTTATGTATTTATCTATTTATTTATATATTTATCTAGTTATTTATCTATATATGAAAAGTTGTCGGTTATTATGTTGTTTTTGGGAGTTTTTGTTTTAAGAAAGCAAGTTGAGCCACAGTAAAATTTCCATTGTCAAATGGCTTATTTCTACTTTTATATAATAGTAAGTGACATAATCTTGCTCTTTCATGCTATGCAATAAATATTATTTTGAATTACTTGCGTTTATCAAATTTCTTTAATACCAGTTGGTATTGCAATAAATTTTGTAGCTGAAGTGATGTAAACTGTAGTAGGTGTTGTCAGCTAAACTGTGGTTAGGCCTTTCTCTGCTTACATTAACCCTACGAGGTGCATGCTTAGGACAACCAGATTCACAGGGCTTTCTGTTTGTGGTGATGTTGGGGGCTGTGTCTACTGCAGTTTTTCTATAGCCCATTTCATATAAGTGGTCTCAAATTTGACACACTTTGTGATCAACCTACACACTATGTAAACAGTAAATGCTCTCGCTCCTACAGTATTGTATTTTTTTTTTTTTTAATTTGAATGCCAAAATATATCACCGATGGAGGAACTATTATCCGGTGATATTTCCATTTGTTTATTCTTTTTTATTTTTTTGATGCCGTCGAGTGAGACAAGAGACAAATGACACAAATACTTACTGGTAATTTGGCCACCAACGGGGCTTCCCGATCACTGCACTATTGAGACTCAGGGTTTTCAGAGATGCTGTGGGCTCTGTGTGTCCATCTCACCCGTGCATACTTATAAACACATAGGCAATACTAAAATTTTTCTAAACATCACTTGAAATAAACACTTTATAAAATATATGTGGCTAGGACACTGTCACTACTGAATATAAGAGGTAAGTTCACTGTGAGACTTGTTTTTATTGTTACTATGCGCACACAATGTGCCAATGAAATTATGATTATCTGGGTCATGACTAGCCAATTCCGCTTGGGTGCTCCCCAGCCTGCAATTAATATAGCGCACACCTAGATGGATGATCTCACAGAGTGCGTGAAAGCACAGCCTTCACAAGGGAAAAGGGCCAACAGCCGCTAGGGTGGACTGATGGTTTTTCCCTGAAGACAGGACACTGTGAATTACAAATGAAACCCTTAATACATTAACACATGTGATTACTCGGCGTCACTAACGCAAACTCGTCGGGCTCGCCCTCCAGCACGTGGGTAGTGTGGCGACAGCTTATACACAGAGCCGGCTAGGACATGAACAATTGCACCGTACACCAATTACAAAATCATAAAAATCCTTAAAGATACGTGAAACAAGATGAGACACGAGATGAGTATTCACAATACACACACGTGTGAAAACGAGTTTAGATAGTGCAGATGCCGCTGGATGAAGTTCGTAGTGGACCATGTGGTGCTGGTGAAAATGCAATATTTCTGCGTGGAAACAGCAAATTAAATTCAGACAAAAGATTATTCTTGCTGAGAAAATTATTCTCATTGCGATTGAAGTGGTTACAGGCTTGTAACATGTCTGATGGCGTAAAATCAAACATTAACATGACCACGTGGTCAAGTATAAAAAGCATCACTTTACGTGAAATTACAGGGAAACCTGGCCAAAATTTAACATAGAACCCTAAATAAAATATTGCACGTACGATGTTACGTAAATAAGCTCTTAAAACGTAACGATGGTGTATACAAAGACTTGGCGTCGGTCGGCCACACAGTTATACGTGATGTTGCCGTAAAATATTCAAACACGAAAATTATCCTCAAATGCATACATAAAAACAAATCCTTAAAATTGTGTGTAGTTTAATGCAGAAGTTACAATGAAACGCCATAAACATAGGCGGATGGCGTCTGATTCAAGTTATGCAGGTTGCGTGGTCTCTCCTACATCTTTCTCCTCCTCCTCCTCCTTGATTAAGTTAAAAATGCCGTAAGGGCGCAATAAATGAATAAAGCGGAAGCATAATGCTGGAGGAAAAGGCTGGCAAAAACATACGCAAGCAAAGGTTAACTGGTAAACTAAATTGACTATGGAAACCTAAATCAGTGAACAAAATATGTAGTGCGTACGGACAGTGTCTTACCTCGCCAACTCTTCTCGACAGCCTGTCCAGAGACAAGCTTCGCAGGGACCTACCATGGCCGCCTACGGGGTTCACATAAGCGGAAGTGCTATGCATGCCGAGTAAAATATTTTATTATTGAAAATGAATTGGCACAATTTAAATTTAATATTGTTTTACATTTCTATAATTTTCTTATGAATTTTCATATTAATTTAGTGTCTCTTTATGATGGCATTCATGCCAGAATATCAGTGTTCTTTGTAACGAAACAATTTTAAAAATAGTTACAAACACTTTTAAGACATATTAAACCCTGCAAATACTATATCACATTTTACACTGAAAATATATATGTGTGTGTTCAGTGGGTGTTCAGAATGATTATTGGCCTCTTTGCGCACGTGCGGGACACGTAACCCGTGCGTGGTGAGCACCGTCATGGGCTCTAGCTCCGCTGGCTGTTATCCGGCGTCAATTTGTTTATTTGATTATTTGTTTGTTTATTTGTTTATTGATTTATTTTTATTTATGTATTAATATATTTATTTATTTATTGATTTGTTTGTTTATAAAAAGTAGTTGGTTATTTTCTTTTTGGGAATTTAAGTTGAGCCACAATACAATTTGCTTTGTCACAGTACTTATTTTTACTTTTATATGATATTAATTTAACCTTGCTCTTTCGTAGTATGCGACAAATAATATTTTGAATTATTTGTATTTATCTAAATACTTAAATATCTGTAGTTAATGCAATAAATTTTGTAGCTGAAGTGAAGGAAACTGTAATAAGTGTTTTCAGCTGAACTATGGTTTGGCTTTTCTCTGCTTACCTTAACCCTACAGGTGCATGCTCAGGACAACCAGATTCACGGGGCTTTCTGTTTGTATCGATGTTGGGGGCTGTACCCACTGAAGTTTTTTTAGCTTTTGAGGGATTTAGCCCCAGCATCACTACATCAGCTTCGGCAACTGGACGTACTCTTAGTTAGTGTCTTTGTCACCTGCTTATGTTTTTATGAGGCCGGTATAGCTTCTCACCCATATGCTGTATATCCAGAGGAGTGGGACTCGATGGCAAGCTAGTACGGCTGCTACCACCTCTAAAATCAGCCAGAGTTGCTACCCTAGGTCAGCTGAATCTGCTGCCTAACTCCACGGGAATGAACTCGGGCCGCCCGACAGCCGGAGAGTTCTCAACTCCCAGCTCCCTCCCGAGCCTTGTTTGCAGCACCCACCAAGATTGCCGGCAGCCCACATCAGATTGTTGCCACCATCAGGGGAGAGAATGTCACGTATGGGATACCCAACCCATGATATAAGGGCTTCCGCCACACCAGCCCAACCAGGGCCACCAACAGCTCGAGCTGCCACACCAGCCCAACCAGGGCCACCAACAGCTCGAGCTGCAGCAGTCGCACCAGCACCCGAGGACTCGCAGCCAACTTCAGTCGCAGACCACCATTGCTGCAGTTGGGTCAGCAGCCATCCCAGGCCACCAGTCGCCCAGGTAAATCAGCAACTGCGTGTCTGTCAGCCCGTAGGACAGTGACGACAGTTCTTGCTTTCGTGCCGAGCAGAGTAGCCACGCGCCAGTTACTTTACACTGGCCGTTGTTCAGCACCTCAGTGCTAAATAAGATGTAAAGTCAACCACCGTTTGTCTGACCTAACACACCCAGAACCACCCTGACTGTAACATAGCCACTGTCTTCAGTTAGCATCATGTGTCAATAGTTTATAATTTTTTGATAGATAAACTTTTAATGATACAATTGAAGAGTTTTAAGCCACCTAGTACAATGATTGGATATCAATTGTACTTGAAGAAAGTAGTACAAACCTATTTTTTTTAATGGGGAGAGGGGGCATGTGTGGGTTGAAACCTCAATGTCCAAATTATTTGTAGTCACGTAAATGTGTCATAGTGGTCAGTCCTGATTCACCTGGGGTCGAACACAAGCCCCTCAACTAGCTTAGGTATAGGTAGGGTCCACCCACGTTTGAAGGTATAATGGTTACGGGTTGGGAACTTAGCGAGTGTTCCGTTTGGTCGGTGACTTGGGGATTATGACCCCTAAGACAATTTTTACATTCAAATTTCTGTGGCAGGAAGATTCCGCTTTAATGACTGTGGTGGCCTTCAAATAATGTGATTCGAGTGTTGCGGAGATAATATCCTGAGAAATCTACTCTAGTTTAGGCAGTATGCTGGAATAGAGAGAGGGGCAGGTTGGTTTGCAAACGGGAACAAAGTGAAGAGATGCTGGGAGCACTCTTTTCCAACTCATTACCTGCTGTCCATGAGGCTGCAGCACCCTCCTACTCTCTGGCTGGCTCGATGATGCGGCCGGCTGCTGACCAGCAGCCAACAGTGGTTGCATAGCAGTAGTGCTCGAGCCACTTGTAGACTCCTGGAGTATGTGTGGAGGGATGGGTGTGTAAAAGGAGTGCAGCAGGGTGGTTTCTGATCCTAGGACTGCGTTACTGAAGTGTACAATTAATAAGCGTTCTAGAGGTGACTGATCTAAGATCTGTTTCAGTGTGTATTTTCTACCATCTTTCCTCTGGTACAGTATAAGGCCAACTTAGAAAAACCTCAATGTAAAGCCTGTTAAAAGATAGCGGCCCTAACGTGTACTTCTAAGAGCACTGTCTCAACGTAATGTCCACCTTGTCCCCCCCACATTCAGCCGTTCTCCAGGTATGGACAGAGCTACAGAATAGAAGACATTCATGTAGCAGCTTGTGTGACTCCTAGGTGAGGTTTCCACCGAGGGTCAAGTATGAATGATAGGTCTCTCTCCGCCATGGCCTTTCTCCACCGGGGAAGAGTAGGATGCTATTAAACTCACCTGATTCCAAGAATGGAAGAGTACGTAGTGCTTTCGGTGCTCCCGAAGATTTGTTGGAGAGATACACTGCATTTCGCCAACCAAACTTGATTTGCGTCTTAATAGTGTGGTTACCTGCCTTTCTGGCGATTGCTACACTCTGGCAGTCTTCAACTTAAAGGAAGAGCAATGCAAATCTAAAACAATTTAACCTTAAGGGTCAAAGGCGTAACAAAAGCTTGGAGAGTGAGAACACAAAAATATAAATCATATAAAATATATGTTTATTGAATATGTATTTAGGAAAGTACGTGAATTAATTCAAAGAAAATTTTAATATTGAAAACTTTGAATCAACAGAAGTTGTTACATTAATACCAGGTGAAGGCTACCTGGGCAAAACATAAAAGATCTAATTTGGTGTGTATGGTCAAACTTGTGAATGTAATTTAAATTGCCAAATATAAAATTCCTAAATTAATTAAAGAGGATTGTCCTGAAGGGACCCAACTGTTCAATTTAAGAAGGGGGTCTTCACCTAAGTGGTGAAGAAGTGGTTTAGCTAGGGCCTTAAGGGATGTCCAGAGGCTACGTAGTCACAATGACCTTGTATTACCTGGTAGGTAAAGATGCAGGAAGATGTTGAGGAAGTGAGTGAGTGAAGATATTTGGACAGCTCTTAACAGTGCAATCTTGAGAGCTGATTAGGGTGATCGAGGTGAATATGGATTGGTGTCAGAATGAAGGGGCAGACGAAACTGAAGATCCACGAGGAAACGCACTGACCAATGGCATTGCCCGGCACAATTCCCACATGCGAAAATCCGGTGACCGGCCGGGGATTGAACCCGGATTGACTTGGTGGGTGGCGAGCAGGGTAACCGCTCAGTCACCGCAGCCCGTTAAGGAAGTGGTAGGGGACGACGTCGGCAGGACCCTATGGTAATTGTTGATGGCCCTTAAGAGCTTCTGTTTGAGGCACAAGAAGTGGAAGATCTTCTGGATAGCAGCATACTCTGGGGCTGCTGGAGGCAGTTGAAGAAGCTGGTAGGTCTTTGGAAGGTGGCGGTCCTCCAGAGCTGCTGAGACTTCAACGGCCACTGGTACTTCCGTGGTCACTGGCGCAGGCGAGGGACTCGGCCCTTAGATAGATGTGTAGTAGACTGCCCTGAGACCAGCCCTGGAACACCTTATATACAAATTTTTCCAGTTTCGGTTCTCTCGGAAGGGTGCGGGGGGAATTAACCTCGCCAATCAGTGTGAGGTAATGTCATCTTGACCTTGTGCGCTCTTGGAGGCTGTGACTGCTGAAAGGCCTGCTACCCTTCAGCAGCACAAAGTTAAAATCTTGCCACTGTCCTGCGGGCCCGGCAAATTTGAAATGGGCGGTTTTCGGAGAGGGGCGTGGAGGGGACCACTTCTGGGTGAAATTCCGGCAAACGGTAAAAGCCGAGTTCACTTGTTTTGAAGGTTCTGTTAAGGCTCTGTCAACTCTGGTTAACCACGTCTCCCATCTCCATTAATGTTTTGAATCGGTAGGTGACTTACCCATTGGGTGATTCTGGTTCAGGGTGGGGCGAAGTCGTTTAATTATAGTGCGCTCTCTACCAGTGCAAAATGCATTATGGGTTACAATGCATCAGAAAGAGCACACACATTTGTTGCACCCCTAACAGATGGCAACCAACTCAGTTGTAAGTAGCTCACCAGCTCGGGGGAGAGTTCTCAATTGAGACTCAGCATCACTCTTCCTCAACAACTAGACGTTTCATTTACTCTGCATTGGGCAAAGCAGGTTAAAATTGTTGTTGTGGTAATCTTTATGCTGCTGCCACATAGTGAATGGCCTGCAAGATGTTGACCTTGAGCTCTATTGGGGAATTGTCATGCTTGGTGTTTAAGCATCACAACTTTCGGCATAAGTAATCTATCTGTGGTATTTATGTTTTGAGGCACTTTGTCTCCCATGTCAAGGGGCTGACTCATGCTGGTACGTTACAAGGCTAAAATACCACTATCACATTTTGCAGAAATGTGGCATCTTTATGCAGCAAACGCCCGTGCTATGATCTAATGTGTACATGAAAAAAGTTAGATCTCACAGTCATCCATGCCTTTTTGTTGGCATAGTATTTAATGGGAAGGCTTTTTGTCTTGTTGAAACAAGGGCTTTGGTACTTCTTGATTACTCAAGGCTGCAGCTTACCAGCATCACTTTTGGTGCACAGTAAAAAGTTAAGCCTTTGAAATTTTACCCCTGTGGCATGCTTCACACTTAATTATAAATGTTTTATTGGGCAAGCAATTGAAAAAGAGCTCCATTTAATCTTCATTATATATATTAGTTTGTAATTATCCATAAGTTTTGGAAGATTATAAAACCAATCTGTCGGCTCATCACTGACTGCGAACTCTCCCCACTCAACTTGTTGCAAGTTTAAGCGTGGTGCTTTCTTGAATTGGGAGATCCAACCACTAGAAGAAGAGAAATTTTATACCCCAAGACTCAGTGCAATCTGCTGCCCTTTTCTTCCTCAAAATTGGCCCGTCAACAGGATTATCTGAAGCTCTGGTCTGCTAGTACCATGCAAAAAGTATATGTAAAATTTCTTTGAAGCTTTTTTTTTTTTTTTTTATGAAATCTTTAGTGGGGCAAATTAAATTTATACTGCTGCAGCATCCACACTTTTTTCAATTGGGTTTTTCTAGACTTCAATAATTTGCAACATTTCATCAATTCTCACGTGTTTACTAGAGTGTAACATTTTCTTTCACCTAAAATGTGCGTACAGTTTACTTTAAAATTTAAAAAAATATTTAAACTTTTTCTGCTGTTCAATTTCACATTAAAACACATGCCATAGCCACTGACATAATGTAATGTAAATCGGAAGTACCCTCCATAGAGCAATGAAAATCAGGTGTTTACTGTGATGAGCCAAGAAACAGAAATTTCTTAATGTTGCATTAAACGAAACACATTAATCATTTTTGAACAATCATCTTTGTTACATTAATCTGAAAATGCATATTGTCGCATAAACATCACAAATTTTTAAACAAAATTTTTTCCTAAAAGAAATGCTGAAGTTGGAGAAAAAGTGGTGATAAAAACACATATAGGTTGTTCATGGTAAAGTGAGCACTTTTGAGGCCCTATTAACATTTTTTCCTTTCAGCCATTTTTTATCCTTTAACCATCGTTTTAAATAAATATTGCCATGTAAGTAATAAATACATTGTTTATGTTCAACCACACTCTGAAGTTAACATCCAAGACTACAATAAAATATACATATTGACTATTATTACAAATGAGAGAGCTTTCAAAAGTGCTCACTTTACCATGAATTAGTTTTTTGTAAATATTAACATTAAAAATTAAATTATTGTATAAAGTTTTCTTTCAGAAGGAAATACGGTGTAAGTGTTAGTGACAATCTTTGCATGACAAGTGTGTATTGGTGAAATATGGCACCACTGTGTGATGTTTGTGTTTTTAGTTTCACCTAAAACATAACTGCCGGTAAAAACAAAACACTTTACCTTGCCAGTCTTATACATACCATGAAAATAAGATATTTTAATGAATTCTTCATATATGTAGTTTGTTAGCCTTTAAATATTGTATTAATTACATGGTGTGTGAAATACTGTATTAATTGTGTAATGCATGATTTGAAGTGTCTAGTTACTTTGTTGTTGTACATACAAATGGTTTGGAGTGTGTGTAGTGTTTATAGTGTATGTAGTTTACTGTGGACATGAACTAGGCCTATTTTATAATGGACTGTTGGCAACCCTGCATACTGCAGGGAACTTTTGGCTGCCTAGGTTGGCCAGCCTGTTTCTCAACCAGCAGACAATAATCAAGATGATGATGTAGCCTCGTTAGGTGAGCAGATCGCTCGTGTCACTTGTTTTTTCCACATTGTTGCTAAAATGTGCAATCTTGTGCTATTTTCATCGTTATGTTTGCCATTTGCTTTGTTGATGAAACACACACAAATTAAATGAAAATAGGCTTACTTAATATTTATTGATTTTAACACCTACAGTGTACACAGCTTTAAGTCTCGTCACCTAAATTTGTGTGTAGGACTACATAACAGTTGAAACATTCCGCAGAGTTGTTTCTTTTGCATACTTAATGGCAATTAGTTTGAAATAACTGTCACAGTAAATTCTCTCTTGCTTTGGAATTTGTTAACTTTATGTACCACAAACTTCAGGGTGGTCACCCATTTCTTTTATTTAATTTAAATTGCACAAAAAATCGCATCTAGTAAACTTCTAGCCAAAGTACAGTGTAGTACTATACGTGATTAGAGATACACCAGGAATAATGTTTCTGGAAGATAACCCAGTGCAAGCATGCCATACACACAAAAGTAAATACATCATTATATTTTTTTTCCTTGCACTGGATTAACAAAAATATTACTGTGAAAAAAAATAGTGGTTCAATACACACTTTATTTATGGGAACTTAACTTTAATAATTTGCAGTTCCGCTATAAAGTTCTGCCCTTTTCCAAGATTTCAATGTTTTCGTAGCAAGAATGTGCTGTGTGTTTAATCGCCATGCCGTGCTCTATGGTTAGTTCGAAGGTTCTATGATATCTGCTCGTCAATGTTTACAAACTAGGTTCGTGATAAGAGGTTAACCACAGGAATTAGGCTCTTTTTTCGTGAGTGTATTAAATGATTATTAAATACAATTAGTACAACATTTATCCATGTATTTAGTGTTTTAACAACACTGGTTAAAATATTTTATGATTTAATATTGATTCATCCTAACCAAATTTTTTAATTTGTGAATGCAATGCGAAACGCAAATTTCAGACGTCATTTGAGGGACGAAAATATTGTCTTGTATTTATATCAATACAGTATATAAAACTGATTATGGTATCCATCAACTTATTATGGTACCCATCTCCTCCCCCTGCTGGAACCCTTATCAGAACATAAGTGATTTTTAAACTTGTGTATTCGTATCTCTACCATTCTCTGCCCAAAAGTAGGAAGACATTCCTATTTATTCCAATACACTGTTCTTAAGAAAATCTCTCAAGCATTTTGAACTATTCTTGGACACCTGAGCTGGTTCTTAGTGATGTCATAAGCTGCAGGCATGCCCCACAGAAGGTATGTGTGAACCAGCATGCCAGTGGGCCACACACAGTTGTAGGTCCCTTTGTAGGCCATTGCACAGGTATAAGTCATCACAAGCCTCCGTCCCCCACATAGATTGGAAATTAATCACTTATTAATATTCCATGTAGGTGAGTGTGTATGTAACAACAGTTGGAAGCTTAAAGATTTTTGTGCGACACGTTAACAAATACAACTAGGTTATTTATTTAGTATAAGCAGAAAGTGTACATATAAAAGCAGTACAATCTGACATAAAAAAATTTTTGTTGTCATCGAAAATTGTTTGTGTGGATAATACTGCAGATAGCAACATTGTATGCCAATTTTTGTAGGTTTACATATTAAGATTATGTTTTGTGTCTGTTCGCCATTTCTGTTACGAAACTACAGGAATTAGTTGTTGGCAAACAGATGAAAATGTAGTCTATCTGTATGAAGTTTTATCATGGACTTTATATAGGGCTTGCCCACAGTTCCGTATCCCAATTTACTCCTGCCGTCCACCACCCCAGTCAGTAAAAACGGTGGTGTCAACAAACCTTGCAGGACAAATACTATTGCTCCAAAAGTATAAATTCATAGTAGTCTACCATGTTAAAAAATATATATATATATATGTGGAGATGTCACAATGGGCAGTATGTTGTATCAGGCAAATTTCTGTTTAGTTTGTATGTTCAACAGTTGACTACAGTTATTTTCTTTTTTGCAGATGAGTAACTGTATGCCACACCAGGTGTTACCTGTGAATGTGACCCAGGGTGAGAGTCTGAGCAGCTACCACCAGCACCCAACTCAGCATCAGTCCCAGCACCCACCTCAGCAGCTTACCCCCCAGCAGCACATACCTCAACATCTACCACAGCCACAGGTGACGAACTTCCAGCATATGCCTGCGTTCGAGCCTCCATCACCTGGCTGCAAGGACCTCACCATGAGTGAGCAGGACCTGCAGGTGCTCCTGTCCCACAAGGACATAGCAACGTGTCTTGCTGAGGACCTGCTGAAGCATTTCTCATCAGCTGCTGGGGATGATGCAGGCCAGTCACAACTTACCGGCAACTCGCTGCTCAGTTCTGGACCCTTTTCCCCATCCATTCTTGAACAGTTGCCTTCCGAGAGGAAGTCCCCCTCCAGAGAGGATGTGCAAGTTCTGTCACCACCAAGAAAAGCGCCGTGTGAAAGGAATTCAGAAAGTACAGATGTTGAGGTGGAGATCATTTCGTCAACCATTTCATCTATTAAACCATTGCTCAAGGAAGACTCGAGTAGTAATGTTGCACCTCAGCCACCACCACCAGTATATGAATTGCCAGATGTGTCTGACGATTCTGAACCTGAATTGGTTTTCAGTATTGACATGAAGGCAAAGGAAGTTATAGAAAGCTCTCAGTAAGTTACCTTTTGAAAGTACCATTAAGATGAGTTAAATTTTTTAGTAGAAAATGTGTGATAAGTGCACAGATTCAGTAATAGTAGCATAGATGTTCTGTAATTTAGAAAGTAATATTTATGTCCTTTATTCAATATGCTACAGTGAAACCTCTATAATTGGTTTTTCAGTGGACCAAAAAGGAAAAAAAACTGAGGCATGCAGGAGAACTTAGGATGAGGACTTGGATTTTTGGCTGAGAATTATCGTACATAATCTTAAAATTAGGAATGTCAAACTCGATTCCTCGATACCCGCGATTCTTGAAGAATTGTATAATCGAGAATCGTAAGACGAAGAATCGAAGCAGTAAAACCAGATTCCTACAAATACATAACCTATCACTAGAGGCACGATTTTTTAAATCGCGATAAAACGAAAGAACACTAAATTAAAATTTAAAATGCTAAATAATATGAAATACGACAAATGCGCGATATCTCACGAAATGAGCTTTCTCCAAAAGAAATTAACTCATCTCGTATATTATATCACGAATTTACTTCGGCACTGTAAAAATCTAGACATGCTAGTCTCAGGAATATTGAGAAATTCTGGAGATGGAAAAGTTCTCGATTTTGTCACGAGACAATTTTTAAATCTCTGAAATCATAGTTCTAAATGCAACATCACATGTAAATACATTATTTTTTCTTGCAGAACTTGATGTAAACAAACATTCCAAAGATTACACAAGCAGTAAAATATGGACTTCGAGATAAGCTACCGAGAGTTTGACAACAAACCTCCTCTAATCGTGCAAAGTGAACACTCACAATTCGAATGTGTGATGTAATCTATGGCAGCAGCACCAATTGTTTACTAACATTGACAGATGTGCGATATCTAAATTGACACATTAAACGGATTGTTTCATAAAATATCTAGTATCATAAATTATGGAAGATGCTCAATCCCTCGGTAAAAATTACCAGAACTAATTTATTTGCAATAATTTTTGTCATTCATTACTTGCAAAGTCTTTTTCAAACCTTTACAATTGTAACCAAATACACAGCCGATAGTTTTCGATAATAATCTCGCTCGTTAAATAACTAAACGCCACAGCTCTAACCAGATTCCAAATTCCATTTACAATAACAAACAAGGCCTTAAAACGTTGGATACAGTGTCAAGAGATTGTGTGATCCATTCTCACTGCTGCCATCCTATGAGTGCAATAAACATGTAAGAAGAATATTTTTAGAGGGTTTCTAAATGTCACCAAGCTACGAATGCAGTAAAGATGTAGGAAGAAGAAGAAAAACTGTTGTGGAATGTAAACAATACTATCGAAAGCACCAGTTACCGATTTTTCGTGTTTTGCATTTACATTGATGCGTGCCAAACTTTTCGGTTCTTTTGAATTAAGGGGTGACTAAGCTCATTGCCCTCTTGTCCCAGCAGTGGAGAGGTGAATAAAACCCCAGGGTGAGGCGTATGGAAATAATCTCCTGTCCAGGGAGTTTTACTACCTTCACAACCAGGGCTGTCAATATGTGGGATGCCACCTGTCCCAATGGGGGTGAATGATTAATCGAGGGTGATGGTGGGGATGATCAATCTGGCTGGGGTGACGGGATTTATCCGCAGCGGCCTCGTCGGCTGGCATGTGGGAACAATATTAGCCGGGGATTTGCCACGTGGCTTAGCTGCGACCTTCCGTGGGAGTTGAACCCTAATGAATTTCCCAGAGGCTAATCTTACAGTGCATTCGGTAGGCAGGTCTTCCACCTTCGGGTGTCAAACCCGAATCCACCTGCCCGAAGCTAATCGTACAATGCTCGAAGGAGCTGGGGTGACCGGAACAGGGGCTGCCGGAGTTTCAGGTACGGAAATGGGTACAACAGTGTCTCTGAGTTCTGGAGCTACGTCTTCCCGCTCAATGTCTTCAGGTGGGCACCAACCTATCAAATGATCAAGGGGGGCCTCATGTGTCGCTGGTACTAATATATCATAGCAAATATATTCTACTGGCTCTACAAGTAGTACTGTAGTTCAACAGGGTTTGATAAGGTTAGCAGATTGTTAATAGGGAGTGCTCTACTTAAGGCGCGTCTCATGTTGCCGCTGGCGGCTCCCAAGACCACCGTAGTTGTTATGCATTGAACTTTATAATGGACCAGGAAAACTATTCTACATGTAATGTAGGCGACACGCACAAAGTAAGAGTTATGTAAGATATATTACGTGAAACAAAAATAATAATGTCACCCGATAAAATTAATACAAAAAGAAAAATATAATATTTAAATACTAGACCCAATAATAAAACTCTCTACAGGCAAAGGCAAACCTGGAAAAAAATGAATAGCAAAAGAAATATCTACATAAGCAATTCACAGCATATGATGAAGTTAAGGGGAAGTTTCGGGGTGCGGGGGGTAGTGTAGCCTTCGAACGCAGGGGTTGGTTTATCAGAGCGCTGGACCTGCAAACATTTATTATCTCCCTTCTTGGAGATGACTACAAATAAAAACACCTCGGCCTAAAGCTGGTTGGCCGTGACTTCACAAGGCCATGGGGGTGCTGCCGTCTCGGAGGTTGATTAGAACTTCTTCTGCGCTACCATGAAGAGTTGTGGATATTCAAAATTAAATATTCTATTCGTCAGGGTGGTGCTTGCATGTAGGGAACCAGGCGGCTGTCCATACTAGTGGAATCTCAGTGCTCAATACGTTTGTCTCGTTCACCACTGTTATGACTTGTCCCGAGTGAAGGGTCACTTGTAGATGAGACAAAGTCGCCCATAGAGAGCGCAGCATGCTGGCATGTGCCAACATAACGTTCAAAAACTAATGATGTGCACAATCTTTAGCGAATGTACAGATGAGAAATACTGTGAACTGTAAATATTGGGAATGAATCATCGAAAATCCACTGTATTTCATAGTTTAATAATTGTTAAGAATATATATTGGGTTTTGAACAGGATATCTGATCAATGGATGAGCGTAAATTCATTATTTAAGGGTCGTAGTATGCAGGATTTTTTAACATTGGTTATATAAGATATTTGTCGGGACAGTCCAAAAAATCTTCTCGTATGGGACATCTACATAAATGGGATCTCAACAACGAGGTTTCACTGTTTATCTATCAATTTGTACTTTGTGATAAATAATGGTGTGGCTTAAAATTATGCACAGAAATTTATTTTAAAAAAATTTTCAGTTATAATAAAAGTTTAATTGAAATCATTTAATTTATGTACATACAGTAGGGATTTGCATAATAGCAAATTAAAAAAAAAAGTATGAAGTAAAGAAAAATTTTATTCTACATCTGAAGCCTTCCTAAAGTTTTGCTGTACATAGGGAATTGTATACATAATGTAGAATGTAGTTTAAATGTCAGAGCAAAATGCATTGAATACCTCAATGCAGTGAAGATGATAGAAACTTCATACATTGCTCCAGGCATGAAATTGAGTGCTAGTATTGAATGCCCATTGGTTTTCTTGCCTGAATATGCTTTTGTTCAAAGAGTAACTTGTGTGGTGATATGTAAAAAATTACCCTCATGTATATTGTCAATGCAAGGTAATTTTCATCAAAATTGAGAAAAAAATTTGGCGTCTGCTAAATCCTATAGATGACAGTAGGATATTTTGGTTATGACCCCATTTATTGCACCGTTCTTTTTATAATGACACATTTTTGAAGAATCATGAAAAATATGGGTGACTTAAGTTGAAAATTTGAGGGAATCTGCCAAAAGTCACTTTTTTGGTTCCTTCACATTGAATTTTTCTTGGTGAGCACTGTACTGAAGATGTAGCGCACATCAACAGTACATACACACATCCCCCAAGCTACCAGTACTAGCAGATACCCATTGATTCAGCCTCTTTGCCCACCCTCCACCCTGTTGGCACTTCAGTGTTTCAATTCAAGACTACAGTTGTCTGTTTATCCTATCATTGTACTTTTGCTGGCTTGCCTTCACTCTTTGCTTGTGTTGCTAAAACTGTCAAATTCTCTTAGTTTTTATTACACTTTGTTGATTACTTATACTTACTTAGTTTTTTTTTATTCAGATTTGGTAATGTTTGGCTTGATTTTGTGGAAAATTGTTAACTCATTCTTTTATATAAACCCACGATCTCATTAAAATGAATGGAGAGCCAGCTTGTCACACTACACATGTACTGTTTACAGCAAGTCAGCACTCCTGAAATTCCCTATATAGTTTTTCCTTCTGTGTACGTATACTTCCGCCTTGGTAATATAAGCACACAATTTAATTTTGTTTACATCAACTAAACAAGTCTGCTGTTTTATACTCAATAAATAAGAAAGCACTTTGTAACTATTTACGGCGGACAACATAAACTATATAACTCTTTGTTTTAATAAGATACACCACATGAAGGGCTATCAATATGACCAATACTTTGCAATTTGATGTTTTGGAGCTACATTTGCTTTTGGTTGAGTAGTGCAAAAAGCACGACAGCAAACTCCCGATTAACTGTGTTAATTGGGGCCGGAGAAAACACGAATAAACGAATGTGTGTTAAAAATCCCGGATAATCGAATTTACACATTTGTTCTATTAATTGAACAGTGATATTGGCTTCGAAAATCGTGATAAAAACAGTACCTATTGTACATTTCAAAACAAACCCAAATCACGCACTGCATATGCAGGATTTAAAGTACACGATACTAAACTGATATTTATGTTGCACCGAGTATACACAGCCTGCGCTGTCGCCAAGCGAGCGCGTTGGGGGGGCGACACGAAGCTATTGATAGGCGGTGCATGTTGTGTGTCACTTTCTCAACCTGCATCACTCAGACCCGTCCTTCAGATAGCAGAATTAGTTGAATGTTTAGAATGGGACTTCAAATGAGACAACCGGGCATTTAAAAAATACAGTACAATCTCTAGTACTAGGAGCTTATTAAATTTTACAGACTTCACACACCCACATGCGTACATACGTTTAAAACAGGAATTGTTAAGTTTTGTAAACATTTTAACACTTGCTATGAAATATGTAAGAAAATTAAACTGCGATTTCTTGAAAAAGTGTTCAATTTTAATCTTTTTTTCCCTTGGCACTGGGACTGATATTCTTGTTGATAACGTACCATGCTCAAAATTTTTTTTTTTAACTTTTCCACAATAGTTTAAAATGTCCCTTTACGCTTTGTTGACATTGAGAAAACAACACTACAAAGTGAACAATGACATGGGCTGGCGGTCGATAAACTGGCAAGATGTCGTTTTGGATTTTTAGGGATGGTGGGGGTTATAACCGAGGTGGTGTCCGAAATGACACTCGTTATTTTGTAAGTTGTCATTTCATAAGTTTTATTTCGGATGTTGTCGACAGTCACTTGTTTAGCACTCACAGCACACACTCTAGCTTTTTAAAACATGCCTAATCTATTTTATGAACAATTATTTGTTTTAAAATATTTTATTTATGCATTCGCGCATGTGTCTTGAAGGTAAAAACATAGCACTTTGTAATTTTGTATTTTTCCTAACATCCATATGATACAAAATACGAGATACCAAATTACAGAATATGCCACCATTTTTGTATACAAAATCGGGTCATGTGATCATTTTGTCAACAAAATCTGCTATTTCGACTGTGACAGGCTGACAGTTTAGAGAGACGAACATTGTTTCATGTAGCACAGCTACAGACTTACATGGTACTGCTGCTTGTTAAACGACGCATGTTGCAGCATCACCTTGCCGCAAAGCAAGAATAAAAGTGAGTGTACTGCATTTCCCTTGTATTATGGTGGTAACAATATGTACAAATGTATCAAAATGTCCACATCAGTATGTCCGTGGATAGCAGTATTAGTCTTGTGCAATGCCAGTGACTAAATTTAATACACATTTTTAGGGAGTGCAAAGCAGAATTGGCTCCTGTGTACTGGAGTGGAATTAAATATGAACAAAGAACCGAGTGGTATCGTGACGGATCCAAAGTAAGAGATTTGCACCTAGCAGATACCTTGGTGCAGGTGGGATTGCTCTTGCTGTGCGTGTGCAATACACATGGCCTTCCACAACATGGCTGCTGTTAGAGTAGCCGCTGTGCTTTAGCAGAAAAAGTACATTAGCTAACATTAAAAAAATGTGTGTACAATATTTAACTTGCTTTCAGTGACATGGCATCATTAAAATTTTTGCCAGTCCAGCTTCAGTAGGGGTGTGTGTGTAGTGGAGTACGATGTTCAAATCTTTTCTAATTGAATAGCAAAATTTTTTATTACATTCAAATTGTTTCAAAGTTGAATAGCTACTAGTAAATAATTCATTTTAGTTATATAGTAAAATCCATTTAAGACAACACAGTTTAAAACATTGCCCTGCCTAATAAATGCTGATTTTATGGAACAGAAATTTACTTGTGCTTTTAACCTACATTACACTCTTTTAGTGTGTTTCTTTTGTAAATTGCTTTCCTGTCAAAGTAGTTTAGAAAATAGAAAGAAAAGTGTTAGATTTTTTTTTAGATGTTTTTCTTTCGTATGAACAAAAAATGATGGTTTAAACTGTAATTTTGAACCACATTACAAAGGTTATTTAAGAAAATGAACGATGAACTATTCTGCCATTTCTTCTCATGCGTTTGCAAAAATTACATGGCCGTTAGTGTTTTGTATCCCCATATTGATTACTGTGTAGCTAGACTACATGGTTTGTATTAAGAAATAAATATGAGAGTTTTGTAAATGACAAGAATCCAGATTTTCCAGGCTTAGAATGCATCAACATCAATAAGGCGTTATTTATGCAGCTCCATTTTTAGACTTTCAATATTCAGATGCACTCTTCTTTATTAAAAATAAATCAATTGTGTTTAGCGATAAAACAATGAGACTGCGCTACATCTTGACACGTGTGCTCCTAGGTTATAAAAGGGTTTAGATTCTTTCTATTTAATTTTGACTGGAAGTTACAATTGCCATGTGGTATATCAGTGAAACCTAAACACCAAATGACTGTATATCAGCTTAAATTAATACTGAAAACATGGACAGATTACAAAATCCGGGCTAGTCTAAGACTGGCATCAAGACAAACGGAATATCCATTTTTGAGTATGACTGCTAATACTGTGTGGCATTACAATAGATTCTCGATTGTTCATTTTTATGTGGACCAACAAGAAAATACGAAGCATGCTGGAAAACAATGGATGCGTACTTGGATTTTATACCCGAGAAATATTGTACATAACCTCTATTTTTTTTGAACCAACAGCCTAATAATGTGATTAAACAACTTAAGTCAATTTATGATTAATTATTCACTTTACATTAAAAACTTCAATTTTTGAAATTGAGTAAAATTTAGATTTTATTTATATTATTATTTTAATTTAATGTTCCTTCATAGGCAGAGCCATGCAGAATCCCTCGGTTAAAATTACAACTACTGATTTATTTGTGACAATTTTTGCTAATTATTACTTGCCAAGTATTTTTCACAGCTTTATATTTCTAACCAAACACAAAGCTGATAGTTTATTATCATGCCCGTCAAAATTCTGCTACAGCTCTAACATCATTCCAAATTCCATTCACCATACAATAACAAGGCCATAAATCATTGAAGACAGTGTTGTAGTTTGTGATATTCGTCATTGTCGCCAGCATACGAGTGGCGTATAAGAAGGTTAAGAGTATGTGATGGTTTCTCATTGTTGCCATCTTAAGAATGCAGTATAGACATAGTAGGAAGAAGAAGATTGGTAGTCTTTAGAACACAAAAACTGTTGCTGAATGTAAACAATACTCACGTTAGCACCAGTTGTTGATTATCCGTTTTGTCTTGAATTCACATAGCATTCAAAAATGAACGTTGTATTCAATCTTTGGCGAATTTACCGATGAGAAATATGGTAAAGCTTAAATAACGGGAACGAGTCATCGAAAAGCCACTGTATTTCATAGCTAAATGATTGTTCCACATATATTTTGGCTTTCGGGTTAAATATCTGATGATGAATGTGGTAAATTTATGTTTTAAGTCATAGCATGCAGGATATTACTAACATATTTTGTAGGATAGTTATCAGGACGGTCCAAAACAAACTTGCGAGACAACTGAATAAAGGGATTGCAGTAATGAGGTTTCACCAATTTTTATTAGGATTTTGTTTGTATATTCATGAATTTGCAAATGCAGTAGTACAGTGTATTATAAAATGCATATTAATTATGTATTGATATGTGCTCAAAAGGGGATTGGTAATTGAAACAACAATTACTTAGAGGGGCTGTACGCATCAAATAATGACTTAAGACTTTTGGGGTTAAAAGTTACGGTGACTTGTGTGACCATGTAGGAGCATAATCAAACTGTTTAGGGGTTAAGATATTCACTTCATCCTAAAAAAAGAAGGGGGTCATCCCTTGGTACAAACACACACACAAATCTAAATAAACCACCAACACATCAATAATAAACATGGTTATTAACATATACATGATGTGTGTAAATTCCCTTTACACATTGTAAGGGCTCGTAGTGTGGCCCAAGATGGTTACATTTTGCATAGCTCTTATGTGCGAAAACTTACCATTTCCCCGCGACAAACAAAACACCATCACATCACATGTTGACCTCTCCCACCTCTGCAACATACGGTATGTTGTTTTTCTTTTGGGTCCACTTACAAGAAGGGCTCGATGTGACGACCAGCGAAGTCTTACACAAACATGGTACCTACGTACCATGTCCTGGTACACATGATCACCAATACCTGGACGTTAAAGATCCGTCGCAGCCATAACCCACGCCAGCAGTTCTTCCTCGGATTCCACAGGTGTCTTGTAAATCAAGCCCTTTCATGTGGCCCCACAGGAAGTAGTCTAGCGGAGTCAAGTCGGGCGAATGTGCAGGCCAAGCAATCGGGCACCCGTGAGAGTACGTGGAAGACAATGCAGGTTCCAATGACTAGGGTAGTACTTGCGTCATTCGACGATCACATGATGTCCCGTGTCTGCAACAGGTTTCTCACTTGATGTGAGCTGCGGGAGACACGTCGGATCAGTTGACGTTCGTATCTGCTGTAGTGCTCATGTTCAATTTGTGATTGTCTTCCTTGACGTGAAGCCGAGCTGCAATTATTTTCCACTGTGTTGCTGTTGAACATGGAGCCATTCTTGTAAGTGGACCCAGCAGATAAAAAACTTACAGTATGTTACAGATGTGAGAGAGGTCAACATGTGATGTGGTGGTGTTTTGTTTGTCGTGGGGAAACTGTACATTTCTGCTTATAAGTTCCTATGCAAAACGTTACCATGTTTGTCCCCACTACAAGCCCTTAAAATGTGTAATGGGAATTTAGACACATTCTGTATGTAACAAATAAATAAACCAAAGGACTGTTCAGAAAATAGAGAAATGAAGTGGCAAGGAAGTGTTACACACAAATAAGTTAATTAATCAAGCATGCTGGGCACTCATACATGGCACAATAAAGATATAAAGGTGTGAAATACCTCATATTAAATTATAATATATGCGTATATTAGAGATGGACGAGTATGCAAATTTTTAAGTCGAGTCAAATTTTATAATAGTAAGTTCGGATCGAGTCGAGTTTTAATTATTTGTGAGTAGTTTTTTTATGTAATCAAGTTGAGTGTAAGTATTTGCACTTTACTGCTAATAATCCAAAAGAAGTTCTTAAATCACTAACAATAAATATTTATAAATTTAAAAATCTGGTAATTAAAATTACGACAAAAATGTTACATTGAGGTCAAGTATTTTATGGCCCACTTAAACATAAATATTTGGAATACAATTTATTGTACAGTAGGTGTTAATACAAAAATATAGTTAAAACTACTCCTAAACTAATGCAATGCAATACACTGCATGTATTTTTTTTTATTCTGTACAGTTACATCACATGCAAATATTAAGTTGTAACCTACTTGTAGCAATTAAACTTATTAAAATGAAAATTATTCATCACACACAAACTATTCCATTGGTGTAGTGAGCCATTACCATGATAGGTCCAATTAATTATAAAAAAACACTCAAAAAAACGTGTGACCTAATGCAATACAGTGCAGCAAAAATTTTTATTAGTCATTTTTAAATGCAGGTTATGGTATTAGCCTATGAAACACATTGAAAATAGATTCCGAACCTATTAAAGATAAATTTTTCCAATAGTTCCAACAATAATAAGAAATATTTTAAGGTCACAGTCACAAATATTTGAAATACACTTTATGATGTTATTCAAAGATATCAAAAAAATAATAATTCACACGTTAACATGTAGGAAAACAAGTTTCTCTGCTAGACTTGAGGACAAGTTCTGGCGTTGTGTGGAAATGGTAAGTCCTGCTTTTGAAAACACACTCTCACTCACCACTGAAGTAGCTGCAATGCTTAAATAGTGCATTGCTAGCTCAGCAAGACAGGGTTCTCCATCTCGATCGATTACAGCATTTTTAAGAAAATCGTGAACCTGGAAGAAAAGATAACTGAGTGTGCATAATTTTTTTTTTTTTTCAAAACTGTTTTCTATGTGAAACCAGTACAGAAATAATACAAGTAGCTGGCATAACACATTTATGGAATGTGTAAGATTGAACATATCAAAAAGAGATTACCTACCTCTTTCTTAACAGAATCATCTTCTGCAGGCTGCATTTGTTTGGATTTCAAATCAAAGATGCCCCAAAGAGTGTTATTGGTTGAAGTTGATGGTGCACTTTTCTCTTCTATTAATTGGTCTTGCCTGGAGTAGTCGTTACTTACTGGTGAGACTTTTTTTTTTTTTTTGTTCTTCAATCAATAAACGTTTTGCCAGAAGCTCTTCATGAGTTTCCATCATGACACACATGAATCTTGGATCCAAGTTAGTAGCTATTAAATGTGTGCGAGAATCCCTTATGTAATGAAAGTGAGCAGTTAATCATTTTAGCAATGCTCGTGCTAATTTTATGCCACTTCCTGGTTCTCCAGTTCTTGAGCTAATGTAATTTTTCAAGAATCCTTCAATACTACAAAAGATTGGCCGAACCGTTGAATGGGTTGGTACATTTTTTTTTAACAGTTCTTTAGTAGTCAAGAAAAGAGGTTGCAAAATTGTTATATATTCTGCAAGTTCCATTCCTGTGCTGTCAAACATTCTTTTCCACAGTTTGGCAAATCAGCACACACTGCTTCTTTTTGCTCATGTAGGCGTTCATGCATTAGTTACGTACTATTCTACCGTGTGTCCACATCCTGAATTAGAGAATGCTCTGGTAAACTCAGTTTTTTTTTGGAGTGATTGTAGCCTCTCTCTTAACTTTGTGCTATTTTTGTAATGGCCTACTATTGATCTACATTTTTTCAAGAGACTGTCCAGTCCAACTTCTACAACAGCATCACTAACTGCAAGTTGTAAACTATGAGCAGCACAACTCAGATGTTCTACATGATTCTCAGTCAGAGTACTACTCATGTTTCTGGCATTGTCACTAACTACATAGATGGGAATTTGTCAGGGGTAGACTAATATCCCAAGTTGGATGTCAGCTGACACAACTTATAGTAAATAGCTGAGCCTGTATGTTGACCAGGAAAGTGGGAGCATTCCAGTGCACAATTCTTCATTTCGAAGTCATGAGTAAGGTAGTGATTTGTGACAGAAATATATGATTTCTGTTTTCGTGAAGTCCACAAATCTATTGTAAGAGACATTGATTTTACTGTTTCAAGATCATGGGTTAACACTTGTTCCATGTGTCTCCGTATGTTACTGTACAACTTCGGTACTACAGGTCTTGAAAAATGCTTCCTACTGGGAATTTGATAGTGAGGCTTAAGGGTTTCCATTAATTCTCTGAATTCACGATTTTCCACAACTAAAAACGGTTGGTAGTCCTGAGCAAATCATGCTACCAACTTTATTTGTTATAATTTGTTATTGTGGACTTTCTGACAGGAGCATGACTTTCGAATTCATGGCTTAAGCAGTTGGAGATGCAACCGATTGTTTTGATGATTTCATTGCTTCTTTTTTAACTACAAATGCTCACATTCCCTCATACTTACATTTCAAGTGTGAGAATACAAATGTCTGATCAAATGTGTAGTAGAAGATGATGGTGTCTTTAAGTTTTTTGCAACAATATTATATTGCATGCTGATCACTCTTTTCAAAAAATTCCCAAATTTTTTATCTGCCTGTATTTGGACTAGAACTGCTCCTGCTTTCATGTTCCTCTTGTATTTTCGTTTCCCTTGTTTCAGGAGTTGAGTATCCTAAGATACCTTTACGAGTTGGAAATTTTTCTGACATAGCGAGTCTGCTTACTTAAACAAAACGCTACTGTACCGAAAAAAACACTACGAAAATTACTTCACCAAAAGTCTTCTTAAGTTGCAAACAAGGATCATTTTACGTTCATGGCAGAGGAAACACGAACTCAAACTGAACTCGTGAGCAAATTAGTTTGGTGAAGCCTGTTGGATTTTTAATTTTTTTAGTCATCCACTATTTATTTTAACTTCCTTTCCCTTCTCACTCTCGTTCTCTCTCAGCGCCCACTTCAGTTCACCCCTTCAGCCCTCCCCCATAACCCCTATTATAATGCCTCCCCCCCTTTTTTGTTTGTTATTCTCTGTCCCTGTACCAATTGCTTCAAGGCAGTGCTTATGCAATACACTGGCAATTTTAGTGTAATGATGAATGCCTGAAGTTCACGTGCTTCTCTCACACTGAAGTCATAAAATGTCCTCAGAGTGTCAAAGTGATAACTTAAATTCTTGTTTTCTCCACCAATAAGGTGTGTGTGATCCATTGTTTCTATTGTGTTGTTCATGAAGAAAAGATTTAGTATATATTGTGTGTTGTTACAAAGTATTATCAAAATTATTTAACCCATAATTTTTATAAGTCTTCCCCCCCCCCCCCCCCCCCTTTTTCGATGTTTTTGAACATAGTAAAATAGGTCTAATTCAATACTAAATAGTGTTTCGAGTATCTGTTACTATTTTTGTTGGTATGTAAAATCAGTGACGAAATGTTTATTTGAAATAAATGTAATATAATTTGCGAGTCAATATTTCTTCTAACAGAGATAATGCATTATTGGTGTTAAGTTATTACACACTTACAAAAGTTAAGTCTGTAATGTAACCTGAAATGCGTGCAGAAACTACGCGACTTCAGTCCTCGTCAAGGATTACATGTAGGTCGCACCTGCCTTTCCCCACTTCCATCAGCCAAAGCTTGAATCCTGTCTCACTGCCCACAGCAGTTGTTGATGATCTTTTAACGTGTGTCACCTCATAAAAGGAGAAAAAAAAAGCAACAAGCCTGCCGCACACTCTTAACGACCTTAGGTTACCGTGATCGTACAGCAAACCACATTGTTTTGACTTTTAGCGCCGCGTGTTATTTAATTAAAATCAGTTTAAAATTGTAGTGACATTTAATTATTTTTGTATTTAGAGTTTTATGGAATTTCCATTAGAATTTCGTCCTATCGAGTTAAATAAACTCAAATACAGTCTCGAGCAGAGTTAAGCTACTCGCCCGACTCGGCTTGAAATTTTGAGCCTCTGTCCGTCTCTAGCATATATAGTAATTAAAGGCCCAGAGGAAATACGAATATATTCAAAATATAAAAAAGTCTTGGGTTTGTGGTGTGCATAAATAATATCTTTGTTTACGTTTGATTCTTTACTTTTAAATGTCATTTGAATATCATATAAGTATTTTCTTTATGACAACAAATTCTTCAAACATAATGTAGTTATCTGTACTTAATACACAAATCAATATTATTCCATATAAAGAGATAATACTTCATACATACAAGGAAAAGTGCAGCAAAATCACTAGTGTTAACTTGAGATTAAGTTGAATAAAATTGTAATCCTAGGGTGCACCTGATACAGAATAACTAAATAATTAACTAAAATAAATATGAAATGGTTTAAGTAGCAGTCTTAACCACAAAAACAATCTCACAACAGGTCTTATATTACATGTGCGTGAATATTTTATTCTGAATAAGCAAATTAATATTTTTATCTTTAGCACTAAGCTGTCCATTAAAACCACGGACAAAACAGAACTGCCTTCGGAAAACTTGGCTGTGGGATGAAGCAAAACCCAGTAGTCCCCAACAGTCAACATACCAGATTAAATACTTGAAGATATTACGGCAGGCCACTGCTGCAACACAAAATAAGCAAAATTTTGGAAGGTTAAGCTATCACTTTACCTTCAGTTAAGGTCGATTATGCCAATTTGGTCCAAACGTGGATAACGCACATTTTGTGCATTGCGTACATGTGCATCGTGCACATGCATCCTATCTAGAACAGATAGTAAAACAAAGGAAAATAAGTTAAACACTAAAGGATAATTACGAATAAGGGGGAAAATAGATAAAAATATCACTCGCCAAGGAGGGAGAACAGGGAATATTCTTACATGTTGCCAGTGAAGAAACTCCAAAACCAAAGTTAATAAGCACAACACTCTACATCTTGGCTTCACTACGTGGTGGTGTATGTGAAGACACAAAGGGAGCCTCAAGTTCCTGAAAACATCATCGCTGCCAGCACATGTGGAACCCGACAAGGTGCCGAATTGCCAAGGAAACCAAGTGACGAGAAGATGGGGAGAAAATTACACTGTATCAAAAGAGAACTGTATAACGAAAAGGATAATGGCAAAACAGGTGGTTCTATAATTGTAGCTTACTGTTGCCGAAGGTCCACAAGGGACGTGAAAACAAAATACATTGGCAACAATCAGCAGTGGACACATGTAAAAAGGACTTTTTTATGTAAAGTCATGCAGTGGGCACGTGATGACCTGAAGACTTTGCCAACACAGCAATGACAGAAACGGTGTGTGGAGGGGTGTAATCTTGTGACTCTGGGGAAAAGAATCTGCCAAGGGCGCAGCGTAAATCCATTGAAACATGAAACAAACTGAAGGAACATAGGCTTGAAACCCCCTAGCAATATTTAAGATTGTAATTTTTGGAGTACAAATTCAGAACAGAATTGAAATAAAACTTGTATGGTAAAATCATCCAAAAGCTACAATATGTAACTAAAATAATTTCTACAGCCAATTAAAGCAAACATGAAAAGCTTGCGACATCACATGCATGGGCCATGGATGCTTATCTTGCCTCTTCGCTCGGTGCCTGCTGTGTATAACTCCAACTCAGGGCGCTCAAGTAGGCCATGACCCTTCATTGACAAATTCTAATTGGTGCGCTTCTATGCTGGCGAGCTCGAGGAGGTAAAATAATTTAGGTTCGGGAAGGGCATTGATGTGGCGGTTTTCTGTGGATACTCGTGGACAGTACACGCTAGGAGCACGGGGTTGGAGGTGTGTTGAGGCTCTGTCAACATCTTTGAGTTCCCCGTGTCGTGCCTCCAGTACTGTGCTGTGACTTGCCCATGTGGCTTGCCAATTCAAATGGGGCAAAGTAGTGATTTTGTAGTGCGGTTTCTATAGCACAAATTAAGTCGTCAGTCATTACAAAAGCACTTTTCTTATAACACTAAGTCACTATGACGTCCTTTAGTCTCTATGAACCCCTGATTAATACCACTGAGTCCTGTCTTTCTTACGTGATATTCACTTATCCCCCTTCTTAATTTTGCGGTCACTTATTGGTGTGTCTCCGTGATCGCAAAGCTGTGTGTTTAGAGTAAAGTCATGTGAATTTTTGGGTCAGCCCCTACTTAGTCTGTCAGTACCTGCCGCCTTGGTTTTTGAAAGTTCATGCGTCAGGTGTGTCTGTGTAACTTTCACCTCTGGGGCTCGGCACAGTTATCTGGTGTGGTGGTTTCATTCTGGTTGAGAAGAGGTAGGGGTTTAGTCCCATTTGCACCTCGCCTGTAGGACTGGGTATCCTCTGGTTCTGCTACCAGGCTGGGCTCATCTGCTTTGGCAGCTACGTGAGGCGGAGGCAAGGGCTGGACATCACCCTGGTCTCTGCCTGCTGGGTAAGGCACCTCTGCTCTGTCAAGATGACAGATGGGCACTGTCGTCCAATACTGCGTCACTGCTGGGCTCATTTGCTTCTTCATTAGAATATGAGTGTATCTGCATCACCTGGGGCTCACGGGCCAGGGAGATTGCCACGAGAGCTGATAGCAGCTGGCTTGAAAAATCCCCCATGGTTATCTGGTTTGCTGGTATCTAGATGGTGTGGACTGTATATTCTGGATGGGCATTGCTCCCCTTGGTAGTCTGCAGATTTCTGCGGTAATGGCTCCCATAGGTGTTCGCCCTCCAGCTGTGACTGGCAACGACCTGTCAATGTCTTGGTGGTGATTGTTGCCAGCTTTGGGCATACCTCTCGGAGCTGGTTCTTTCTTTCGTGGGTGGCTGGGTCCTGGAATGGCCTCAGTGCCGACTGGTTCATCCTTCCAATGTCCGTCTGGAGTCTCGTCCACGGGAGTTGTATCTGGAGGGCAGGGTCTCGTCTGATCTTGGGTTGCTTTTCTTACTCTACTTTGGAAGTCTTCCATCCAGTAGCCATTTTCCTGCCCATTTTTGGGCTACGCTGGCACTGAACTGGGCCTTGGCTAGGCTCAGTGGTTGGTTCTTGAGGAGCATCTTCTCTCCAATACAACTGTTTTATCCCCATTTAGGGTTTTTAGGGTACTTGAATTCAATATCTTTCTTGGCCTTCTCTTGCTTTTTGGGTGCAATCTTGTGCTTCTGTTCTCATAGTCTCGGGCTGGGGCATAGCGGCAGGTTCTGTCTCCCATTGCCAGTTACCCAGGTCTGGGTAGAGGTCGGCTGAACAGCAACTATCTGAGTGAGGTGTTAATTGCCTTATTAACCTCAAGGTTAATAAGATTCCAGGCAGATGGGTGTCTCAATTTTTATGGTTTTCCCACACTGAGTCGGAGGCCTTTCTTCAGCTCCTGGTTCCTCCACTCATTGGGGTTGGCTTGTGGGTGATATGGCGGGGTTGTCCTTATCTCTACTCTCCATTTATTGCAGGCCTTCTTCCTAGCCATGCTGGTAAACTGGGTCCTGTTATCTATAAGGATCGCTTAGGGAGGTATCCCCAGTGGGGAAATATCTCTGTCTCGAACAAGGCTTCCACCCATTGATAGAACTGGTCCGTGATGACCAGTAGGTAGCAGTTCCTTCGGGTGCTTTGGGGATATGGGCCCATTAAATCCACTGCTAAGCTAGTCCACAGCATTTGTGGTATGCCAGTAGGTTTGGGTATGGGGTAGGCCTTGTGGCGACAGCATGCCTCGCAGTTGTTGGCATACTGTTTGTCTCTGTTCACCCCGTCCCAAAAATAGTGCTGGCCTCTGTCTCAGTGTGTTTCTCTTATATCCGAGTGTTCTGCTTGTTGATCATGGTGGTGCTCGCATATCTCTGGCTATTAGGTGTGGGGACCTATAGTTTCCTCTCAGCACTTCGGTTCCTGTTCTGGGACCATACAGTGTCCTGCAGTTCATACCAGTGGGGTATGTCTGCGAGCAGGCATTTTACCTCTTGAGTTTTGCTGTTGATGGTAGTTCAGGGTATGCTTTCTTATCTGCAGCTGCTGCAGTCTGATTACCTCCTGGGTCATTGTGTGGAGTAGTTGGAGTCCTTGTAACACTGCCACTACTAAAATTAATATGTATATTGTCCGGTACTGTATTACATCAAAATAGTAATAATTTTAACAAAAGAAGCGCGTGTAATGTAGCAGGTTACATATATTACACAATAACCAAATTGAATAATTATGGTTCATAATGTTTAATTTCCTAGAGGTATTATTATTTAAATTAAATTAAATTAGATAGTTATATAATTAGTGCCAAAGGTATTTGCCTAAGTAACAAAAGGTAAACAACTTGATTAGACATTTCTACAGTTAAATAAATTTAACTTTAGGTTGCCAGATAAATATTTAGGTAAATGAATAAAATTGTATTGGTGAATTCCCAGTATATTTTCTGTTCAGTAACAAAACATTAATATCAAATGGAGAACAAATTTTTGATTACACCACTATATAAAAACATTTTAGAACTTTGCTTATAAAATAATTGTTTTTATTAACTTCTCTTTTCAGAAGGCGAAGACTCAAACGAGCTGTCCCTTACACTTGATAGTTAAATTAATAAATCAACATTATTATTATGTTTTGTGAAGTTACAGCCTTTCTGATTTTGCCTTGTAAAATAAAGGAGACTGTTGTACGACTACAATGTCACATAAGATATTTAAAAAGTTAGTCAATAAAAAAAACTGTATAACCATATCTGTATAATCATATATGCATTTTCGTGTCCATTGATCCTGCTCTCAAAAGACTTTCATGGCAATTGCAGTATTGTACCGCTGTCATGCTCCGTGATGAATGCACACACATACTAGTTGGTTACAGAAGTTGTACAGACGAGAACGGTATAACTCGCAAGAAGATTGAAAATTGCAAAGTGGAATTCCAGCAAACCCAACTGGAAGAATAAAGTTGAAAGGTAAACACACTCCGCAATACACTGAGCCACAAGAAATTACTACTTGTCCTAGTTACGGGAGCACATGAAATATAAAATACATGAGTAAACTTACCCAATCTTAGAGTACCCAAGATGCTAAAGTATGTGCATTCTTGCATTGACTGAAGTTGAGATCACCAGGAACAAAAAATAAATTAAGGAAATTGAAAGGCTACTTTATCCTACGCTACATCTTCTAGTGCAAAAACTATATTGTAGCTAGATAAAAATTCTTCCATCTGACTACATCTTGTGCTGTAGTGGAGTCTGGAAAGTGGTGCTCACACGATGCGTGGTTCTCTCATCCGGCGGAGTTGTAGGAATGTTGGCCAGGAAACTGCCTTGGATCAGAGATGCGCCAGGGAACTAGCGCTCCAGTGCTGGGCTGCGATAAAATGAACTAGCGAACTTAGTTTATGGCGCTCTATTATGTGGTACTGGCATGCTCTAAACCCACTCTCAGGCAGTGAATAGGATGCTTTTCCACAATTTTGCAATTGACAAACAGTACGCTCAGCAGGAATTTACCGCATGGGTTGGCCAAGGCGGCAGAGTTCAGGCGCTATAGAAATGCAACACAGAGACGTTGCTGTAAAAGCGGTGACAGCATCCGGTCGTCAGATGACGGCGTTGGATGCAACCAACGCTGCCTGTGCGGCAAACAATCCTGCCAGGCCGGCTGCTACGCCCAAGATTAATCCAAATGAAACTAACTTGCAAAGTGCCAAGACAAAATTTAATATTACAGTTATCACCAACTTAGTTAACAAAACTTAAAATTCCAGAAGTATTATTCGTTAACTAACTGCACTTTCAAGTAAACATAAACTCAAATAATATTTTTAATAGTCTTTTGTATATTCTCATTTACCCACAAACTAAAATAAATTCCCAACATGAGCCTACAAAATGAAATAAAGGCTTTCTGAAATACCAGAACAAACTCAACATGAAAATACAGAAATGTTGCCCTAAACTTTACAAAAATATTAGCCTTAATAATTGTACGAAAAAGATATCAAAATCAGTAAGATTTAATATGGTGCCGTAGAATTTTGTAAAAATTCTACAACTGCACAAGCCTCTTCCAGTCCTCCTCTGTTCCTTCTTGTTCATCAGGCTGAGGGAAGAGGGCGTCTGGCAGGTCATTAATCATTCTGGGATAGTGTTGGACTTATAATACAAATTCTGTAAGGAACATTACTCGGCCACTGTGCTTCACGTTGGTGTTCTTGGATTTGTGTAGCCACTTAGAGGGCTTTGCTATCCATCTGGCAGATGAAGAGGTGTCCCTCGAGGTGGTAACGATATTTGCACATGGCCCAGATGACTGTGAGACACTTGCTTTTTAATAATGTAGCATTGTTAGGTGGCATTCAGCCTCGTGCTAGCATAGTCGATTGCCTGAGGTCTCATGTCTTCTTGGTATAGCACTGCGCTGAGTCCGGACTGACATGTATCTCCGGCCTTCCTTCTTGTGGGCGGTGGAGTGCTGGTATTAACAGGAAACTGGCTTGGAGTTCCTGGAACTCAGTTTGTTGGTCTGTTCCCCACTTCCAGCGGACTTCTTTTTCTAATAGCTGGTTTGGGGGCCCATCAGCTGGATGCAGTTATGTGGTTTGTGGTTGTTCGGCTTTTAGGCTGGCTGTGCTCAATCCTTGTTGCTGGTAATTCCCTTCTGGTGAGACGATGGAGCTGAGAGGTAGTTTCTTTGCCGTGTCCAAAAGCTTGTGTATACTTCCGGAGTATGTAAAAAAATCGGTAGAATTCCAGAGGTTTTAGTTGGTGGTTAATTTCTTCAGGTGTTACCATAAGGGGTTCTGCTTCCTCCCTCCTAAGGTCCTAGTTTATGGTGGCCAGTTCTTGGTTGTTGATATAGATACACTTCTGCCTGCAATCAATAATGCAATGTTGGCTCTGTAGCCATGGTTGTCCCAATATGAATTCCTCCTCAATATCAGGTACTACGGGGAATTCTGTCTGGTGGTCATTATTTCCAATATTAAAATGATGGTTGTGACGCATGTTGCTTTATGAAGCCTGAACTGATACATGGTCTATGTGGTTTTGGTTGTGCTAGGTCAGGCGTGCTGGATCAAGATTACAGGTTACTGTCGGAATACTAAAGAGTTGGCGTCTGGCTTGGCACAAAGTCCGGGACTACGAGCACACCTTACTTACTTGGTCAGGCTTTCGCTCTCTACCTTACCCACCTGACTTGTAACCTGTTTATCTAACTGCAGAGGTGGTTGGGTACCACTGGTGCTTGCCCCGAAGCCCTGGTTTCTTACTGCTGGTGTCGACTGCTGGAATGGTGGGTACTGCGCTAGGCAGGCTGGCTGCTTGTCGACGTGTGGTGCAAGTAGGAAATGCACCTCTTGAAAAAAGACACATGGGTAGGGAACAACATGTATTTATTACGTAGTAATAAACAAGGTAGCACGTACTATCTCCTACCAAACAAAACTTGGTCAGAAGTAACCTACGGTAAAACAGGTGGAGGTAACCTGCTCCTTAACTAACATGGTATAGAATGTTTTCTACTGCTATAAAAACAACTCGGGATGTCTCAAAGAGACTTTTAAGAAAAAAAGGTGCCACTACTTTCAGTGGCAGTGGGTGTAGTTGCTACTACAAGAAAATAGTGGCAGTTGTCGAACCAGGAGTGACAACGGAGAGTGTGGTATTGGTGTGTACAGGCTAACTGTTAAAGAGCTGGTGGTAGATGCTACAGAACCTTTGGAGCTGGTGGTAGTTATTGACGGCAGCCTTCGGAGCTGCTGGCTGGTGGTAGGAGCCACTGGAACTCCTGGTGGCTGTTGAGAGAAGGCTTAGCTGAAGTCTCTGGAGTTCTTGGAGAGGGCAGTGAGGGCCTAATTTTCAGTAGAGCCCCAGCACCGGCGTAGGACTGCTGGTGTTTGTTCATGGTAGCATGAACACACCGGCCTATTGTAACATTCTGTATAATGAAATGCTGCCAACATTGTGGTGTTTTTATGGAATGGACCCATGTTACTTCCAGGATGACAATGCCAGGTGCCATGTTTCAAGGGCTACAATGCAGTGGTACGCAGACAGAACAATGTTCGCTGATTGGACTGACCCGTCCAGAGCCCCGACCTCAACCCCATAGAACATTATTGGGATGAATAGGATTGCCGGGTGAGGGCTCATCAGGTGCGGCCAAAATCCAGTACGCAACTCGTGGAATGGTTGCAAAAGGAATGGCGATAAATCCCTGTGGATGTCTTGCAAACTCTAGTAGAGAGCATGTCAGATAGGGTGGCTGCTGTTATAGCTGCAAGAGATGGCCCTAAGAGATTCTAATGGGGTGACAACCACCGAACAAACATTGTGGACAGGTGCCCAATTACTTTTTGGTAGAAAGTGTATTTTAAGAAGTTGGTCAGGTTAGACAATGTGCACCCATCCCTCTTCAGTTTGTAGCTTGATGCATTGACCAGCGGTAAATTGGTCACAGTGTATGAAGTTACCGCTCGCCGCAGAGTCTAGCAGTGCTGCTGTGGTTTTACCATTGTTGGCCATATCTATATGGGGAACTTCGGGAGGGTCTTCCCCTTGATTGTCTGAATGGCTGGGGTGGACCTGTTGCTACCGGAAGTGCTGGTCACTTGGCACCCTGTTTGGTTGTTTCCTGGTCCTTGCTTCGATCCTGGTTGTGTTTATTTTTGGCTATGGGACCATTGGCTTCCTGGTTGGGATTTGGCCCCACAGCTTCTCTTTGCAAATTTCTTTCGGCCTGTTTTACCAGACAGTTCTGGTTGAATTGAAAGCCTGGACAGAACCAACATTTAGGCAGCTTGGGTGTTGTGCTGGGTCGGCTCGTGGTGCTGGCATCTTGGGTTCCTCCTTTGGCCTTATAACTAGAGCCAAGATTATACGGTGAATAGCGATAAAACCGAAATGCAAATTAATACACTGCTAATCACCGAAATGCAAGTTATACACTGTCTAACACCGAAATTTCAGTTAAAACATAAAATAAATTAAATTTAGCCCAAATATATTATTTTATCTGAAACCATGGCATACTATTTGTATCCAAAAATGTATAAACTGCATTATGATAAAAATAATTTAAGTTTTCAGATGATGGGGAGGAAAAAAATTAATTTTAACCTGTTGTCGTTAAGACTGAATTAATAACAGCAGTGAATATTGAATACCATGTGGATGAGAAAAGTTAATTTAATGAGAATAACAAAATTGTAAAAGCAAATAAAAAAATAATTTTATCTCCAGTATTGAATGTGTCTTATCTTTAAACAAATATACAAACCATTCATGTAAGACTGTAACAATAATTCACACTCTTTAGGAACCTCAACATACAAGTTGCGAAGAAACAAAACCTTTATAAAGTGATTTTTTAACCTATGGTAATGCTTTGTGTTACATTTGTTCAAATCAATTTTTCACTTGTTTAAGCAATTGAATTAACATAACATTTTAATTGAAATATGCATATAAGATTAAATTATGAACATTTTTTAATAATAAAATTTGCATATAAATAACACTGTACAATGATGGCTCTAATAATGGACAATTTTAGTTATGATGTTTCAATTTATAAGAATTTCATAATAAAACAACACCAAAATCAAGATTTTATAACACCAAAGTCAAGTTTTTTTTTTTTTATGAAATTTGCCTTAAAATAACACCACAAAATCTTGCCCCTTCTGTAACGAGTACGAAATCCATTTCCAAGGACCTTTTGTACAAAAATTAGACTATTTGTTAATGAAACACAGATTTATTTCAGTAAGTAGATAGAAATATACACCCCATAAGGCTGTGGACATCCTCTTACTGCCACAAAAAAGGGTAAACATTGTGGTACGTGTTGCTATGGATATATTTTATGCCAGCTTACATTTCTAGCCAGTACGAAGGCCAACTTTGACTAAAATGAAATAAATAAATAAACAGTTTGTGCATTGCGCCACAATCATGCCTTTATTTATTCAACATTCTGATGGCCCGTAGCGGCACTAGTCAGCAGACATGATGTGCACAGCTGGTGTGAAAGACGTAACCTTTTTTTTCAATTCAAGAGCAACTGTGACATGTGTTACAGAAGCAAGGTGGGTTGCAGCAGAAACGGGCGCTACTGGTGCTATTATTGATGTAATGTTGTATCCAAAACCATAAATAAAATCGCATTTCATTAAAAAATAGCGTATGCAGGTCGTTAACAGGCAGTATAGTCAATTTCAATTGCAATCAGTAATTGAAATCCACTAAGAAAATCCTTAAATCTAAGTTATAATATCACTATTGAAAAACGTATCAAGCACTCCATAGTGCACACAAAGGCAGACATTGCAGGGTCACAAGATAAAGGTGCTATAGGGAGGGAAAGGGGAAGATCTATAACACCGCACTGTTAATGGCTACCACTGTTGCTATGCATGTACGGTTGGGTGGCACCTAGATGCTTGCGGAGGGATGGCAGCTAGACACTAGTGATGGGAAGACCAGGGGGTTAGGGGTGGAGAACAAAGGAGCCCTTCGTGAAGTCATGTCATGTGAAGTCTAACTTGCTCGGCATGTGCCAGTCTACTCAAATTGCCACCACTGTACTTTTAATTTAATTTGAACTGATGCATGCCACACTATTGCGTAATGAGCATACGTGCTCTACTGTAAGACTTCGTTCAATCACATGCTGATAAAAATTTGGGCTAAGTCACACGCCGGTAGACAAGTAATTCAGACCACTACAGACATGTGGATATTTAATGAGATTGTACTGCCCACCCATACGCAGACATGCGGTCACCACCCGTGAAGTTGAAGCTTGTTTTACACACAGAGCCACCGACACAGCAGGGAGAGAAAAGAGTTAGCAGGGATGCCGTAAGAGAGCAGCATCACTGTGGCCGATGTCGTGCCGTACTACCCGAGCCTCCTGGAAGTTTGGTAAATATGTCAACAGCCTCTATACAGTGAGATAAGTAATGTGTGGCGCAGCCCATTGCTTTGTATGAACCAACCCCTGCAAGAGGAGGCTAGTAACCCCCGCTCCCCTATGGAATTTTGAGTATATAAGGAGACGGGACATCGCTCTTGCCAGTCATGTTTGCCCGCTGACCTGTATAAGGTGGGAGGGCTCTCCTGAGTCTGTGGAAGACTCT
The DNA here is from genome assembly GCA_029891345.1 of Dryococelus australis. Taxonomy (NCBI): domain Eukaryota; kingdom Metazoa; phylum Arthropoda; class Insecta; order Phasmatodea; family Phasmatidae; genus Dryococelus; species Dryococelus australis. Next base: position 152,715,096 of record CM057009.1, read on the forward strand.
CCAGGCTGCAAAGGCTCTCCAGTCTGTAAAGACTCCCTCTCCAGCATTCTGAAGAAGGCTTTCCTACCACCGACCAGAAACTTCAACTCCGCAGCCCACGGAGAAAACCTACAGTGAAGCTCGAAGGTATCACAATGTCCCTACCCCTGCATCCTTAATACACGGGTCAATCCTCTATACTCCACAGTAGCAGGCCGTAAATGTTGTCTTCACTACTCCTTGTTTATTGCGACTAGGAATATCGGAGTTATCTTGTTTTATTATTTTATAATGCAAGTTCGCCTTCACCTGCAATAACGTGACGTAAAATAATTTTATAATTCATTAGTTTTTTTAATACAGAACCAAGCATCTCCTTGCTTTCATGTAGATGTAATAAATACGTTGTGGCAAACATAATTTCTTTTGAGATAGTTGTTTCACTTCCCTTTCATTATTACATGGCAAAAGGTGTCGAATGGACACTTACATTTTATCGGTTTATTCAAAAGACATGTGTCTGTCAAAATTAATTTATATAAATTTGCTGATCCCCTCAATAAGTTGCTGAGAGTTAACTTTACACATATAATACAAGTCGCTCGATGTTCATACTATTTTTGGTGACAATGGGAGGTCAAGCATATGATTTTGGGCATGTCACTTCATCTGCAAAGATGCTGCCGCTTGAGTTAAATAAATGTTAAGTTTTAAAATTATGTTCATTTTGCTCAGATGCAATGAAACGCCAACCTTACGGGAAAAAACTACCTTTAATCACAAAAGAAAACATCTTTGCAAATAATAATTCCTCGTTAAAATGTTTTGCGTAACATTTTCAAGCGAAATCATTTGCTTTTAAATACAAGGGTTGATAGGTGCATCAATTTTGAGCAATGCTTAATGTTGACGCGTGTCCGGCTTACTAATTATGTGGCATGGGCGTCGTGGTTTTGGGTGCGCTAACTCAGCACGCACATTTAGGGATTTAATGCTCCAATGGGTGTTTCTGGCATGATATCTTAACGGGGCATACGCTTGGTATGTCTGAACAATGTTTTCGACAGCCTGGCTGGCTAGTTGTTTACGATTGTCTACCTTCTGGAACACTGTAGGTATTATGTAGTGAGGTAGGTGTGGGTTTACGTATTAAGGTAGGTGACTGGCTGGAGATGTCTGGATTACCTTGCTTACTTATTGATTCTTCTGTCAGCAGTCGGCCACCGTTCTCCAGTTGGCTGGAGTCGTCTTGGCTTCGAATCGATGATACCGTGTCGGCCAACACGGTACCGCAGATTCCAGGTGGCTCCCTCTGGACTCTAGAATTTGGGGTTGGAGATCCCGTACCTGACCTCAGATACATGCGCTACACCACTCAAGACAGGGTGATAGTCCTGATGTGTACGGATATGCGGAGGGAAAACAATATCGGGTACAGGAGAGGCCGGTCTCTCCAAAAGCCTTACTAAGGCAGTGCTGTCTCGTTCCGCCTGTCTGTATTTGGTGGAGCCAATAAAGCCTGTTACTTGGCAGCGAGGTGAGCAATCCTTTGCTCCCCTCTCCGTGAGCCTTGCCTTACCTTGAACGGCATAGAGCAAAGACCACAGCTGAATGATACAGGTCGTGTATCACGGACGCGAAACAGATCCCTAGAAGAGTGTACTTCCAGTAGCAGCTGGCGGCATGAGCTTGGTGCTCCAGAAGCCCCCCTCCCCCACTTCCAACCACTGGCGGGCAGACCAGAAACGTTTGTTGATGCTGTGTGGGCCGCCTTCCTGCTCCTATTGGGTGTAGTATCGCATCCAAGGCTAGGCCGTGACACTTGAGCAAATACCCCCGCCAGCACCTGGGTGCTCCGGTAGGGATACAACCCAAGCGTACTGTCTCTCCCTGGTTAGAGGAGTTTCTAGTGCTTGGGGCTCTGCTGTTCTATCACTGGAGGTCTAGAACAGGTGGCAGTCGATCTTGGTCAGTTGTGCACAACTTATATTTCTCCTAGCAGGTGTATTCAAGTTTACTGTATAAATAAAACTCGCTGCTAGAGGAACATAGCTGTGTTTATTAGTACTGTAATAAACACAGTGACTCGTGCTAACTTTACCAAGCAGACGGGTTGCTGGAAGTAACCTACGCAATCTAGGTGAAGGTGACCCTGTCTTAGGCTATTCGGGAAATATAATTGACTGTTAATGAAACTACTAATACGAAGCTAACTAAGGGATGTCTATAATAGACAGAGAAGTTAATGTCCACTGCTCTAGTTGCTGGGAGTGTTAATGTTCAGTGCTACCCAGTAGAAGCTTCTGGTAAGTGGTAGCTATTGGCATCACTGCAGCTTCTGGTCATTGTTCCTGCAGGAGCCTCTGGTGACTGCTGAAGATTGTTGTTGACAATGGGAGCAGCCTCTGGTAGGCTGCTGAAGACTTGTAGGTCGTCGGATGCCCCACCACTAGAAATGGTGGAGTGCATTCAAGGATCTGATAGAATTAACTCGCTAGCCCTGGCGTGCACAGACTTATATAGTCTGAAGGACAGGTGAAACGGAAGGCTGCTGGGGGTGGGCAGGGGGGTTTATGTCCCTCTGGTGCGAGGCCAGATTGGGTGTAGCAACCCTCTAGTCAACTCTCGCCTTCATGAATGTTTGGTGGTGCTTGGCTGTGTCCTGAGCCGACTGATGGCTTGTTGGCTCTCAGCGTGGGCGAGGAGAGGGTGATGTGTCTGCTGGCTTGCTTAATCCTTGTATCCACGTGTTCGGGTGCGCTCCAGGATTGTGGCGCCCCGCAACGTCTGTGTACAGGTTGGCGGAGTTCGACTTTCACATGGGTTGAACTAGATATACTTGGCGTGATGTGAGATGAGTTGTAATTGTTTATAGTAGTATGATAAAGCGGCACGCGTCAATTCGCCCCCTCTCCAATTCCGATGAAGACTTATCGTGAAAGTATGTGGAGAAGGGTGCAGGCCCCCGCGTCTGGAAATTCATGGTAGGAGAAGCGAAGAAAAAAGATTTTCAAATAAGTAGGCAGGACCCTTAATGTTGGGCTGCTTGACCGCTCTAATTAAGCTTGTTCTGCTCTGGTGCAGGCTGGAGAACTCGTGCGTGGGACGCCGGCTGTAATTCTGTCTCTCTTTGGGCAGGCTCCCTCCCTGCCCCTTGCCTAGGTGAAGCGGAGTGCTGCATGCTGATAATGGGTTTCCCCCTGTGGTAAGGATTAATATCAGGTGTGACATGGTGTATCGGGTGTCCCACCGGCCTACTTGATTTACGCATGTCGCTGACAAAACTCAGCATAGATCTGTGGTTAATTGCAAGAATATATACAAGGACGTGGAATAAAAACACACAAAAATGGCATGACAAATACAAAGGGGAATAAAAAGTTTGTTTAGGCCTTACTCGCTGAAGGCGGCAAAATGTTACTATCATGGAGCTTGCTGTGGTGATTTATGAAAGAAAAGTATCAGTCTTTCTGGGCAGCCTGTGGGTCTCACAGCAAGCAAAACAGTTATGTGTAACAGGTTAAGAGTTCGTCAACATCAGGCCTTCCATCACCTGGGTTGACTGGCTAAACGAACTAAGCGAGTACACTTTAAGAAAATGAAGTTAATACGTGGATAATTGGCACTTGGAGGTCACTACAAACTAACGTACATAACACTGCAGTAAAAGATGAAATTGAATTTAATATAGCTTGTACTTTGTCTCATCGTAACAAGTTCATAGTAGCTTTGTGGCTCAGAGTTCAGGTAAGACTCTTTATTGGTGTACAAGGTATGCAAAAAGATAAGACACAGATGTACTTATAGTAAAATACGAGATAACACAGCAGAATGACACACAAACCATGTAAGAAATGGTAATAATTTTTGTGTATTATCTTCACAAGGACACTTGTTAAAACTCATAGTTATATTTATGTGTGTACCTACACATCGTCATATATCAATAATAATCAAATTAGCCAATTCCCTTATGGGAGTCCATCTTATATGTAGAACTAACTATAATCTTTGTTTTCATGTATGCACTGGCACTGTGGAAAGAGTTTTATCGGTAATGCTACCAGTGTGTGTGGGCTGTCGACCACTACTGCTGGAACCTTATGTTGGTGAGGTATAAAAATGTCTGTTCTTACTGGATTAATTTACTTACAGCATAATAACTGCTATGATGAAGAGTTCAATTTATAACACTTAGTCGAATGTTTACACCTTGCTATCACTTGTACCTCACCGGATCCTTTACTTCCCCTGCTTGATGACAGCTGGGTAAGTTAACCTTTGTTGCACAAAATTAAACTAGCCTAAATGTGAGTGTCTGTCCTGTGTCTCGCAGTCTATGACTGGGCTGCTAGTTTAATAGTTCACTTGTTAAAGGTCTAAGAGTCCTGTTTCCCTAGTATTGAGTAGCGGTTTACAGCTGCTGGTAAACATAGCTGGTACTGCACTTACTTGTTTTAGATGGGTTTGCTTCTGGCTGGTCTTCCTCTCGGCCTGAGTGCAGCGTGTGCCAGATACAGCCACGTAAGCCTTGACGTGGGCCTCCATGGCGATTCCTGGTATCGGCCAGGCATCTAATCTGCCTTGGCGGCATGTGGGGTCATAGGGCATCGTGGCTCAGCACGTGGTGCAGAGGTGTCTGCTTCTGCAGCAACTGATGGGGAGGGCACAGGAACAAGGGACATTGAGGTAGTGCGGGGGAGTGACACAGGAAGCTCCCGCACCCCGACTGCACGGGTTCCTACCCATAGGGGAGGATGTTTCTGCAACGTGGCAGTGCGAGGAAGTGGCAGTCGACCGCCCTTCACCTCGACTGCAGATGCAGCTCACCCAAGGTATGGGTCGTTGCAGGCATCAACAGTCTCTATGTCGATTGCCTTAGTTGAGGTAGCTGCACCATGTGAGGGGTAGTGGGAGTCATTGATGGTCTCGACGCCTGAAGTAGCAGTGCAAGGGAGTCGTGAATGACCGGTCTCCACCTTGGCTACTGGTGGTGCATCTTGTCGCAGGACTGGATAGTTGGAGACATTGATGTTCTCAATGTCCAGATTCTGCGTTGAGGCAGTGCGAGGGAAACTGGCCTCGACCTCGACTGCGGGTGTTGCCTCAGATGAGGGGTAGTGGGAGGTATCAACTGTCTCGACGCCTTCTTCATCATTGGTCTATTGAGCGGGAGGCAGAACTTTCCTCTCGTCTTCAATGGCGATGATGGGTTGAGTTTCCTGCGTGGCAGGAGGTTGTGCGGAGCACTGTTGTCGGCTGCAGTCTTGATGATACGGCAGGAGCAGTGGTCGGCTGCGTAGAAGGTTGAACTACCTTCCCCACTGTTCCAAATTTTTCTTCCACTATTGCAGTTTGTACTGGGTACATGCCGTGTTCACCTTCTGGTGGTCCAGTGGCGGATGGCACTTATCCTCGGAGCCAGAGCGACTTCGTAGAAGCTGGAATGGCCTTGATCTTTGGCTTTGGAGTTGTGCTAGGTGGAAGGGTAGGTGCTCGGGTTTCTACCCCCCCTCACCGATGGTGGCTCCAACTGTTGCTGATGTGGCTCGATCCATGTAGCTGTGTGGCGTCGAGGGCAGTGATCTTACGGAAGCTGCTACTCTGCGTTGGTCTATGTCTATTCTCCATGGTGCTACGAAGCTTGGCTCCCTGTTGGTTTCTGCAGGTCGTGCCTTGGGCCCCTTTGTTGGCCTTGGCTTGAATTCGGGAGTTGCCCTTAAGGGCGTAGGGTCGTCCTCGTCTTCAGAATATCCCAGTGCTTGATCTATTGTGTCGCCTTCCTCAGGTTGAGGCATTGCGCCTGTAAATGGTTCCATCCTGGATCCGTCCTCGCAGGTCTTTGGCCCAGTAGACATTGTCTTGCTTGCCTACTATGCGATACGGCCCACCCCATTTGTCGGCGAGGCCAGCACTGAACAGGTTGCTGACTTTGCTGAGGGGATGTGTTTTCAGCAGAATGGTTTCTCCTAGGTTAAACTCGCATACCCCCCTCTTTGGCAGGGGGTACTTCCGTCGGATGTATGGATCCTGGGCCTTCTGGGCAGTGGTGGTGCGGGCTAGCGTGGCTATTTGGATGTCATCTGGCTGAGGCATATCTGTGGGTTCGCTGTCCCACTACCAGTTGCCTGGTCAGTGTAGGGTTTCGCCCAGGAGAAGTATACTTGGCTGAGTGTCTACCTCTTTGTTTTTCCTATGTTGTAGGGGAAACACGATGGTGGGGATGTGTGTATCCAAATGGCAGTGGTCATTTCCCACATTGAGTCTGAGGTATTTCTTGATCTCCTGGTTCCTCTGCTCAGTGGAGTTTGTTTGAGGATGGTATGGTGGGGTAGTCCACGTTTCCACCCCCCATCCCTGGCAGGCTGACTACCAGTGGCAACTTGTGAACTGAGTGCCATTGTCAGTCAGTATAACCTTTGAGTAACCCCATAGTGCGAATAACTCTGCCTCCATCTTTCGCACGATCGGGGTAGTTTCCTGGCTGGGTAGAGGGAAGGCTTCTACTCACCTGGAGAACTGGTCGGTAACTACCAGAAAGTTGCAGTTCCCCTTTGTACTGCGGAGATATGGTCCTATTAGATTTGTGGCTATGTGCATCCATGCTGTCTTGGGTCTCCTTGGTCCTGCTGTAGGTGGCATAACCAGGTAGGCTTTGCTACGGCAGCACGTAACACAGTTGCTTATGTACTGCCAGATGTTGCAGCTTATTCCGTCCCAGATGTAATGAATTCCGGTGTTCTGCATTATTTCTCTAGTGCCCGGGTGTCCGTCTTGAGGGTGTTCGTGGTGGTGCCAGCATATATTGGCGCGTAACTGCTGCGGAACCCAGATTTTCCAATGTGAGGCGGTTACGCGTCCGCACGGCATTGTCCCTTATTTAAAGCAGTTGTGGCTGCTCCTGTAGAAGGTGGCAAATGTCAGTGTCCTCGTGCTGGATCACTGTGATTTGGTGATGTGTTATCTGTAGCTGGGGGAGGCGGATTTGTTCTTCTCCGGACTTTGTTCTATCTGTGGAGGAGGGGACGTCTTCTCCCCTTCCTCCTCGGCTTTCTCCTCCAGTGTCGGGAAGCGAGACAGGGCATCTGGCAGGTTATTCGTCTTGCCCGGGCAGTGTTTTACCTCAAAATCAAACTCTGTGAGAAACATGTCCCACCGCCTGAGTTTTACCTTGGCATTCCTTGACTCGTGTAGCCATGGGAGGGCTTTTGAGTCGGTACGCAGGATGAAGTGTTGCCCTTCGAGGTAATGTTGGTATTTCGTTATTGCCCAGATGACCGCCAGACGTTGTTCATTTATGTGATATAGTTCCTCAGTTTCATTTAACCGGATTGAGGCATATGCTATTGCATGTAGATTGCCGTCAATGTCTTGTTGATGTAGAACAGCTCGTAGGCCGTTCTGGCACGCGTCGGTTTGGAGGATCAACGGTTGATCTCCTTGGTGATGGAGTTGTATATTTCTGAAGCTAGTTTCTAGAATGCAGAACGCCTGTTGTTCTGGTCCCCATCGGCAATGGGTGTTCTTCTCTAGGAGCGGCAGAAGTGGTGTCATGTGGTGTGCAATGTTTGGTAGAAAGTCTCCTAGCCAGTTACACATACACGGGTACCGTCGTAGTTGTTTCTTGTTCGTGGGTTATTCTGCCTCTTTGATCGCTCGTATCGAGCTCTGTTGGGGGAAGTTTCCCTCGAGGGAGATCACGTGCCCTAGGTAGTCAATGGATGACTTGCCAAAGTAGCTCTTTGATAGCTTGCAGGTCATCCCATGGAGTTCCAGGTGTTCAAGAACTCGCTGTAGGTGTCGGAGGTGCTCCTCCCAGCTGTTTGAATAAATTATTACATCGAAATAGGCAAATCAGAACTCTCAGATGTATCTTGTCAATACCTCTGCAGAATAGGCATTGGAATGTGGCAGGGGTGTTCTTCAATCCAAATGGCATTACCCTAAATTGGAGGGTTTCTTCCTCGGGTGTCGTAAATGCAGTGTACTTGCGGCTATCTGGATGTACCGCAATTTGCCAGTACCCAGACTCCATATCCAAGGTACTAAAAAACCTAGCCTCGCCAATATCTCGCAAGGGTACGAGTTAGAGCGATCACGGGGGAGCGATGGGATGTATTACCTCATTCAAGGCTTTGTAATTAACGCAAAACCTGAGCTTGCCATTTTTTTTTTGGAAGTAGGCCCACGTGGTAATAGTAGGGTGAATTGGATGGTTGTTCCACAATCCCGTGGTCCTTCATATCATTCACTTGTTCCATGATCAGGTCACGGCAGCGCGCTGATACTCGGAATGGATGGTTGTATACAGGGACTTCGGTCATCGTCCATATCTCGTGTTGTATTGAATGAGTCGAGTCTGACGTAGCAACCCCCCATAGCATGTTAATCCAATACTTGTTTCAATTGGTTAAATTCTGTTTCTCTGAGTTCGTGGTTTATCCGAGCAGGATCTATGGGTGGTGTAGGTACAATATTGTCGGAGTTGTCCCAGTTCACTGTCACTGCGTCGTTTTTGCCCAAGTACACGTGGTATTGCTCATGGTCAATAATGCACTGCTCTTACCGGAGCCATGGACAACCAAGTATCACTGCTTCGGAAAGTGTGGGTGAAACTACAAATTCAGTTGACGAGCGGTACGATGCAGGTTTACTGTTAAGGTAATGTTAAGAAGCGCAGTGTCTCTAAATTCCTTCTCACATTCTTGCGTGAATGCCACCGGGTCCTTGTTAGGTCGGCTCGAAAAGTCCGTTGTTTGAATATTGTCCTCCCGTCCGGTCGCTGGGTATCTCGGTCGCTGGGTATTTCGGTGCTGTCTTGGGCTGTATGTGTATTCAAGACTGTTTTGACCAGTGGGAGTGGGAGGTGCGTTTCCTCCTACACCTTTCGCACTGGTATGCCATGCCCGGCATAGTGATTCACTCGTCGGGCCATCCTATACATAGGCGATGATACGGTTCGCTAAATGTCGTGCAGCTTAGCTTGTTGATGCCTCGGCCGGAGCAGGTGATCTCGTTGCAGAATGTGGTTGGTTGTTGGCGTCAGGTTTTGCATCAGTATTCCAGAGTTTTTGTGTTACAGGCTTCATCTGGGCAGCCCTAAGCATACGTGGTGGAACGTATTGTCGCAGTAGTTGCACTCTTATCAGGAGACTTTGTCTCTGTTATGTTGTGTTCTGAGTCACTGTCTACGCCATTGGTGGCGTTGAGCTCCGAATCTGACATTACTGTGGCTATTAATGGCACTGGGGTTTTACTGGACTCCCCGAAGTCCGCATCGCATTCCCGGCTTGACCCTTTAGTCTATGGTTCATTTTGGTCTGGTTCGGCTTTTCGCTGTGAACAGTTAATCATACTGACGCCCCACATTGGGTGCCAGAAATCACTACGCGTGTCCGGCTTACTAATTATGTGGCACAGTCATCGTGGTTCTGGGCGCGCTAGACCAGCATGCGTGTTTAGGGATTTATTGTTCCAATGGGAGTTTCCGGCATTATATCTTAACGGTGTACTTCGCTTGGCGTGACTGAACCAAGTTTTTGATATCCTGGCTGGCTAGTCGTTTACGATTGTCTACCTTCTGGCCCACTGTGGGTTTACGTATTAAGGTAGGTGACTGGCTGGTGGTGTCGGGATTACCTGGCTTACTTATTGATTCTTCGGCCGACTGGAGAACGGTGGTTGACTGCTGACAGGAGTTGACGGCGAAGTCCTCTGGCTTCGGGTCAATGATACCATGTCGGTCAAAATGGTACTGCAGATTCCAGGCGACTCCCTCTGGACTTTAGAATCTAGGGTTGGAGATCCCGTACCTGACCTCAGATCCGTGCACTACACCACTCAGGACAGGGTGATAGTTCTGGTGTGTACGGATATGCTGAGGGAAAACAATATAATTGGGTACAGAAGATGCCGGTCTCTCCAAAAGCCTTACTAAGGCAGTGCTGTCTCGTTCCGCCTGTCTGTCCGCAGTTGGTGGAGCTAATACAGCTCGTTGCTTGGCATCGAGGTGAGCAATCCTTTGCTCCCCTCTCAGTGAGCCCGTGCCTTTCCTGGAACGGCATAGAGCGTAGATCACCACTGAATAATACAGGTCGTGCACCACGGACATGAAACAGATTCCTAGAAGAGTGTACTTCCAGTAGCAGCTGGTGGCACGATGCTCCAGAACCCCCCCCCCCCCCCCCATTCTGGTGGGCAGACCAGAAACGTTTGTTGATGCAGCATAGGCCGCCAGGCCGTAACACTCGAGCAATTACCCCCGCCAGCACCTGAGTGCTCCGGTTGGGATACAACCCAAGTGTACCGTCTCTCCCTGGTTAGAGGAGTTTCTAGTGGTTGGGGCTCTGCTGTCCTACCCCGGAGGTATAGAACAGGTGGCCATCAACTGGTGTATGTATAGGACTGGTGGACTCTAAAAGGGGTCCGCAGTCATAGCTAGTTCGTATTATTAACAACACTCTGTCTCAGTCGGCAGTGCACAACTCATATCGCTCCTAGCAGGCTTATTTAAAATTTCTCTAAAAATAAAACTTACTGCTAGAGGAACAAAGCTGTGTTTATTAGTACCATAATAAACACAGTGACTCGTGATAACTCCTACCAAACACAGGATGTTGTTAGTAACCTACACAATCCAGGTGTAGGTGACCTGGTCCTAGGCTATTCTGGAAATATAACTAACTGACTGTTAATAAAACTACTAATAAGAAGCTAACTAAGGGATGTCTATAATAGACAGAGAAGTTAATGTTAATGTCCACTGTTGTAGTAGCAGGGAGTGTTAATGTTCAATGCAACCCAGTAGAAGCTTCTGATATTTGGTAGCTATTTGCATCACCACAGCCTCTGGTCAGTGTTGCTGGAGGAGCCTCTGATGAGTGTAATGTTAGCAACTGCGGGTGGCTGCGGCAGACTGTTGTCGACAATGGGAGCAGCCTCTGGTAAGCTGCTGAAGACTTGGAGGTCTTCGGAAGCCCCAGCACTAGAAGTGGTGGATTGCACTCGAAGATCGGAAAGAATAACTCGCGAGCCCTGTCGTGCACGGACTTATGTAGCAACCATCTAGTTATCTCTCTGCTTCGTGAATGTTAGGTGGCGCTCGGTTCTTCACACACCACCACAGTGTCGACAGACATGTTGGGAAGACTTTACAATTGACAGCATGCCACAGAGCAGTTATAAACTGTGGCTCGCCTAACATGTTTCACATCCAGTTAATAGACGTTTGCATAAACAACCAGCTTAAAAATGATAGTTGCTTGAAATATTAGGTGAAGGGACACGAAATATATGTTGATCGATGCACCATGCGATAAACGATACAAGCGGTTTATGTTAACATTACAGTGGATCCTCTATGTATTGAACCCTGTTGGAGTGAATGTCATCATTTGTGGAACATATACCCACGTGTATTGAAGGTTTTTTATCAGTCCCCTGATAAACGGTGGATAGAGATTCCACTGTATTTACATACGGATTTCGCCGGGACCACAAAAAATTGTCGGAATGCGGTTTATCGATTCATGCGATAACTATATGAAAGTCGACTGTAATAGAGTAATAACATTTTTAAATTGAAGATTTTTATTTTGCATGTGGAAATCGAGCCAGATGATGCCACTGGTCAGCAGATTTTCTTTGGGATCACACGTTTCCTCTTTCCTGGCATTCTGGTGCTATTCCATTCTCACATTGCTTCATCCTCATCTGCTCTCTAGTCATTAAGACCCACCCAAATCTCTTCACTCACCCAACTTTTATTGTGTTTATTACTGTAGTTACATTATTCACAGATAATGTACATCTTGCAATATACTCAACATGAGAATTAATAAGGTTAAAAATTTTATTTTATTGATGTCAACGTCCCACCCTTATCCACTAAAATTCTGGATGTATTGAAATTGTTTGATAGTTCCCTTAAAAACTGTAGATATGTAGTCAACTGTACCCAGTTCCTCAAATTTAACCTCGATTCTTATGGTTTCTATTGTCCAGTACAAATTTAGACAAATTTTTAAGCTCAGTAGTTAACTTGAATGATTTTATATCATTGCCCTATTTATTGTTGGGATAAGTATGCCCTTTTGGCATTTTTAGTAAGTACAACATGCTCAGGTCAACATTATTTGTGAATATTTGCAGGGGCCATGGACTGAATGGAGTTTCTAACTGCAGTATACTTTCGGACCGAGCTGCACCACCACAACCACCGGAGCCACCCCAACAGAAGTTAACACGTGAGCAGTTGTTACCACCAACACCATCAGTGTATTTGGAAAACAAGAAGGATGCATTTAGTCCTCAGCTCCAAGAATTCTGTCTCAAACATCCTATAGCGGTGGTTAGGGGATTAGCTGCTGCTCTCAAGCTAGGTAAATTTTTGATCACATGAATTTTAATATTATTATATGCTTAAATGGTTAGAAAATTGGTCGGAAGTGTTTGAAAATATTGCTACACAGGTGACTGATCAGTAGACTAGTAGTTCAAAGTTTATATTTTTTCATTTTTGAAGTGAACAAGGAGCATCCTGCTGTTTTAACATTTTATAGCAGTGTTTTTTTTGTCCTTCAAAAACCCACCACGTACATGCACAAGCATTCAATTTTTTTATTTTTGTTATAGGCTGTTCACGATAAAGTGAGCACTTTTTAAGGCCCTCCCAACAGGCATTAACCGTCGATAAATATATCTTATTGCCACCTCAGGCATTACATTTTAATGGTGGTAAAATGTATACACTATGTTTATTGGTAACATTGCAATGTTTATATTCAAAAACAGGAGGAAGAGGGAAATTGGATGAAAGGAAAAATTTATAAGTGCCTTAAAAAGTGCTCACTTTACCATGAACAGCCTGTAGTGAGTTATAGTACACAGAACTACCATATTTACTCTATTCCAAGCCTCACGTTATTTTACAAAACATTTAAATACAAGGGTTCGGCTTAAATATACCACTATTAATTTATTTTAACTCAAAAAAAGTTTAGTGCAGTTGTACTGTTTGTTTAAATGATTATTCTTAGTTATGACCATGCCATTAATCGTATATATCATAGTAAATTAAAATATTGATATTCTAGTTTTGAAAATGAGTAAAATGTGTTTGAAAAATGTCTGTGACTGTTGGGCACATAATGAAAGTAGAATGTATGTACTAAATGAAATTTGTCACGGAAGTTACATATTCTACAGATGGAATTGTATGCGTAACATGAAATGTTGATTTTTTTGCAGTAATTTCGTAACAATAGACATTGCATTCATTCTTCTTTATGAGAAAATAGTCCTCCAAAGAACAACTGTAATCTCTATGGTACCTGATCATGCAGATATATTTTTCTGAAGAAAATCTAGGGTGATGGGTTGTATCTATATCTGTAATGAACCGTTTTATCTGTGTTGAGCAACTCTGCTATCTAGCGGGAGACTAGCAACTACACATGAAGTAACAGCACAGACATACAGCAGCTAGCATAGCAATAATTTTTATGCTTGCTGCTAGATTATTGCATGTTAAAGTAACCGCAGTTATCTAACAGAGCACATTTTAGCTACATGCTGGTGAATCAGCGATGCTATCTAGTGGATCATGCAGCAACTATGCTTGCAAAAGAATACTGCCATCCATTGCAACGTGTAATCAAAGAATTTATTGAGATATATGGTTTCTTGAAAATAGTTTTCAGATTGTATCTAAACAAATGCAATCTGTAATTGACATTGCTCAAAATTTTAAATTAGTAGCAATATTCTTTAAAAATGCTGTCATGGTATTGTAAAATAAATAGCTGACAGTAATTAATAGAGAGACATGTTTTTCGCGGCATGCAAAATCCCAAAATCCATGTATCTCCGCGAAATTGACTAATTTTCGTAAATCTCTGAAATAGTCACGAAAATAACGTATTTCTCCACATAATCGATATATTAATATAATTGATTACTACACATTTGTGCGATAAGTATTGTGAGCATCACAATATATACCACATTTTTCGAGATATATCGCAATTATACTATATATATCGCAAGTATTTGATATATATATATATCATATTGTTGCCGATAAACAAACTTGATACTATGACGGTAGGCTAAACAAAGATGCAGGACATGTGCAGTAGTTATGGTTATAATAGTATTTGACCGTAGACTTTTCTCATGAGGGGTTTTATGTATTTGGCAAAGTTAATGAAATACTTATGTGCAAATTTATGTACGAATAGGGTTGTCTAGAAAGGACACTTGTTTAAAGCACATCCAGGGCAGGCTTTAGTGATTGATGCGGAACAAGTTCAGGGTGCATCGACGTCTGGTGTAAATCGTCAAATTTCACTTACCGATATTGTTTTCCTGTCGAAAATACGAAAGTTGAAAAACAAGAATTTGTTTTGTGATTAACCCCCGCTTTCAGGGAAGCTAACATTCCACTGGAAAATGTTTATCACCCAAAGTTACGGGAGTGGATGAATAAGTACATCGCAGGTATTAAAAAAGTTGATATACTTGGAATAAATCCTGACCCACTCACTTTTGTATTACCTAACCTCTAAAATTGTTTTCATCTAAAATCTACCTTGTAACCAACCTATGTTGGGCCTAGGTCTACAGTATTCCCGACTGCCTTATCTTTTTCACATTTATAGACTGACAAATAAAATAGGTACTGAAAATAAATGTGTACATTTGTTAAAACTTTAACATTATTAATTTCAGTCCGGGAATGTAATTTTATTTGCAAATATTTTTGTCTGAAAATATGGTTAAAACCTGCTGAGGAAAGGAATTAGGCCTAATTGCTGACACATTTGCTACGACTTTGTCACAAGCCTACATTTTATTTTAAAATTAATATTTGGTTATAAAAAAATGCTATAAACACATATGTTGCTGTCCACTACACATTCACTTAAATACAATATGAAAAATAATGCTGAGAATATTATTTTGCGACCTGATTATAAAAATTGAGTGACAACACAGCAGAAAATATGAAATTGATGACTGCATTGTCATTTACTTAAAGATCAATTAGCCTAATTTATGTTAGTTCAAAAATATTTGAATGATTATTTTCACTTATTACAACTGAACAATGTAGTTGCATGTAAATTTTCAAGCACGATAATTAGGATGCTTATTATTGGTCTAATAACTATAAATACCTACATGAAGTAATGTTATGTTGTTTTTAGTGTTTTCAATAGCAGTGTTTCCCACAAATCTTTTTAAAAATAATTTCAAACGTGTAGTTTTTGTTTTTAGAAAATAACAAAAAGTACCACAGTCACTTACATAAATGAGAAAAAATGTATCTAAATCAAGTAAAAAAAAAGGATGAAATTTGCCAATTTTTTTCACCATAAACAGGTGCGACTAATTATACATGTAGGGCATATGTAATTTTTTTTAAATACAAGCACTCCTTTTTAAAATCGATGAAATTTTTGACTAAATAAAAAAAAGACTAAAAATATACCGACATAGTCTAATCAAAACTGACAAAATCAAGAAAACATTTTCACCGAAAACATGTACCTCTATTGATTAACATTTCAAAAATCATGTATGCATCAGTTGTGCCATATTTGTTGAACAATGGGGTTAAAATTCAATGTTTCATTTATAGTGCTAAAACAAAATGTGTACAGTATAGACTCTACTGGTCTAATTGTGGGGAGGTATAGTCCAGTAAACCAGTAAGTCTTCTAGTAAATGGCAAAGTATCATAAATTTACAGTTTTAACTATATTTTTGTGGGTTACTTTAGCATTATTGTTGTCAAAGTGGTGAAGATATTTGTGTAGCTGAGAAAGATGATGATGTTGCAAGTATTTCCGGTAATTTATGACCGACCATTAGCTATCCAATTGGAACTAACAGCGTGACATTTAGTTAATGTACTTGCTGGGTCTCTGCTAAGTGGTGTGTGCTGCGAGCACATTAACTTGCACCGGGACTTTTTTAAGTTTGTGTCCCTGTGACTTGTTAAAATTTCCACTCCTGCACCTTTCTTTTCTAATTTAACTTCCTCTGGCTTGTATTATAATCTGAAAACTGAAACAGGGAGCTTACTGTCTGTTTGGACTTGTGTCCTTGTAAATATGGATTGAATTGACTTTTAAAGCAGTAATAATTTCAGGCCAGAACTTACTGACCTCTTAATACTTGTGTGGGACCCATTTTAAAATTCCCACGTGCCTGACTTGGTTCGTGCTCATAAATTGTCAATACTGTCTCAAGGGTTGGTGGTCCTGAGCTAAAGGAAGAAGAAAGCAGTTTCGTGTTCGACATCATTGCGGTAAGTTGTCGTGTGCAGCTTCTGCCAGTTGGTCGTTTTCTCAATTAAATTTGTTGTACAGTCCTCTAGTGGCAATTTCATTTCAGTAGTGTTAAATTTGCCACAACACTGTCCCTACCCCCTGCTCTGAATGTGTGTTTATTGACAGTTAAATTCAGTATTTACCCACATACTACTTCCACATTTTCTCATGGAAAGGAGGAAAGTACATGTCTTGGTTGCCCTTTAGTGGCATGAAAATAAAATAGGTTTATATGTACATGATGTGAATAATGTTACTATCAGCCGTGTACTGTGCTGTACCACACTTTACCACACTTGGTACTGTACGTGCTAACCTTGGAGTTTCCGGTCGTGTTATTAATCACCTGTCTGCTATGTCTTTTTCATGACTTGTGCAGCTGCCGAAAGGCTCAAAAAAGTATTTTTCATGCCTGACACAGCTGGCAAATGCGAGTCCAATGCACACTTGCATTTTCCTCTTCCCCCGTGTTCCCTGCTGCGGCAGGCATGGAAAGTCTAATATTAGCTAACTTCTATCCAGTAATTAATATAGGATGTTATAGCTAGGTTGGCATTCCGAAAATGAAATTCGTGTAACATTACATTTCAACTCTTTGTTTCTACCTAACCTCAAAAACTAGAACAGTCAAGTATTTTTTCACAACTCAGTCAACACGCATGTTGCAGAATTTGGACACCATTATTTTATTCTTTATGTCAAAACTGTAGAAACATGTTTCATTACGCGTTCGAGATCAAAAATAGTTTGCTATTTTCGGCATGTCAGCACAAAAATATTCACTACAAAATACTAGGAAGAGCGGCAAATTCCTGTGTTGGCAGTATAATAATTGTCAACAGGCAATTTATTTTTGACAGTTAATCGATTGTAATTGATTATTTACAGTTTCTGAAGAATGTAAATATTCATGTTAATGTCTTTTTCATGCAAAATTTCATGTTTTGTAAAAAAAAAAAAAAAGTTAGATTTCACAAAAACTGCGAAATAATGTCCAGTTTAGAGATATTTAGTGTATTTTGCGGTTCACAATTTTCTGGGCTCCCTAATCATTAAGGACGTTTGAATTACAGGCCATCCACCGCTTGTTTCAATTGTGATATGGGTTTTTATATAGTTTCAGTGTGTGTCAACAACACTAGTAAAATGAGCAATTTTCTTGGCCAATTTGTTTTGTGTTCATGACAATTTTAATTTGGTATCAAGAAAAGTATCGAGTATCATGAGAATGTTTTAGTATCGAAACTGGTATGGAGAATCGAGAAAATGTTGTATTGACACATACCTATTAAATGTCACTTGTTTCTTACTCTGTAATGTGTGTCACTCTTAGATTGCAGTGGGTTGCTAATGAAACTATTTTATATTTATACACTACTATACAATTTGACATTTTTTGTTACATAATTTTGTATGTATGAACTTACTTTGTCTACAAAGCATAACTTCTTGGCTGTTGATAATTGCTAGCCTCCTGGAAACAGCGTGCGTCATGTACTGTTTACTGCAATCTAAGAGAGAGATGCACTATAGCTGCGGTTGCAGTCAATAATTTTTCTAAAACACCAAATTGTTATGAGTGAGGCATCCCTTTGGCTTCTGCCACTTCTGGTGCTGCTATAGAGTACGGAGGTAGTCCACATGCAATAATTGCCAAAAATGTTGCTGTAAATGTTACCAGCTGCCAACACTGGTATCTCCCTAATGTCAGACTCGGGCACAGAATCAAGGGGCTCCACAGTAAGGAAGTGGCCTAGGGCAAGAGCACTGCTCAGGGAACATATGGGATGCCAATTCAGGGTGGCTTCCACTCTGCCTTTACGGCATTGAAGGGAACACTCAAGAAATGGAAAATACAACTTGTGGCATTGTTAGTTTTAAATAGAGATAAATTTATTTTCTAATATGTTCTGTCGTAAATACCTTAACTTTAAACCTTTAAATTAATGGGACCATTTACACTGAATCGTGTACAGATAACTTGCAGAATGGAAATAACAGCACTTCCTAAAGGGCCGCTGCATTGTGCAATATTGCAGGTGAGACAACTGTGTGACAGCCCTGGGGGGGAAGGGGGGGGGGGGGTGTTAGTGTGCTACTATCTGCCTACTTGTGTGATGTGCTGTTTATGGTTCATCTGTTGATTCTTGCATTCGGTGTTGCAGTTGGCCCACTTTTAGAGGTTTTATGGTATGGTAACACCTTTGTTGTGGTAGGTTTACTTTTTGTTCCACTTGCACCAACACTTGAAGGGCTCTTCAAAGGCGAGAACTTGCTCCAATATGACCCTTTGCAAGTGGGACTTGAATATTACTCCTGCCTCCAACAGCCCAGCAAAGTAATTAGCTGGAGGGTTGAAGTGCCACCTGACACCCAGCAACAAGAAGAAATTCACAACTTTTGTTTGGTGAGCAGAGGTTGTGAACAGCTCGTGCAACTGGCCCAGCTGGTTGTGGGTAGACTAGTTGGTACTGGAGTCGCTATAGATGTCGGAAGATCAATGAGTAAGGAAACATTTTTAGGCAGCCAAGAAGTCCATCAACAGATCAGAGGCCAACTCAACTTGAATAAATTTTGTGGTGCAACACACACACAAATGAACAAACAGGCTTTGAGGACAACTGCTCTTTGATTCAGAGCTAACTCAATGGGAAAGGGCCCAGCATAATATACTGAAAGCTCATCTGAATGGCTTAACCTGTTGCACCTGCATGGCTGGAAGATCTCCCATGATGCTTGTACCTGGGGAGGGAATTTGCCTGAAACGTAGGCAGTAACAAAAGCAGGTAGTAACTGCATTTTTAACAGAGAGAATCTTATTGTTCTTAGAAGATCCCTCCTAGAGTTTGCACACCTGGATGAGAATTTTGTCCATGAAAATGATGTATGAGGAGATCTGTCCGAAGTAGAATTTATAAAGGCGTGGGACAGGATAAGCAGTGAGCATGGCTATGGAAAATGTCCATTCTAAAAACATAATACAAAATCTCACGTGATGAAGTGAATCAAAGTTTATATAGCAGTGGATATACTGGCTTAGTGGGAAGTAACACAGGGTGTTTTTGCTCAAAGGAGTGGTTGTGCTTGGACAGTCAGCCACCCACCCACCCTAATTAAATCAGATTTGTCAAGAAAGGTGACAAATTCCCTCAGTTAAAGAGAAGTACTACGTTTCTTTAGGGCAACATCATCATCCTTAAAGCAGACTGACTACCTTCGAGCCAAATCAGCAGCGACTCCTTTATCTCAGCGAGGGTGACACTCCCAGTTAAATGTTTGGCTTGCAACGCAGGCAGGTTGTAGACAAAATGTAATACAAAGAATGTGACCCGTAACAACCAGCTGACAAACAGTTAGTAACCAATAAAGTTTATAAGGGGCCATAAAGGCATCTATGGAAAATGTCTTAATATTCAGGACAGCTGGATCTATTTGTTCTGATGACCTTGGAAGTCATTCACGTGCAGGCAAGCAAATTTTAGGAATGTAAAATTGAACCTAGCCAGTAGAGATAGGTTGTTTCCATTGTTTTTCCGGTTCTTGCTTCTGTACTGGTTGTTAAAAATTGGTTTTAGGTTCTCTACATTATTCCTGTTGTTTTACTGGAATAGGTAGAAACGTCTTGTAACATTTTGTAACAGCTTCTGATTTTACTTTAATATTAAGTGGCTCTTCAGCACATGAGTAAATTGGCAAGTTTTTGGTTTTCGATTTGTTAGTTAAATGCACAGTATCATTTGACACGTTCCCTACCTTGAGATAGAGGAAGACTGCTGACTGCACTCTCAGAACACTAGATGAGTCTACCGTGGCAATTAATACTAACCTTATGGGTCTGGTGGGGCATGAGGGGGTTAAGAACTGTAGTGGGCTGCTTGACGGTAGGGTTGCATCGGGTTCGAGGGGAATCAAACCCCAGAGTGAGGCGAATGGACATAGCTTCCCGCCCAGGGAGCTCTATTATCCTCACTATTAGTCGCCAATATACGGGATGCCAGCTGTCCCAGGGGATGGTATGGAGGTGGGGGTGTATGTTCTGGCCGGGAAAATCTTGACAGGTCGGGTAGGTCGTCGTGCAAGGATGACGTCTAGGGGAAGTGTTACGCACGGGGTTTGGTGTCTGCCTTGGACGGGAGTCGAACCCGTAAAATCTTCCCAGATGCTAAATTCAGAGTGCAAAAACTCGAGAGTTCTGTGCCTTCCGGATGTTTAAACTGGATAAGTCTGCCCAAGTTGAGTTTGATGATACTAGACGTCGTGAGATATTGCCTACGTACGGTGTCCATCGGGGTATTACAAGCTACCTGTCGTGACTGCTCTACTTGGCCAACCTAATCACCGGTTGGGCACCCGGACCAACAGGTGCCCAAAATTGTGGTCTAGTGGGGAGGCGTATTCCTGTTCGACTTCTGTCGTGGAACTTATCAAGGTGTCAACTCTCTCCTATTATACATTTTGGCCACTGGTATACGCACAATATCTTACTACACCAATTCAAACTTATATAGGGACACTAGGTGATTATAATTGAGAAAGGATGGAACATGATCAATTAGTTTTCATGTAATATTTATTATGTGTAAAACCCTGGAGAGTCCTGGCTAGTAAAATACAAAATGTTTTATGAATTGGCTATCTCGTTAAGCACTATAATAATTATCAATATTATGTGGATGTAATAAAATATAGGCAATGGTGAGCCTAGAGAATATTAATAAATATCCCAAAGAAATCCTCTGGAAAAATCTACATTACAGCTACATATGGAGTAACTGTTTCTCAAGCTAGAGAAGGCTGCAGTGCTTCAGTCTGCGGAGCGGAGGATGCGCCGTGTTGCAGGTTGCGGAAAGGAGAGCGAGTCCTCGCAGACTGAAGAGAGCCTTGTTCCAAGCTGAGGAAGTCTTTAGCAGACTAGAGTCTTGGTCGGACTGAGTAAGGATAGGAGGTGGGGGAGCCTACGCAGATTGAGGAAGGCGTGTCCTCTTCGGTCAGCAAGCCCGGCGTATCTGCCGGTGCTGGACTTCTATTTATATGAAATTTTCTCATATCAGCAGTTCTTCGTGGTGCAGGGAGTGTAGCGTAGCCTTTCAACATGGGAGTGCGTTATCGGGGGTGCAGGAGCGCAGCTCATTTCTTATCGCCCTGCTTGGAGGCAACGACAAATTAAAACCCCTGTTCCCGAGGCGGGCCGGTCATGGCGTCACAAGGCCATGGAGGTGCTGCCATTTCTGGGGGTTGCAGGAACTTCTTCCAGGGCTAAGCAATGAGTAGTAGAATTTTACAAATATTTATTTATTTTGCGGGGGTGCCTTTTTCATGCATAAATTTGGATGCACAAAGTAGATTGTAATTATGCTCGTAATTTCCAATTATCTGGCTACCCAGGCTTGTGGGCTTTTCTTGCTCGATACGTTTTATTCAATTTGCCACTTATAAATTTTTCCCCTGAGTGCGTGTGGCTCGTAGATGGAGTGAAGCTGTTGTAGTGTGTGCAGCCGCACACCGCAGCATTTAGGCATGTGTCACATTTTAAAAATTATATTTTGGCTACTTGAATGTAAGCTCTGGCATACATCTCTTAACCTCAAAGATAATTATTTACATTCCTTCAAATCAAGAGATTGATGCCAAGTTGTGTTGGAACATCTTGCTTTTAAATAGTTCCTCCATTTCAGTACCGTGCTAAATTTTCCATTGTTTGCCATGTTGTTGTAAATTTTGTGCCTGTCTCACATAACACCTGTATACAACTTCTATGGACACTTTTTTTTTTTGGTTGGAAATATGCAATTAAAAATAGATAACAATTTTGTTTTACTTGCGGGTTCTCGAGATGTTAACCAATGTTTAAACATTAAAAATATTACTTATCAGTAATTAACAGGGATGTGGTGGTAAGTAATTCAATTCCTGCTTCATGTACTTCTATGTATACAACTAAGGTATTTGCTGTGTCTGTCGTTGAACAGAGATTTTTGACACTAATTATTAGTCCCAGTTCTAAACTTCAAGAATCATCCATTGACAGATCCTCTGCATGTAAAACAAACAGTTCACCGCAACCCTAGTGTACTACTTTTACACATGTGAGATTCAAACCCCGCGCCAATTCGTACACGGAAGCAACTGTCTACCACAATTCTGGAGGGTGGCCGGACACGTGGATACGAGGGGTTGCGAAAGACAGCGGCGCGTCTCCCCCCCCCCCACGCGCCTGTGAGCCAACAAGCCATCAGCTGCCTCAAGCCTGCATGAGCGCTACCGAAGATACGCGGAAGCCGAGAGATGACCAGAGAGTGCTACCTCCACTACGGCCTCGCAGCAGAGGGATGTCACACGCCCTACCCCTCAGCCACCACGACACGTGCGGCCTTGCTATATAAGGCAGTGCGCGGCTGACCTCGCCAGTTGTTCCTGCAGTCTTCTCAGAGCACCTGGGTGCTGGAGCATACTACTACTACTACTAGATCTTCAAATGCCCTTCCAGAGGCTGTTGTTAACAACTTAACATTCTTCAGTAGCCACTAGAGGCTGCCATCCTTGACGTTGCTGTAAGAGCTCTGCAGCTCCACTACCGGACGGTCCAGCGACGCCAATCTCCAATAGCTACCAGAAGCTTTCTGTAGCTACAGTACATACCACACGTAATTTTCTTTGTCTCGTATAGACACCCCATTTAGTGTCAGGTTTGTTTTAAGTAATTTTTGACAGTTTTATATTTCACTTCCCCAACTAGCCTAGGACCAGGTCACCTACACCTGGCTACCGTAGGATTACTTCCAACCACCAGTCTTCTTGACAGGAGAGCATGTGTCACCATGTTTAATAAGTTTTTAATAAACACTGCTTTGTTTCTCTTAATCTCGAGTCTCATTCATAGAGTACTTCGTCACCAACTACTGGGAGGACCTCGAGCTGAGTACTGCTGACCGGAAACGGGAAGTTATTATTAAGAATTAGCTACAACTGGTAACTCCCCCTCAGGCAGCTCCAAGTTGAATACAGACTCATTACATGGCCATCTCTATTTTATTCCTACCAAGTATATATGTACTGGAGGAGTAGAATAGAGGAGCCACTACCACTAGCAACACTTCTCAACTAGGGAGAAACAGTACATTTTAGTTGTTTCCCTACCGGAGCACCTGGGTGCTGGCGGGGGTATTTGCTTATGTTCTATGGCCTCGCCTTGGTTGGGATCGCACACCCAGTAATAGTCTTGGCAACCCATATGGCTCCAACACTTCTGATCAGCCTGCAACCGTGGGGGATCTTCTGATGCACCAGAGCTTGCGTTGGCAAAACTGTTACCAGGCAACACTAATCTAGGACTATCTGTGTCCGTGGTGCTCTTTTCGTGGTCCTCAGTAGTAGAACCCTCTCTATGTCAGTTAAGGTGAGACACGGCACAAGGAGGAAGGAGCAATGAGTTGTGTGCCGTGCTGCTAGGCAGCTGGCTGGTCTCGTACCACTCACAGCTAGTCGACAAGCCGAACAAGATCATGCCGCCTTACTCCGGTCACTGGCACCACTAATGTAACTAATCCAGCTTCTTTCCTATCAGCACTGCTGCGTATGCATCTGACCTGCCATCCAGTTATAAGAGGGTTACTTAATCAGACAGAGAACCAGCTAGGAATCTCAAACAGTAACTTATGCAGCAGGGCCTCAGAGGACTGGAACTGAGAGTTCTGTGTCGTATCATGTCGTGCCCTCGCTCTGCCTGAGCCGAAGACGAACAACTCAATCAGCTGTATCCAGCTACCCCTTGCCCGCAAGACAAGGCACCTCCTCCCGCTAGCACTTCCTGCCCATTGTCAACTACGACTAGCTCCGATACGAGTCGTAAGCTGGATCAATCAGAGGGACTCGTGACTCGTAAAGTCGAGAACTTTCTACCATCCCGTAAGGCCACGTGCCCGACCGCTATATCAAGCCGCAAATAAGAGTAAGTCAACCTGTAAGCACAACCGACCGAAGTGCAACCTAAGCCACACGACAGTTATCCAGCCTTAGCTAATTGGACACGCGTCAACCTGAAGGTATATAACATAATTATAATTTTTCAAAAACAATATTTTCACATTTTCTATAGTGTGAAAACTATCTACATTTCCTTCATAGTCATCCTGGATGTTTATTCCTCCAGGTGGATGGCATGCTTGTTCCTTGTGTGTAATATTCTTTTGAGATTTATTTTATAGATGTTGCAAATGATTTCACAGTTCATTCACATTTTTAGTTGGGAATCATTATTGGATACTGTTTCTCTGGTAGTCAACACACTAAAAAATATGTGCTGTGTGTCTCTCTTCATTAGCTTAACTATTCTCTGCAGTGTTCACTAGCACCAGGCCTACCAACGTTCAAACAATTGACAACATACAAAAATTAAATGGCACCAAATTCAAATTGGTTACTTTTGGGCAGTCCCACAGGCACAGTTATCTAAGTTCTGTTTTAACTTCATTAATTAACTTTTTAAAAAATTATTTTGAAACCAAAATAAATATTGATTGTGAAAAGTTTTTAGTTTTAATAATTACACATTGTTGTTTTAAGGGCCAGTTTTACCACGCGAGATAATGATAGTTTATCAAGATTAACTGACAAATAATCTTGATTATCTGTAGTTTATGTATCACCACACACAGTAATCTTGATTTTCTCTGAATATCTAGTTAAAATATTAACCTGCCAATTTTGATGGTTTTAAGTCACATTGAAATTAAACTGTTAAACATTAACAAATAATATGGGAAGTTGATGAGAGGTCAAAGTGATTTCATTGAGAATAGAGAGAAAATGGTTCGGGCAATGTACAATTTAATTTTTGAAGAGGAGAGTGATGAGGAAATTATTGTTCGTTGTCCACGATGTTGAAGAGGTTAAAGTACACTTTCGTCTTATGTCAAACACATGTTTGTCACACACTTATATTGTTTATTATTTTTATTTACTAAAACTATTCTTTATTAACATAAAGTGTAAATGTAAAATAAACAAGTTACTTTTGTAAGCCTAATTCAAATCAAAATGTTAATAACACCACTAGTGTTTTAATAGAAAAGGTCTTTGAAGGTATTAAAAAAATATGGTGTGAACTAAACAATAGATAACATATTAGTTACTTAGTTATGTCTTTAGTTTAAAGATCTGCAAAGTTAAGAACTGTGCTTGAAATTCCTCCTGTTTAGTTCTTGCTTGTTCCTGTTGAAACTTTAGTTGACAAATCGCTTTCATTGCCGTGTTTTCTTCAATTGCAAACTTTTTTTGCTAACTCAGTTAACTCAATTTTGAGTGCATTGCTGGTCGTTGTTTACTAGTCTGGGGATATGTTGCCATACAATTTCTCACATGACTGGCAGACACTGTCCTCTGACCATCGCATCCAGTCGAGGCATAGTTATCTGATGCATTTGCAGGGTTTCTCATCTAAGCTGTGTATATGACAATTGAGTCTCTACTGGAATGACATTCCACTGGCTTTACTGGTGGCAGTATACAGTGATCGTGTGTGGCTATTTCTAGGGCAGAACACACTGCACCACTTAGCTTGGACAGGTTCATCTACATATGTTTCTCGCATATTTTTTTTGGGTTATCCCACATTGCCTTCAAGTTGTCTTCAGTGATCACGAGATGTACAATTGAAACTATTCGCAATTGTTTGCCTCTGTTTTGCTTTATTTTGTTGTCACAGAATCAGTTTATTTATTTTCAATGATATTGAAATATTCTGTTATAAATTCTAACAATGTGTTTTTCACGGGATGAAACAAATCTGTTTTGCTGTTTCCTTATGACCAAATTACCTTCACAACTTGCCATAATTTTTTTCAAAACGATTTCGTCATACAAGATCAAAACAAAATCTCTAATGTTTAACAAGAGAAAACCACAATTAAGTCGGAATATTGAGATAATTTTAACGGGATATTCTTGACTTCGAATAAAACGTGGTGAAACACACTCAATATTATTGAGATTAAAATCAAAGTTAACCTCTTATCTGAATAAAATTATCTCTATATTCCGAAAAGTTACTCTTCATTGGTGAAACTGTGCTTAAGTGGTTAGCAATTAGGTTGTATAGCTCAATTTTGCTTATATGGTTGTAAATTTTTTTCATGTATAAATTAACACTTTTTTTTTTTTCTCCAGACCTAGGTTTGTTTTCTACAAAGACCCTAGTTGAAGCAAATCCAGACCACAGTGTGGAAGTTCGGACTCAAATGCAACAGACTTCAGATGAGAATTGGGACCCTCAGCAAGGCCGCAAAGTGTGGGCATGTATCAGTCATCGTTCACACACTACAATTGCAAAGTATGCCCAGTATCAAGCTTCATCTTTCCAGGAGAGTCTGAAGGTAAACGTTTCCTGCATAAACCATTTCTGAAGCAAGAGTGGAAATATTTTGCCTGGTTTGATTTATGTAATACACAATCAGCTTTAACCTGAGGGTATTTTAAGCCCTTACAGGTGATGAAAACTAGAGATGTGCCATTTGATTCTCTGATTCCTCAATACCTATTGATTCTGTGATGTATCAAGGTAACGAAAATTCAGTAAATCTTAAAGAATCAAGAATTCAAAATTTCTTTAATTATTGTTCCAGTCATATTTATTATCAAGAAAATGTCTGGTTTACGCAAGAAATGCTTATAGTATTTTCCAAGCTTGTAAATGCCACTGGAATAAGCATCACATTACGGTGAATTCTCGTTTCCTCATTACAGTTATTTACGTTTTACCATATTTTCCGTGTTATAATCAGTGCTAGTTGTTGACTGCATTCAACAATCGCCAATTTTTTTATTTTCCTGTAATGTCTGCCCAAAACAATCTGTAGTTTCGCCAAACCTTGCATGCATCAACAGTTTTTTTTAAGACTGTGCAAAAAATTCAGATAGATGGCAACTGGTACTATAGATAGTAATGTTTACATCCCGCAGCATTTTTTTTGCGTTCTATTGACTACGTTTATTCTTCTTAAGTGTTTCCTGCACTTGTAGATTGGCAACGGTTAGAAAGCATCAATTGGTGAACAAGACATTGTTGAAGATAGTTTTCAATCAGTGTATTAGGTTTGAATTTTTGTTACATGTAAAATTTATACATTAATCCAGGGCTGCCACCAATAATTGGTACCGAATCCTCAAATAGGCTTCAAAAAGTCCTAAAAAAAATCCTTAAATTTTTTCAAAAATCCTCATTTTTTAATTACAGTTTCCTAATAGGCACACGTTTAAAAACTGGGCTCCAGTATTACTTCACACTACCATAGAAATCATAAAAATCACAAAACATTTTAAAATTACATGTAAGTAGCACTGACATAATTAAAAATTAATGAAGAGCTATGAGTCAACACAAGTTATTTTTATTTTTTAGGCCATAGCTATACACAAAATATTAACTACAGTAGCTGACTAGCACAGTAAATCTTTATTGTGTCTACACAAAACCAAGGGTTTCTGTGTAAGAATTATTTAATTAAATGTCTTGCTTTATTCCTCATTTCATTTGTTGGTTGAAATTTCACTGTTTTCTTACTCAATGACATGTGCGTAAGAGTGTCTAGCATTGGCGAGTCCAGTGATGATCTCTGAGATGTTTTTATTAAATTAACTGCTGCATTGCTGTGGAGAAGGATCAGCATTGCCTTTGCCAACTTGCAGAGAGTTGGAAAACATGGTTTTCCATTGCTTTCATGTGACAACTCTTTGTTCCAATACGTGTCAGGAGTATCAGTCTTTGCAATACCCACTGATGTTGGTGGCTCCCACAAAGTGTATACCAGAAATTCCTCATTCAGTTGGTCATATTTATCATTAGAAATTACATTTGGAAACCTCTTAACCAATTTTTCCACCTTTTCCCTGTCACCAGTCTCTTTCTTAGTTGGTTCAAGAATGTTTATACTCCTAAACACTTCATCCTGCAAAGGCAATAAATGATACAACTCTCTAGTTCCCATTTCATAAATTTGCGGATACTGTTAATAAATCAACTTTTTCCTCCTCACTTATTTCATTACTTTCCAGAAATGTTTGCGTTGCATGACTAACCAAAAGAGCTGCATCAGAAAGTTGATTTTCTCTCTTGAAGTCGACAGATGTAATGTCTGATGCTTTCTGGATGATTGGAAACTGGACAAAGCTTGCAATAAACTGATGTAACAAAACACATGCTTCAGAATAAAGCTTGTGAACATATGACTGCTCTTGCTGAAACCAGAGCTTAAATTTAGTAAACCTTTGCAAAACTGCAATCCGGAAGAGGAAATAAAGCTTTGGAGATGGTGAATGCAAGGTTTCTTTGATCCGATGAACAAATTCTAGAATACATTGTTTAGAGTCAAGGGAATCAAAATATATTGTGTGAGAGCAGGCCATTGCTCAAGAAGGCGTTCAACACACTGCAGCATTGCAAGCCACCTGGTGGAACATGGCCACAATATTTTATGTTCTTTGACACCAAGAAATTTTTGGATGTTTGTGTAACTCATCCTGCCTTTTCCCAGAAGTATGAAGTATGTGTAAACATCTCTGGATAGTTGTTCACATACATTTGGTATTTAACTGCGTGCATGTGATGCAGCTAAGTGGGCTACATGGCAAGTGAAGTGTAAAAACCACAAATGTTCCTGTTTGCCTTTTACCCTTGAAAGAACAGAATTAAATTCTTCGACCATAACTTTTGCACCATCTGAAGACATGCTTAAGCAGTTCTGCCATGAAATGCCATCCTCCTCAAAAGACTTGTTCACAACATTAAAGAGATTTTCCCTGTTGCCTTCCCACCAAATGCCACAACTTTGTAAAGATGTGTTTCAACTTTATTTGCCATTACCATTATTACCATTTGCCCGGTAACTGCAATATATGTTGACTCGTCTATGAGAAGAGTGAACAGTGATTTCCTCGTGTTCACAATTTCTTCTTCTACAGTTGCAGCAATAGCCTGCCTAATGATCTGCCTTGTTTTTATACGTCCACAGTGAAAACTCTTAGTAATATCGCTATTGGGAAACATTTCTGAAACCAATTTTGTGAGACTGTCTGCAAGTCTGATTGGCAGATTATTTTCACGTACAACGTTTGCCCACAGCAATGCAGCATCTGCGATGCTATAATTTTGTTTTGTTACAAACTTAGCAACAAGCTACTTCCTGATGCCATGTTTTTTTTTTTTTTGTGACTTTCTGTTGACTCTTGCTATCTGAGATCTTTGATTCTGCCTTTACCCACATTTTAACCACTTAAGTTCAGATTCCTACTCCCATTTAGATTTTTGTTTGTATGGATACGCATCAAAATTAGCATTATGATTAAGTTTACTTTCCATGTTTGCTGCTTCCCTACTACAACTTGTAAATAAACACTGATTTTTTTTATACGTCAGTTTAGCCAACTGCCAACGAATAAATTTAACTATTTTTGACGCAAGCAGGTAAATACAATGGAACTTATCTACAACACAAAAATAAACGTTTTCGTGACAGTTAATTGAAACTTTTTTTTTTTCACAATAGAAATACTTTTTTGGAATTTTGATTCAATGCTTGAATCTATAAAAATTGGATTTGATGAGACATAGTTTTAGTGCACAATGAATGGTTACCATGTGTGTGTACTTTTTTTACGTCTATAATAACAAAGCTTGTGTTTCATGCAGCAAGTTGTGGAGCATATAATTTTCATCCTGTCAAAAACTGCTTATTTTGTAGATAATTATGTGCAATTAAAAGACGTCAGGATTCATATATTCCAATTATTTGCGAACATAGATGTTATTCAGCGTAATTCCAGTGTTTTAACAATTTGATTACAGTTTCTCAGCATGTGGTCTACTTCATAACACATAAATTACGACGTAGATACCTTTAACGAAGGCTAATATTCTGTACCTAGCATGTCCAGAAGTATACTGCATGTGTAACCAAAATCTTAATGTCTGGGTTAAGTGGCCAGAGTTATGAATTGGATATAAGTAATGAGTACCGAAATATTAACAACGAAAAAATCTGCGTAATTGGGTGCATGATCCGTAACTCCGTTTGAACACGTAAATATCCATAGAAACGGATAAAATCTGTGAAAACGTCAGCCCTGCGTTAATCTATGGTGTGGCTCAGAGTAGGCATTTATTTTTATTTATATCAAATCCGCATATTTGATTTTATTTATGTTTAAGAGCTATTTTTTTATGTTATGTGGAAAGCAAACTCAAATTATTTAATTATTCTTTTTGTGTTTTATAGCCACTATGATAACTACCCTAACGGGGATACTTCATAAGAAAAGTCACATTGTTAATGTATGGTTTTGCATAGGGATGGTAAAGCCTGTCAGATTGCTCAGTTCTCAGACATATATAACTGATGCTGACAGTTTTTTGTAGGTTTGCATCCGCAGGACAAACAACTCAAGTAACTTAATTCACCAGTATAAACAAAATTAAATATTAGGGACGAAATGGTTGAATCCAAGATTTGACTAATACAGCGAATCTAAGGGATTAGAGGATCAGAGTATTCTAGATTGGATTACAGTGAAAGATTTAACATAGCAGGTTTGAGGTTAGCTTTCTCTTAACAACACTTTTCAGTCACAATGAAACTTGGTAAAACGTCTTGCACTGACAAGTAAAATTAAGTGTTATAAGCGGAAATATGTTACCAGAGAAAATTATTGGCAAAGGGGTCAAGATATTGCCCATTTTTTTATATGTTTACAGACAGAAAACCTATGCATGTTTACACTATAAATGAATAGGATATTTGGAAATCCTTTTAGAAGACTAATTTTCAATTAACAAATGTGATACCTCCCCCTGTGGCCTTTCGTCGCACCTGTCCTTCAGACAATAAAGTCAGTGAGCAGCACGGCTCGCGAGTTATTTCTTTCAGATCCTCGAGCTCGGCTTTTTTGATGTCAACTACTACCACTTACCAGAGGCTCTTCATTGTCGACAGCCTTCTTCTACCAGAAGCTTCTTCTGCTAACATCATTAACACCCTTCGCTACTGATTCTTTCTTGAACAGTAGTCTCCCCTTCTTGCTAGTAGGGGCAACTACACTGCCTGCTACTAGAGCAGTGGTTCCTTTTATTTTACTGTCTCATCTAGACATCCTGAAGTTCATTAATCACAATAAGTATATTCTTATTTAGCTATTAGGTGTAACTTCTTTTATGTTCTTGATTAGCGTAGAACCAGGTCATCTACACCTGTTCATCGTAGGTTACATACAGCATACCGTCTGCTTGGTTAGGAGGTAGCACATGTCACTGTATTTATTATGTTCTTAATAAATACAGCTATGTTCTTTAGCTGAGAGTTATTCTTTATAGAGAGTCATTAACCAAGTTCACTAGGAACTGTACACGTTGTGCACTGCTGACCGAGAACGGGCAATTGAATACGAATTAGATCAGGACTGGGGATCCCATCTGGAATCCTCCAGCAGGACACATACACCATTCTACGGCCACCTGTTCTAGCCCCCCCCCCCCCCCCCCCGGAGAGAAAACAGAAGAGCCCCAACCACTAGCAACTCATCCAACCAGGGAGAAACCGTACGCTTGGGTTGTATCCTTACCAGAGCACCTAGGTGCTGGTATTTGCTAGTGTTACGGGCTGGCCTTGGTTGCGACCCACACCCATTAGTGACAGGAAGATGGCCCATACGGCTCAACACTTCTGGTCTGCCCACCGGGGGGCCTTCTGCAGCACCGAGCTTTTGCCGGCAGCCACTGCTGTCTGAACACTAATATAGGGATTTCTTTCACGTCTGCGGTGCTCAACCTATACCGTTCAGCGATGGTCTCACCTCTATGCCATTTAAGGTAAGACACGGCTCAAGGAGAGAAGAGCAAAGGACAGCTCACATTACTGCCAAGCAGCAGTCTGTATTGGCCCTGCCTACTTTGGGTAGACAAGTGTAACGAGACAGTGCTGCTTTAGCCAGACTATTAGAGGGGCATACGTCTCCCATATATAAGTATATTGGCTTTCCACCACACACACGTGAGCACCAAGAGTAAAATCTGGTTTTGCATGGTCTGATATCCGGGACCGAGGTAAGACACTGGGTTTCCAACCCTAAGGTCTGGAGCCCGGAAGCCGCAGCCTGGAATCTATGATACAGTGTTGGCCAAACAGTATAACCGACCTGCAGCCAGCGGACTGCACCGCCTGTTACAGTCAGCAGCAGTACTACTAATGGCCGAAGCAAATATAAGTAAGCCAGGTAACCCCGACACCTCCCGCCAGTTGAGCACCTCGACGAGTAAACCCATAGTGGGAAACAAAGTAAGTCAGATACTCATCCGCAAGCCATTGGTCAAACAGAGTATAGAGAAATTTGTACCGAACTGCCAACTCACATGCCCAGTCAAGGTAACGGGCTGTAAATGCAAGCTAAGTTAATGCAGTGTGCTTGGTCTAGCGCAATACAAAGCCGCGACAACCGTGCCAGCTACTTCCGAACCAGGCACACATTGAGTATATACACAGTCAACATCCCAATAACAGATGCACAAAACTAATGCTAGTATTCAAATGTATGCGTACAATACTGCAATAATAAAGCAACACTACCATATTAAATTTGCATTAGTAGCCCTACAGAGACTATTAACAATCCTATAAAAAAAGTAAACCCAGGAAAATAAAAACAATCATCACTAAAAAGTTACCGAAACCAAATAGTAATTAACACTTTTCAATCAAAAATTCCTGTACATTATAATGGCAAAGTCTCTAGGTATAATGATCACAAGTTAACTTGCAACCACACATAGAAAATGCAAGATGTGCAGCACTGGAAAAATTAAAACTATTATACCCAGTTTGAACTGCATTTTACTTTCCACGTAAGGAAAAACTTGTAATATATAATCAAATAATAATCCCAGCTATGTTATATGGATGTGATGTATGGGAACATATCACAGATTTCAGAATTAAAGACTTACAAACTGTACAGCACAAGTACTTGAGAATAATAGTTAACCAAGCTAGATTCACCACTGTTAAAACTATCCATAAACTGTTCTCAGCAAAATACATTAAAGAAATAGTTGCAGCCCAAAATAAGAAGTTATATAATCTGGAAAATCATGACAATCATCAAATTACTTAGTAATTATGATCCCGTAGGAGTAAGAAAATTCAGAAAACCTAAACTTCACTGAACACAACACACGAGAGGAGGCCTGCCCATTGGTTGGCCAGCCTAGCCAGCCAATCGAAGCGCAAGGTGCTCTGCAAATCTATAAATAGGGTCTTGCTGAAAAAAATCAGGCAGCCGGAGAGCAAGGAGCGAAAAGGTAGCAGCTGCAGTACGTGTCTACAAGAGCTTCAGTTCAGCTACGTCAGAGTAGTTCTTCTTAGATCTACTTGAGCGAACAAAAGGTATAGTAGTGCAGCTAGTTCTTGTTAGAGCTTGCCCACAGTCCAGGATCGGCAGTCCGGCACGTCGAGTGGTCAATCCTTCAGGAAAGCATGCAGCAACAGTATAGTGTGCATGCCGACTGCGCTCAAGCTGTGCACGATTTTCGTGACACACACCGTAATACACTACGCAGTAAATTCACATATGCACAGACAAAACGAAAAGGCAGAGGTGCACTATTTCAGTGGTAAACTGTGTGGGTTCTCGGGCAAGGAGACCTGCCCCAGATCCACTAGGGAACCACACCTAATGGCACACGCACTGGTCCAGGGAATAATGATCAAATGGGATACCTGGAACAAATAGTCATAATATTCACTGTCATAATCATTGTATATACCACTTAGTTCACATTGTGCCATGCTATGGCATTCTCTCCAACTGTTTCTTTTTCTTTTCTAAATTGCTTTTGTAGCAATTTAACTTCTTTTGCAAAGCTCCTTTTATTGCCTTTCCTTGTTTCTGTTCGGGATAGTACCTTTGTTCTTAAATGTGTTAGTCTATTTTTGTGGTATGTAAAAATAAATTAGAGATTCATATTGTATTAATTTAAAAACTGTATGTGCATAACTGTCTCTTGTAAATGCTGCAAACAGCGGTGAAATATTGCATTGTTTTTTTATTTTTGTCTACTACTCGTTAAACGAGTGTCCTTCTTATAACTCTCCACAACATTTTGTTTTGCGTTTCACGTCCATCATGAAAGGTGGCACCCAAGCTCAGTAATAACTTTTTCTCTCAAAAATTTTATTTTCATTACTATGTAATATTGTACACTGCTCTTTTACAATTTTATATTGATGTAATTAATCCTCTTTGTTTTAATGATCTTCAAAATTTAAAAAGGAATTTATAACTTAAGTATTTTATCTTGATGCTTCTTTCAATACCTATCGATTGGTCATGTCGCAACTTTAGGAACCTTCTCAAGTTCATTCGCGGGAGAAGAAATTTGCTGTGCTTGCCTTCTTCACCTTTCCTAGCTGCCATGTAATTACTTATTCGTTGCTGCTGAGTTTTATCTCTACAACATGGTTTAGTTTCTAATTAGACCACCTGAGGTGAGTGATTTGAATACAGTATTAGTTTCTGCTATCCAATTATTGTTTGGGTTGTTACAAGTGCTCCCTTACTGTTGTTTTTTATAATTTCTTGTGCAGTGTGGTTCATCTTTTCCATGGATTTCCCATGATTGTGACGTGAGCAAACTCCTTTTGTATTTGCCTTTGTGCCATGGGCCCGTAGAGTTTTGGACCATAAGCGGATTCAAGGTGATTCTGGTGTGTCGCAGTCTGCCTGGTCACCTATAGCAAAAAATTTGGTCAGATCCTTTTTTTTTTAATCTGCATGTAACTACTCGTGATGAAATTTTGCATCATGGCGACGCGTCCCATACCAACTTGGATTGTTCTCTAAAACAAACTTTCTGTTTTGAGCTTTTGTCCTTTGATATCTTTGACATGTATATTTTCTTTTTGTTCAACACTTAAATTTCATGTCATTGTAATGTAACCCATCATGTGATACCATTATTTTTTTTGTGTATAATGAAAACCAAAAAATTTAGAAATTTGGTTTTCTGTTATTGGTCTAAACCTGAAGTCTCAAGTTATCATGATGTAATGCTTGGATAAATGTGATGTAACATGGTATGGTATTATTGGGTGCACCCAGTTTTTTTTTTATGCCCCGGGGGGGGGGGGGGCGGGGGGCTCATTTTAAAAATACTCACCATAACCTATTTTAGTGGAGACAAAGAAAGGTTTTTTTTATTTGTGCCCCCCCCACCCCTTCAGTCACCCCTTCTTTTAGAGCTCGCTTTTTTGTGCACATCTGGAAAATACAAAAAAAGAGACAATCATATATACTTGTCTGTGCTGTAACTAACCTCTTATGTGCACAGTAATTTGATGCAACTGAATTGATGTAAATCAGTCAGTGATACAATATATTGACATTAAGTTTGATTTATTTTGAATTGACAAAAGCCAGTTAATGATGCAACATATTGGCACTAAGTTTTACTCTACGGTATAAGGTGTAATTTTTTTTTTTTTTTTTTAATGCATTTCCTTGTGGGCAATGCCTGCGCTAGTGTGCCCAATAAAGTAACAAGGTAAGACAATCCATATTCTAGGGCTGGGCATTGTATGTCTGAATATTTTTGTGCTTGTGTTGGGGCACCTTGGTACTTGTGTGGGAGTCCTTTGGGTGGGGCTATCTCCTTTCTAGAGATTTCTCCACCTGTTTATTTTGGGGTTCTGGTTTTGAGTGCCAAGAGGTGGCTTAATATTCTTGGTAGCAGGTTTTCATGGCTCACTACTACTAAGGTCCCCTTAATTACCGAGTGTTTTTCTACTTGTGCGCTCTTTTAGGTTTTTTTTTTTTCAACACTCCCTTCTTATTGTGTCTGCTCCTGATGGTGTTTGTTAGGTTATGTGTTGTGTAATTTAATTGTTTGTTGTGTATTGTGGTTTTTGCTTTCCCTTGTTTTTTCATGATTCCGGGTACTATAGTACCAGAGTGGATCTTAACAATGAGCTTTCCTACGAGTTAAAAGTGCGTGGCATCCAGCCTACCGATCTTACAGTGGCCAAGTTAAGAAAAATATTGTGTAGTGCAATTCAGGAAAACTTGTCAATTTGTTCTAAACAGTTTACTGACATTGAGGTTAAGGCAGAGTATGAGGCATGTGCCTCTAAACTTTTTGCATTAATAGTAGTAGTTGATAATTTAGAAGAAGAGCAAAGTGGTTTGGCCTTTTGTAGAATTAAACAAAGGCTCGCTCACCTGGACAGATGAGCAAGAAATTTAAAGAGCTCATCTCGTGTGGCCCTTTCTGATTTAGCAGGTTGCATCCTTGCAAAATGTTATTGAGCAAGTGGCAGTACTAAGTGAAACTGTTAGTCTAGCTGAAAACAATTTGTGTGGGGTTCCTACCACACAGGAGGAAAGTAATATGTCACATGTGCCTGATAAAGTGAGTATTCTTATTCTTCACAGTCCTTCCACATCCAACACCCAAAACCAAAATTTTGGTTCTCCCCGTACTGTTACTTATCCAATTTCCACATCCACTCCTCCACTCGTAAATCTTTGTACTGGTATTTCGACAGCTGTTCCCTCTACTGTGCAAACTGTTGGCCTTACTTCCACTCATGTTTATGTACCCAGGGTGAACATAACTCGTGCAGTTTACCGGAGCGTGTATCAAGCACCCTCACCTGTGTTTGGAAAAATTCCTCACCCCCTTGAAGGAATGCTAAAGGACTTGCCTATAACAGATGGACTAGATGTCACCAAGTTTTTCAGATTTCTTTAAAATGATAGTTTGCTTACATCAGAGTAATTCTGTACCTTAACTGCAGTTGTTGGAGGTTATTTTCCCTTTTACTCGGGGATCACGAAGTGATCGTACCCAACAAGCTATTGCACAGTGTCTCAGTTTTGATGCATATCACAAAGGTATTATACATTTCTTTATTCCTACCAGGCTTTTGACTGAATTGTGTTTGAAACATTTGAACCATTTGCAAGGTATTTATGAACCACTCTCTGTGTACATTAGTAGTATTGAAGAAGCTGTCATTGTATTTAGGTTGTCACTTACCGAACAAGAAGTTGTTAATATTTTAGAGTGACCTGCACCACAGGAATGCATGCGTAGAGTTTTTCTTGAGAAGCCAACAAACTTTGCAGGTTTAGTTAGGAGGTGCATCCATTCTCAAAACCTGTTAGGTTGATCAGAGGTGTGAAATGCTAGATTTTGCTTTCAAAAGGAACAGTTTTCAAAAACAACATAAATCGGGTACATTTTCTATAAAACATAAATCAGGTGGAACTAAGTCGATGTACAAATAGCCTGTGGATCAGGGGAAAGAGACTAAAGATGTTAGTAAAGACGTAAAACAAGATGAGGCTGGTAAACAAGCCTCCGCCACTAGCAAATTTAATCCGCCTATTTGTTTCTTTTGTAAAAAGGTTGGACATGTTGTTCCTAATTGTTTACAGTAAAAAAACTTGGCCAGCGAGGATGACAAGTGAGCAACCATCTTTGTTTTTACTGTAAATCCAGTGATGTATCATACAATGCTTACATTTCTTCCAGAGTGGACATTTGTACTCTTTTTCAACAGTTGTGGGGGCAATCTGAGGCTCACAGGAAGTGTGTGCATCCTAGGGTTTTGGACATGTGTTGTGTGCATTTTCTAAATATCATTGGTGCTCAAAGAGCAAGTACTCCCTGCATAGAAGTAAATCTCGGCTCATTGAATGTTAGCACACTTGTTGATTCAGGTTGTGTGCGCACAATTATAAAAAAAAATTTTCAAAACTTTACAACAATTAAGTCTCATAAGGTCAGTTGAAGATAACTATTTAATTTTTTCACAACTTCAAATGCTCCATTGCTAATTTCTTGTTGTGCAGCCATAAAAGTAAAAATTTTATGTTTTACTTGGTTGGTAAAATGTCTCGTTGCTGACGAGCTAAGTCTAGATTTTATTATTGGAGCAAATTTCATGAGAAAAACCTGTCTAATCTTAGATGTTCAAGAGAAACTAATTTTGTTTTTAAATTTGCCCCAAATGTGAAATTTTCTTTTGTAGGTAATCATGTTACAAACACCACCACTGAAATTAAGGTAGACTGTGAAAAAAAAAAGTTTTAGCAAACCCTTTTTGGTCATTTGTATCTGCTAGAGCAGAATTAAGTTCAGGAACCATGTGACAAGTTTCCTAGTGTGTTGACTTCAGAGTTAGGCCTCACCAAACTGCTGGATTATGAAATTGAATCGATAAGGAACCTACCTTTGAGCAAAAAATCTAAGCCTATAACCAATGCCATGGAACTTATCAGTTCACACATGTCCCTTTAAGTCTGACAACAGATGCCCAGGTCCTTGCCTGGTTTTTGGACCAATTTTTCCATGACATTGACGCAGTCGGGTGAGACACGAGACAAAGGAATACACTATTACTTACTGATGGGTGGGCGCCAGCTGTGTTTCCCAGACACCGCACTTTGAGACTCCGGGTTCTCAGGGATGCTGTGGGTTCGTGCTTGTCTCACCCAAGCGTCTTTACAAAGCACTTTGCATTACTAAACATTTTATGAAAAACACTGTCAAAAGTAGGAGTTTGCTAGCTCTGACACTACAAGAAAACATATTTGATGCACTAAGAATTACTTTTATTATTCCACTTCTTACACATCGTGCCAATACTGAGTTACTCTTAATCTCGGGCGTGACTAGCTAATTCCATGATGGGTGGTTTCCCCAGCTCCTTATTCAACTAACGCACTCCGTGATGGATGATTCCTCTGTGGTGAGTGAGAGCACAATCTCCACAGGGTAAGGGGTCTACAGTCACTGTGATGGACTGCAGATTTCACCCGGAGATGGGACATGAAGTACAAACATGAACATTAAACACGTGTGATTACCTACGTCACTAATGCATACTCGTCGGGACACGTACAAATTACACAAAAATATGAATTGCAAAGCATGGGGCACAATATGAAAAGGCACAATAAACACGCAGGTGCGTGAAAGCATTCTTACTGGACGTGGATGCTGCTGGATGAAGTTCTTAGCGGGCCACATGGTGCAGGTGAAATTAAAATCTTTTCTGCAAAATTCAATGAAATCCTGTCGGATAAAATTACGATGCTCTCCAGAAAATTATTCTGACTGCATTTCAAACGTGCAAATGCATTTGAGGTGCCTGATGCTGACAAATCAAACATGTGCGATGACCGCGTTGTAGGTTACAAAAACATAAATCTTGGCAAAAATTACAAGAACCCTTTAATAAATTAGTACCCTGAGAAAATACGGCGCACAAGAAATTTCAAACAAGAATACTTTAAGGACAGCAGACAATGACTTGGCGGCTGTTAACCACATGGTCGCAAATGATGTGGCCGTAAATCAATTTAACATGACAGAAACCATAAAATACATACATAGAAATTTACCCTTAATATTACCCCTCTGATATCATTCCTCCTCCTCGATTTAAGTTTCAAAAGGCCGCAAGGGCGCAAAATAATAATTTAAGCAGAAGTATTATGCCGGGGATGTCTGGCAAAATGTACGCACAGCAAAGGTTAACCAGTAAACTAAAGTGAACTATGGAAATCTAACTCAGTGCAAAAATATGAAGTGCGTACATGACAGCGTCTTACCTCGCCAGCTCTCCTAGGACAACTGCCCAGAGAGAGGGTTCACGCGGACCTGGCATGGCTGCCT
Source organism: Dryococelus australis (assembly GCA_029891345.1). Lineage (NCBI taxonomy): Eukaryota > Metazoa > Arthropoda > Insecta > Phasmatodea > Phasmatidae > Dryococelus > Dryococelus australis. The sequence goes on from CM057009.1 coordinate 152,755,131, forward strand.
ACGGGGTTCACACAAGCGTGAGTGCTATGCAGGTTAGCAAAACATTTTATCGTTAAAATGAAAGGCACAAAAGAGATTTCAATACATAATAACAAGAACAATTTAAATCACTCAATATTAGTATTTGATAACTGTTCATTTTTATAGGCATTTATGCCGGAATATTAATGTCCTTGATCTTCGTGCGGCGCACATTTTAAATTTAAAAATTACATTGCACAATTTTTTTGACCTGAAAAAAAAAAACATACATGGCACTGGAAAATGTCACTTATTCCCGTTTTTGGAAAGTCTGTGGTTGTGGCATTTGCGGCCACATGCTCACCCACATGTCACGTGAGCTGCGAGGGCTGTCGTAGTCTAACTGCCGCTGGCCGTTTTGCCGGCGTCAACATAAAACTTAAGTTCGTGTATGATTATCTTGATGATTTGGTGGTGTATTCTGAAAATTTTGATCCAACATTTAAATAATTTAGAAGAAGGCAGAATTGATTTTAAACTAGGGGTCTGCGAAGCTTCAAAAATTTCGAATTTGAATTGAATATTTGGATATTCGATTTGATAATTCGAATCAAATTTATTTTCAAATAATTTGAAAATGATTTAGACTTAATATAACCTAGACAAATACATGCCTTCGCATCATTTGGAATCGCGCCGCAACTGTGTGCGGTATTATACAGTATGTACTCGTGTATAGCGCACCTTTTTTTTCTTCACAAAATAAAGTAAACATGTCTGGGGTGCGACCTATACACGAAAAAAAAAGTAATGGAAGGCTGAATGGTAGTCGTAAATTGTACATGGCATTTATTCTAAGTTTGTCGAAACGGAACTCCCAATCGTGAAATAACTGTTCAAGTCATATTTCCGAGTTTTGGTATTCTAAGTTAAAGAAGACTTCTCGATTTTCATGAGAAATCTATCTAGAGCACTCAACAGCTATATGTTGTCGAAAGCAGCGTCCCAATCGGAAAGTGTAAATTCAACATGGCGGGTGAGAAACGTGGTGGCCGTGTTCAGTGCATATCTTATGTTTTCGTACTTCTTAAACTAATAACATACAAAAAGTTACGATTATGTAGGACATTATTATATATATCTTATTGTATCCACACATGATTGGGAATTTGAAATTATATTTCTGTATCGTGAGTTAATTGTGTAGTGTAGCAATGACAGAGAGATTGTGTGTTTATACGAGTATCGTGTTGGTGTTGCCGGGGTAATGAATCGGTAGTTAATTATTTCTGTATTTGCTTTCTTCAAGCATAGTTGGTTGTAGTGCATTTTCTTGAGTGAAATATGTAATAGTAATCGGCGCGTGTATACCACTTTGTAAAACTGCTAGTTCTTTTTCTTAAATGCCGTCTGCAATGAATTGATGAATATAATTTACGTAATTAAATTTGTGTGTTTCAGGAAACATGCACAGTTTTGATTTTACTGAATAATTCTGCAAATAATTTATTTAATGCTAGCGATGAACAAACGTGATTTTAGTGAAATACACATGCAAGGATTAAGCTAGAAAAACACGTGTTCAAGAGTTTGCTGTGTTTACAAACAGTAAGTTTACATGTTTTGTAAATAATGTATTTGTAAAACATAACTATAATTATTGCAATGCACAGGGCCTGAAAAAGCAGCACTTTCCACACTTTGTAGTGCGTGAATATTATTTATTTGTCTATATCGTAAATGCAACGAATGTTAGGTTAACTTTGGATAGCGTGCATGTGTGTACTGCTGCATCTGTACGAATACAAACAGTGAAATATGTATCACATTTTGTTTTTCATTAAAGTTACAATAATGTAAATGTTATTTCCATACGAGCAAAATTTACCACTGCTCCATTGAAACAATATGCAACTCAAAATGCCACACACTCGTAAGAGCATCAAAATAATGTCATCTCCAGAAAGACGTTTTAAACGAAAGCCCCCCCCCCCCCCCCCCCCCCCCACCAAACACCTTATACCTACATGCAATAATAAAACTAATTAGATGGGCAGCTTCTATCATTTTATGAATAACTATATAGGCTACAGTCTTTGTGTACAAAGCACGTCACTTCACTAGTAATGGGAATTAATTCCTGCATTCCTACAACAAATCAATTGCACACTGTATTATGTAAGATTTGTTGTTTAGGCTTAACGTAATAAGGAATCTTTACAGTTGTATTTATTAAAATGACATTTTACGTATTGCCTTCTATACATTTTGTTACATACATCACGGTGAATGTTATTTAAAAGGACTGTTAGAGGGAAGAGGGAATACTATGTAACAAATTATCTCATCTTTAGAGTCGTTTTTATACTTGAAACAGTATGTTCCTTTAAAACGAGTAATAATTTCAACAGCCAATCTGTGTGTATAACAAATAACCATTGACCGTGTCACCATTTTGCTCAGCCAAGCATCTACATCTACAATGAAATTGTAGCCATATCAAGAAATTTCACTCTAAATATCCCACTTTACGCTTTAATAAATGGAATATTATTTGTTTTAAATAAGACAATGTACAAATAATAAATATATGTATGTGCACTTTTATGAAATAACCACTTAAAATGCACAGTTTATAAGAATAACTTTACTTTAATCATACATTATTGCAGGCACAGTGTGTGTTTGAATTCGTCATGTTGCCTGCCTGAACACCAGCAGGAAGGGAAGTGAGTTGTGGTTGGGTCGTCGGTAAAACCCAAGGATTGTCGAGGTGGTGAGGTCTTGAACCTATAGTGCGCTTAGAATAACTATTTGGGCAGATTTTGTTCCCAATCGTTTCAAATGGCTTGTCTCAATTGGCAGGAAGCTTACTGTCGAGATCGACATTGAGATCTGCCGATAGATTTCCCCAGAAACTTAGAATAAACACCCAGGAATGTTTAAAGGAAAATGTAGGGAAACTGCCTGTTATCTCATCTCTTTTTCTTACGTCATCACTCCTCTCCCTTCTCTCATTCTCTCTGTCTCTGGATATCCAAAAATACAAGGCTGATGAGGAGGGCAGAGGCGACAGTTTTTTTTAGGAGGGAAGTGTCACATTCCAGCACGGCAAAAAAAGACAGCTTGTCACTGCATTAAAGAAGCAAAAAAAACAGCGTAAAAGAGGCAGAAAGAAAATGGGTAGTGGCCCTTCAACCCAAAAGAAAAAAAAGGGTCTACTAACAGGAGGAAAAAAAGGAAGCTCACCGTCCACAGTAGTTGACATTATTCTTTTAATGACCATAGTTTTCCTTGAGATCGTACAGCATATCTCAGATGTGTGTATTTTCAGATTGTTTTAATTCTACACCTTTGAAAGCACTATTTTCTATGGCCTAAACAATGTTGAGCTGAATACATTTTATTTCTTCATATTTCTTATTTTTACAATATTGTGACATACAGAATTGGATTTTATAATAACTCACAGTGAATGTCCTTTTTAAGCACATATTGTGAACTCGTTTACACGTATTTTAAATATGTTTGGAGCTAAAAATGTGTCTTCAGAAACTATAGTATTTGATTTCTACAAAAAATAGTGCTCTTTGTATGTAACAATTATTTATGATTTAAAAAAAAATCATTAAATTCTTTATTGTTATGTATCTATCTTCAACAAAATGCATTCTTGAAATTATTTTACTGGCTTATAGAAAAATTTGATTAGAAGAAAATTTGACATTCGTGAATAATTTCATATTCAATTTGAGTAAGAAAACCTGGATTAGCAGACTCCTACTGTAAACCCTGCTAAAGTTAAGTTTGCTGTTCCTGTAATTTCCTTTTTGGGTCACAAAACTTCTAGTCAGGGCATTTCCCTTCACCCAGAAAGAACCAAAGCAGTTAGGAATATTCCTGAACCTAAGGATGCTAAGGGCATAGGCTGTTTCATTTGTATGGTCCAGTTTTTTGGGAAGGTCATCCATCACTCATTTTGCAGAGAAGGCTGCACCTCTCAACCAGTTACGTAAAAAAAATAATACATTTGAATGGGGTGCAGACCAACAGAAAAAATCTTTTGAAACATTAAAGTATGATACTACAAATCCTCCAATATTGTGCATGGCAGATTTTTCTAAACTATTCATTTTGCAGACCGATGCCTCAAGTTTGGCGGTTGGGGTGATGCTTTTACAGGAAATAAATTGTGTATGCCAGCCCATATCTTTCACATCACAGATCTTTATGCCTCAGGAAAGGAAGTCAGTATTCTGTGTTCATAAATTCTGTGAATATCTTGAATATGCTGAATTTTTGTTGGAAACTGATAACCAGGCTTTATCTTTGCTGTTAGCACACCCACATCAATTAGGCAAAATAGGCCATTGGGTAATGAGAATTTCATCTTTAAAATGTAAGGTTCAACACATTAAAAGTACCCAGAATATTGTAGCAGATGTTTGAAGGAACCAAAGTGTTAGACGAAACTGAGAATTTAATAAGTTGCAACCTTTGGACAGACCCCTCTAGCATACTAATAATGACTTCTCTTCCAAACAGGATTTCACCGTCAGTGCTTAGGCAAAATAATTTTCACAACCCCCCAAAAAAAAACTATTTTTCAAGTTATCAGACTGTGAATAATATTGCATAAACTTTCAATTTCCAAGTAATCAAATGAAAATAATTCACCTTAAGAATGTATTATTTTCATATTAAAGCTACCTACTTTTACTCCCAGTAGTAAAATTAAATGCCTTCAGTAGCAATGGTAAATGAAATTGATGGCTTAAGCATATATATATAAATAAATTAATTTTTAAACTCATTGACTAAGCACCGTCGGTGCATATATATGTATAAAGAAACATAAATCTCGCACTAACACGCCCACACAATGAAACTTACCCTATGGGCTGCCCGGGAGACTAGGGACTCCTCACACAATACATGCGAAACTAATTAGCATCCTTGCACACAACAGACCAACATGCTAGACATCACAACACTGTGACATTCACTCCAGTGGGAAGGCTGGAAGGGAGCCTCTCTCCCCTGCTGAACACAACACGTAACTTTACTTAGAATAGGCAGCCTCAATTAAACAGCCTTAACACAGGTCCGGTGCCCAAGAAAAGACAGCTACACGGCGTCCTGCTGCTTTACCCTATGATTAGGATATGTCTGGGTGCATTGTTTTTATAAACACCCTGCGAGTTATGGGAGTCTAGGCTCCCGGTCTTGCTACCCATAGGCCATTCCGGTGGCATATGAGGGTTCGCCAGTGGTGGATTTATTCACAAATAAAATAGCTCTCCTGGGAGAGACGTTATCCATCACTCCGAATAAAATCCTTTTTACACCTGTGGAAAGTGGCATCAACCATATCTTGACTATATCTTATTCTGGCTACTTGCAAACTAATAGAATCGAGGCATGTGAGTCACAGGTCTAGATGCATGTAGGTAGGTGGCATGATGAGCAAGGCCATAAAAAATCCCCAAGGGTGTATTTGCTCCAAACGGCCAAGTCCCATTTTCCCTAATGGACGGTTGGCTTGTAATTAAAGCCATGGATATTGCAGTGATATTTCATTTGTAAGTCAGGTGAAGGTGTAACATGAACTAGAGTTTAGCAGGTCTGTGACTGAATATATACCAGCACGTCAAATATCAAGAGGGCTAGGGGTGCACTGGGGTAACTCTGTCATCTTTACCTCCACTCTGCAGCAGCTGTGTAAGATACATGCATGCATCAAGGGAGGGTAGTGAGTGGCAGCTGAGTTATGAGTTATGCCTGGTTGGGAAATGTGAACTGGATGTTGCTGTACACACTCAGTTAGGCAACCCACCCCTGTTGATTCCTTATTATGCCTGGAGTTGTGATGGGAGTAATCTAGGTAAGATGATAACAGTGATTGTACTGGGTTGTTGGATACCTTGGGTGGATTTCATACTGTAGGAATGTGTGTATAGACACCATTGTACCAAGCAGGCATGGAAAGTGAGAATTTTTTGGGGTAGGTCTATAGCAATTATGGAAATTGGGATGGATTTGAATTTGCTGACGTGTGTAATAGGGAACTGTTTTCTATGTATGTGATAGTGTGGATATATGCTTATGTCATTGCAGGATGAACGAGAGAAAGCTGCTGGTGTTCACAGTAGTAACCAGTCTGATTCAGACTCCAAAGATTCAACAGGAAACGTGGTTCGGCGCAAGAATAAAGCTTCAAGTTGTTCAGGGAATTCAGCAGGAGCTGGCAGTGGGAAGCCTGGTCCTAAGATGCTAAGATTTGGAACCAACGTGGACCTTTCAGATGAAAGGAAATGGAGACCACAGTTACAAGAGCTTATGAAGCTTCCATCATTCGCACGAGTCGTGTCTGCCGGCAACATGTTATCGCATGTTGGTCACGTCATTCTTGGAATGAACACTGTACAACTTTACATGAAGGTGTGTAGTGTGAAATACATATTCACATACAGTTGCAGACTGTATTGTATATTTAAATTTTGGGTTTACATTTTGTAGGTTCCAGGCAGTCGAACCCCAGGCCATCAAGAAAACAACAATTTCTGTTCCATCAATATAAATATTGGGCCTGGTGATTGTGAGTGGTTTGCGGTTCCAGATGCATATTGGGGTGTTGTGTACACCTTGTGCGAAAGGTATTATTTATATGACTATGAAATACAGCATGTTTGGTTATTTATAGATTTACCCTTTCTAAGTGCATGAATTTACATTGTTCAGTGACCAAGTGTAAATACAAATGTAGGGAGAGACTGAATTATCAAAACTTTTATCTTGTTCTTGGTGGTGAGTTACGAGAACTCAAGATGTCAGACTTGTCCGCACCTGGCATTTGGTTGTCGTGGAAATAGGTTTGGTTGTGGTAATTATTTACGCCACAGATCATTTTTAATCCTCCGGTGGCTGGATCATCGTGGAACTGTAATATGAAATGTTACAGTCGGCAACGGTTCGGCATGGCAGTGGGTCCTTGGGGGAAACTGCATCACGGCCATGCGTCCAAGATAACCTCGTGGTATCTGGTATTGTGTTGTGGTGTGGTGTAGGCCCAGTTTGGTTCTCATTGCAAGATCTGCATGATAGAATTATCGGAAGTGTGCAAAGCTGGGGAAAGCCCATTCTTTGTTGTGATGTGGATGTGAAAGAGAACGTGGAGGGCGAGGTTTTGGTTGGAGGAACGGGTCACGCTGTTCAGTTCGTTTCGTTCACGGAAACATGACTCTGCGAGCTTTTTTTGGGGGCACAAGTGAATTATATCGGTGAATGGGTTATTGATCGGCATTGGTGGTTTGCGATGGCTGCAGTAGCAGCACAGTTGAGGTTGGCACAGGCGGAGAATCAATTGAAAAGGTCTGCAATTCTAGCAGATAAAGCCGTAATGGATCCAGCGCAATATTGCCTGTTTATGGCCACGTGTAGGGATTTGGCTTGCATTCTCAGTGGTTTCGAGGAAGACCGTCTCTTCTTCGCCTGGAGAGATGAAGAGGTCGAGGACTTTGATGAAGAGGAACATAGCAGAAGAATGGATATTTTTGATGGCAAACTTTTGCTCATCTCTTTTGAGGGCCCTGTTTGCAAAAAAACCCACAGTTGACGAATGTCATATTTAAAGACAACGTAATTTGGGGAACCAGTGTCTATACTCCAGTCTTTGCCCCTCACTGAGAAAAACTTTGAGATTCCATGGAAGCTCCTTCAAAGATGCTACAATAATAAACAATTAATTGTTTATCACTATATAGAAGATTTGGTCAGTGCACCGCCAGTCACTGGAAATTGTTACACATTGATTCAATTATTGGCAACTATTAATCAGAATGTTGCAGCACTGAAGGTATTAAAAGTATTTGTGCATACCTGGGATTTGTTGTTACTCCACTTACTCGAGAGAGAGTTTGAAATGAGCCTCAGAAGAGAGTGGGAACTAACCATTACAGATCCTAATTATTTACCGACTTAGAGCAATTCATATCATTTTTGGAAGGAAGACAGAGGATTCTGGAGTCATTTGGGGGAGGGCAAAAACCCAAAACAATACACAAGGGTAGCAGCCAAATGTACACAGTCATCTGGTTCACTTGAATCACAGTTATTTGTAGGCCAAGACAAGAAGGGTTCTCCTCGTGGCATGTCAGTATACTTATTCATTACCAAAGTGTCCACAGTTTTCACTTACTCACCCAAAGAGCGCTTTGACATAGCAAAACAGTGCAACCTTTGTATTAATCTGTAGGGCATTTTCATAGTGCTAAGGGGTGCCCATCACAGACTAACAACTAAACCTGCAACAGGAGGCACCACACACTTCTACATTTAAGACAATTCGTCACCCAACCAAGACTCACATTCACAGCAAAATGCAGACACAAGTGATCAAAACCTTACCATTCCACTAACCAGCATTGCACCTGCATCATTCGTTTTTTGGCAACTGCCAATGTTGGAGAGAAGTATGCTACTGGCAACATACTACATATGTGTTGCACATTGTTGTACTAATTTTATTACTAGCAACTGTCATTCTAGGTTGTGGGTGCTGAAGTCAAGATGTTCACGATTGGTGCAAGGTATTGCTGGTGCTCCTGTTGTGGAGGTAAAGGATGTCACGTGTTGCATTCAGTCTGCTGGTGAGGATCATCAGGTGTATACCATCAAGACACTGGTGCTGAACAAAATCAGTGAACAGCTCAAAACTTCACCCGTGCCCGTCCCTCAGTAACTGGAAGCATTTGTCGAACATGAAATTGGCTGATCCTCAGTTTGGAACACCACACTCCATCAACTTGTTAATAGGAGCAGAACTGTTTCTACTTGTACTGACCGATAGTAGAATAGGAGGAGATCCAGATTCACCAGCTGCTGTGGGTGGTTCTTAATGGGAAGGGTGGATACTGCTGCAGAATCACCACCACCACTTTTGTTTACATTTCTCCATTGGTCAGCGAAGTTCTTGGAAGAGAGTGTAAGGAAGATTTGAGAATTGGTGAAGGTGCCTAAGGCAGTTCATATCACTCCTGAGGAAGCTCAATGTGAAGAATCTTTTCAGCAGACTCACTGCAGACAGTCTAATGGAAGGTACGTGCTTGTGTTTCCATTCAAATCAATAGGGTCAGAACTTGGAAAGTCATGATGTCGAGCACTGAGAAGTCTGTAAAATCTAGAGCAGCGACTTTGTCTGAACCCCAGGTAATAATTCTCTACCAATTTTTTATGACATATTATCATGGATAAGGCCATATGAAGGATATACCAGAAGCAGATGGCCACTAGGATTCATCTTATTACATTCCTCATCACTACGTCTTGAATCCAGACAGTACAGCCACCAAGGTGAGAGTTATCTTCGATGCCTCAGCCAAGGTATCATTGGGTCATTCACTGAATGAGGTGCTGCTTTCAGGACAACACTTCAGTGTGATATTAGTGACTTGATAATCTGCTTTCGGTTGCGTACAGTAGTCGTTACAGCAGACATTCAACGGATCTTGATCTGTCCATATCATCAAGACTACCAATGTATACTCTGGCTTTTCGACACATCCTCAAGGGTCAAGAAAGACAGTCACTTATGGAGTCACCGCTTCTCCATTTTGTGCTATTTTTACTCTTAGTCAGCTCTCAGATGATGAGGGTCACAAGTTCCCACGTGCTGCCGTGGTATTAAAAATAGATACTTATGTGGATGATGAGGTGACTGGAGCAGATTTGGTGCAGGAAGCCATAACACTTCAGCAGGAGTTTTATGCTGCGATCAGGTGGCTTCTTGCAAGTAATAACTCTTGAGATTCTGGCAGCATTGCATCAGCCCGATTTTCAACACCCCATTAAGCATTTGTTCAGCAATGCTGACAGAGTCACTCCGCTAGAGGTTTTCGGTCTACAGTGGGTGCCAAGTAGCAAATGTATTTTCATACGAGGTACAATCACCAGGTGGAGCGCTGACTAAAAGAGGTGTCTTATCTGATTTGGAACATTTTTGATCTGCTATGGTGGGCGTTGCCATAACTGCTACTGCCTAAACACGTTATTTATTCAACAGCTGTGGTTGGAAGGGGTCGGATGGAATGAAGAATTTCCAGATGCCAAACAAACGAGGTGGACTCAATGGAGGGAAGAACTCCCTTGTCAAGCAGACTACCATTCCTCGAGGACCCTTGATGAGCTCATCAGACTCAAGGTTAGAACTTCACGGATTCTTAGATAGCTCTGAGAATGACTATGCTGCAGTAGTATGTGTTAGTCATTCCTGCTAGTGGTCCAGTGAAGGTGCATATGATGATGACAAGATCAAAAGTAGTCCCAACCAAGAAGGTTACTTTCCCCAAATTGGAATTCTGTGGAGCATTGCTTCTTGCAAAGACCATTTGCTATGTGCTGACAGTGTTTGGTAACTAACTGAAGGTTAGTGATGTTTTTGCATTGACTGACTCGACAGTGAGGTTGGCATAGATCCAGTCATCGTTTCACCGTTGTTCTGAATTTCCCCCACTCTTTTGGCAATAAATATCTTTTAACACACCACCAAAATGGTGGCACTATGTTTGGGTAGAGGATAATCCTGCAGACTGCCTCGAAGGACTTGATGCCATCACAGTTGGTCAACCACCCACTCAGGTAGACAGAGCCTTTTTGGATAAGGGACAGCCCAATGCCCTGCCAGCCAGTTTGTGAGTCTGAGTCTGAATTAAAAGCAAACCTGTAGGAATACGTGTCTGCAGAAAGTCTTGCCCCAGTGTCTCTGATTGCAAGTGTGAAATACATTGACTTATCATTGCTTGATCAGTATTCATGTTGGAATAAGATAAAACAAATAACTGCATATTGTTTTCGCATCGTCGAGTTAAGAAAGCCAGACAACACAAGCGTTAAGAGACTCCTCACTGTTACTGAGCTGCAGGCATCTGTTTCGTTTTGGGTTAAGAGTACCCGGGAAGTAGAATTCAGTGTAGAACTTGCAGCCATTACAAAAGGGGAGTGTTCAGCCTCCCTGAAGAGGTTTAATCCCTTTATGGACCAAGATAGTATCCTTAGGTTGGGCAGAATGCTCCAGGCATCATTGCTGCCCTATAACCAGAAGCACCCCGTATTGATTCCAAATAAATGTCGCTTGGTAGAACTGTTAATCGACCAACTGCATAAAGATTTACTTCATTCAGGGCCGCAATACTTGTCTGTTATGTAGTAGGAATTCTGGGCTTAAATGGGTGAGATGCAGCTAGACAGCGGTTGCTTCAATGCGTAACTTGTTTCTGTTGCAAACCAATGATGCTTGTGATGGCAGGTCATCTGGCTGAGCGGATCACTCCAGCAAAACAATTCTTGAAAACAGGTTTGGGCTATGCAGGACGCTTCACCATGACAATGGGCAAAAATCGAAAAACCAAGGACATTCCGAGCCTATTTTGTTTATTTTTCAACCAAGGCTCATTATCTTGAGCTTGTATCAGAACTATCTACGGATGTTTCCATGGCAGCATTCTCAAGATTTGTGGCTTGATGTGAATGCTTTACAGCTATTTAGTGACAGGGGAAACAAATTTTGCTGGGGCTGGTAATAAGATCGAAGGGCTTCAGGATTTTATCTGATGCCAACAATCCACTAAAGATCCAGAAATCATTATGTGAACAAAACATCCAAGTGGCACTTCAGTCCCCCCAACCAATCACATTTTGGAGGTTGTACCTTTACCATCATCGTTTATTTGCTTATAAAGGAATGAACATTGGTTCTCTTACTTTTGAATAGCACTTCCGTATCATAGTACCCATTCCCCGTAGATATTGGCCCTAATCGGGGGATGGCCGGAGACCGGCGTTTTATTCTCCCTGTAACGACACCATATATAATGTACAGAACCACCTTGGATGGCTACCCATTCACTGCACTAGTGTGGTGAACGGTAGAACACCGACACTAGGATACCGTTCCTTAGAGGTTGGACTGTCAGTATGGCAGTATGCCCTTCTCATCGTGCACTAGTGATGCCAAGAGAGAGAGCTCTCATGGTTTGGGGAGACCAACTCTACTGGGACCTTGTCATGTTGGGACCACTGCTGACATTATGCAGCTTGACTAACTCCTCACCTTGGTGCTGGAGTTTGAGAGCGAGTCACGGCGTGGCCAGTGGCCCCAGCACCTACACTGTCCACACGCTACAGGTCGATTGCCTCTCTCCAACTGGGTATGATCCTAGATATTTACCCTAATGCTATTTACCCACAGTGGTGGTATTTAGAACAGGGTGAAAAGGGCAAGGGCTGCCTCTGAATCTCTCCGGGGACTTAAATCCCTTCCTGACAGGTTCAAGTTTAGTCCATGAGAGCAAGCTGCAGTTCTCAGTTGGATCACCGCTCCAGCTCCACCTGCCACTGTACCAGCTATCTTCAAGCCGCCAACTAAGATGACTTGAATTACCACCCAGTAATTCAAGCAATACTGTACGGCACTGATGACACCCGCATAAGGAATCCCCCGTCACTCAGTGGGGCACCCCATCACTCAGTTGGGCACTCTACTCGTCCAGCACCTTGTACACCCGCAAATCAGAAACCACTTTAGCCAAAAGCCACTGGACCACAGAAACCACGCCTAGCATATCTTACGATGAGTCTGTGTCAGTTCAGCCTCAGGGAAACGCTGTCCATGTATCCAGCATGAGCCAACAGTCACCTGCTTATCAGTCCTAACGAAATCAGATTTCGTACCCAGTCGTCAACCAACGAGACCAAAGTTTATACAGGAAAAGCACCCGTCCTGCATAAATAATAGGTCGCACGCCACCAGGATGCAACTATCCTATCATCAGCCCAAAATCACTTTGGGCCAGTGACTGGACCAATTGCTAGAACCAGTCACGCGTCTCATATTTTCCCAGAATGTGGCAAAACAAGTTTTCTCTCTATCACTCTCGTATAACTCAATTTGGAAGTATCCACTTGCTAAATCCAATGTTGAAAAGTACGTAGATCCCTGCAAAGAAGCTAACGTTTCAGTGACATTTGGTATAGGATAAGGGTCCTGCTTTGGAACAGTGTTAAGGTGACTGAAATCTATGCAAAATCTACTTTTAAATTAAACATCCTTATGTTTTTGTTTCACAATAACTAAGGGAAACTGCCGAGGTGATTCACTCTGAAATAATCCCTTTATCAAGCATGTATCTTACTTGTTCTGCCATTACTAGTTTAAGGGATGCTGTACGCTATATGGGTTCTGCTTTATTGGTTTGGCATCACCTGTATCTATTGTATGCTTCAATAAATTTGTGCAACCAAAATTCGAAGTACCTTCCACTTGGAATATATAATCAAACTTCATTAACACTGGGAGCATTATATTAAAAATCACTCTTTACTCAAATGCTTCAACTTGTCTTGTACTATTTTCTCTATCTCTGTAAATTCATATTTTGGTAATTGTGGCACTTGTGCTAATTTCGGTAATGCATTACACTTCTCAGTCACTGAATTGCAACTGTGTGCTATAGGAGTATCCAAACTCAGGCTATCTTGAGTAGATTCCTCTATTTTTACTCCACGTGAACAACTTGATACTGATACTGATTCTACATTTTCGCACGTCTTTTCAAAGTTAACTTCTCTGTTTTTGCTACTTTTCAATTTTCTGTAACTTTTCTAATTTCTATGACAGGACTCTTGGATTTTCATTTGGAATTGGAACTACCTCTGCTCGATATCTATCATCTCGGCGGCTTTGATGGACACATCCGACATTAACTCTTTGTTCCGACCCAACACAATTTCTATAGGATGTTCTGGGTACGATATTATTATTGTTGTTGTTATTAGTATTATTATTAATAATAATAACAACACATAGTACTACAGAAACATCTCTGACAAGGGTGGCAAATCCTATTACTGTACCCTTTGGCACAACGAGGCGTCACATTTCTAATGTTCACGATTTTTGTCACAGTCTGTATTGACTGTTTTGATGCTCTGTGAGGCTTACTCACATCCTTGGAATGTTTCTTGACTAACCCTGTCAATGGTCCTCTTGACATGACTCCCTACTTAACATGCGTTTCCTACATCTTCCGTGCACCTAGGACACCATTTCCTCTTGTCCCCTTTGACATAATCGCAATGAGGAATGACACACTGGGATGTATCACTTTGACCCGAAACAAACGGGCTGTCATTAATTTGGTCGTTCACCCTGTCCACCAGATTCATCTCACTGAATCTATCACATGTCCCTATATTAACTTTAGCTGCATTACTCTGTTCACCACACACCTCATCCTGTTTGAGGCTCTTACTGGTGAAGCCATCGGGTGAGACATGAGACTAATGATGACACAAATTACTTACTGATGGGGGCACCAGCGGTGTTTCCCAGCCACTGCACTGTTGAGACTCAGGGTTCTTAGGGATGCTGTGTGTCCATCTCACCCGAGCTTACTTAATATACACTTTGCAATACTAAACATCATTACTAAACTTTTAGAAAACAATGGCAAGAGGTAGCTGTCATTACAAAAGAGAAACATTTGTTGCACTTTACTGCATCCTTTTATTATTCCCACTCGTACAAAGAAAACATGCCAGAATTTTATTAATGAATTACTCTCGATCGTGTCGAGCCAACTCTGGTTGGGTGTTCCCCAGTTCGCAATTACTCTAGGGCACTTCCTAAGTGGATGACTTCTCTGTGGTGTTTGAAAACACAACTTCACAAGGGAAGGGGGTCGCCAGCCACTAGGATGGACTAACGGTTTTCCCTGGCGATAGGACGCAGAGAATAACGAAATGAGACGAATGAACAAGTTACATAAACACGTGTGATTTTTTGGCTTCACTAACGTGGACTCGTCTTGCCGCATGTGGTTAGTGAGCTGACGGCCTATACACATAGCCGGCTGGGATGGAAATAATGTCACCATACAAAATTACATACAATCACACAAATACACTTGGAAAATGATGGGGCATGGCATGAGTGGTCACAATAAACACGCAAGCGCTTGAAAGCAGTATTAGATGGCACGTATGCCAATGGATAAGTGCTGCAGCAGAGCACGTGGTGCAGGAGAAAATGGTGTATTACTCCACAAAGATGGCAGATTTTGGTCAGATAAAATATTCTGGTTGGAAAAAAATATTCCGTTTGCAGATTGAATCGGTTTTAAACTCTCAAACTGCATGAATGGCACAGATATCTACTTGGCAACTATGAACCATGTGGTCACAAAAGGTGTGGCCATAAAATAATTAAACATAAAAAATACCCTTGAATACATACATAAAAACAAAGCCCGTAAAATTACGTACAGCAATAATACAGTAATTACAATGAAACACCTTTAGCATAGGCGAATGGCGCCTTATTAAAGTTGTGCGGGTCGCGTTACCTCTCTGACATCTTTCTCCCTTTCTCCTTGTTTAAGTTTCAAAAAGCCGCAAGGGCACAAATTATTTAAGTGGAAACATAATGCTGGGGAAATTATCTGGCAGAAACGTGTGCGAGCAAAAGTTAATCGGTATACTAATAAAGAGCAATGGTAATCTACATCAGTGCAAAAAGTTTGAAATGCGTACGTGACAGCATCTTACCTCGCCACACCTCCTACGACTGCACCTAGGCTAGCTTTGCACGGACCTAACATGGCTGCCTACGGGGTTCACATAAGCTGAAGTGCTATGCATGGCAAGTACAACATTTTATATTTGAAAATAAAGTGGCACAAAATAATTAAAATATTGTTTTACCTTTTAGACTTTTCTTGTAAATTTTCTGTATCATTTTAGTGTCTCTTTATGACGGCGTTCATGCCGGAATATTAATGTTCTTAATCTTCATGCAGTGCGCACTTTGAATTCATAACCAAACATTTTCAATATTAACAAACATACATTTCAAACACTTTAAGATATTTTATGCCCTGAAAAATAAAGAAGACACGTTTTACACTCTGAATAACTTTCCGTTATAGTAAATTTCAAATTGGAGCCTCTTTGTGCACATGTCACGTGCGTGGTGAGCGCCACAGGCTGTTATCCGGTGTCGCCAGTAAGAATTAAGTTATGCTACATGGATGCTTGGGACATTCGTCAATGTCTGTTCGATAAGCAGTTTGAGTCGGTGTCCCAACCGGCTGTGTGCAAAATACAACTTCTGTTATCTCCTATTTGGTATCAGAATTGTATTTCGTCTTACTTTTGCTTCACAGTATTGATCATTATCTATTATTCCAGAGCCAAGTCCAGAGTTGGCTAGGCTCTCGGCTTGTTTCCGGTCTTCCTCCTCAATTACACATGTATGTGAATTATACATCTCTAGATCAATTGTAGCTGTACGATATAAGGTTTGTTCTTTCAAGTTGATTCTGGCATCATAAAAACTGAGAAAATCAGTCCCAAGGAAACCCTTATGTGCACACAAGGACCCAATATGGGTATCATTGACAATTTATCCACAACTCAATATATTGGATACCTGCGATTTGGAGACACACTCCAGTAACACCTTTCACTCCTGAGATACATAGACAATATTCCTGCTGATGCTAGGTCTCACAAGTGATACATCGGATCCTACACCAATTAAGAACAATTGAGACTGGCCCTCGACAAGAACAGAAATTAGTCTAGTTTCCCCCTATAACTGTAATTACTGCAGTGTGGTACCCGGGGCTGACACTCAGCCTCTCGCATTTGGGCGACCATTATGCACGCTTCCACTAGTTTCAGTATAGCTGTACCCTGGGTTCATAGGTTCATGGATTCGTTCAGGATTTCCAAAACTTCGACTTTCCCTATTCACATGCCCAAAATGTCCGCAATGGGAAACATTTTTTATCATCATCATTCGGCGCTCGTAGGAGTAAGATATTTTCCTCGCCTCCTCCTGTGTGATCTTGGTTTTTTTTAATAGTAAAAAGTTTCTGAGTTTATTGACCCTGTTGACTTTAAGGGCTTTTATATGCCCCCTAGCACGGACGTTTGTAAAGTTTGTGGTAAGCCATTTTATGGCAAACAAAAATTTGTTAAGTGCTCTGGAACTTGTGGGACTTGTTCCCACCTTTATTGTGTGTCTTTAACAAGTGAACTTGAAGACTTTGAGTGTGAATACTGCAGTGATGAGGCAAGTATGTTCGGCTTCTCACCTAAACCTAATAACAAGAACAGTGTAGCAGAAAAAACAATTTCCAGTGCAAGTCAAAAAACTGAGTTAAAAGTTACTCTTTGTTGATAGTGAGACAGAAAACCAAGCTAATCAGGACAGTCAAGAAGTTGTTGAAATAACATTAAGCACTAAGGAAGAAAGTGTTAAATCTTTGGGGTTTTGTGTAAAAAAATTTATGACTTATCAAAAGAAGTTAGTGATTTAAAGGAAGGTAACTCTCTTTTAAGGGCTTTGTTTGAAAGTGTACAGTCCTCGAATGAAAAAAAGTGTGCGCATCGTGTGCTGCTAGTAAATCTAATTCAATTTCTAAAATATCTTACAGTAAAGTGGTAAAGATGGGCATGGAATCTAGTTCCAGTGGCACAAAGGGAAAAACAAGTCACTTCCTACAAATGATGTGTCACCACTGCACATGAACAAATCTCCAAGCCAGCAAGAAGCATCAAAGCATCTGGCAGCTGATGATGCCGATAGCTTTATCACGGTGGATTTACGCGGCACAAAGATAGAACCTGAGTCAGCTGGTTCCAAGCCAGCGGTGGGACGAAAGCAAATACAATTGGGAGTTAGGAATAATGTAAACGTAAAGACCGTTCCTGAAGTAGTGAGACCTATAATGAAAACAATATTTGTATCCCGTTTCGGGCCTGAAGTTCAAGAAAACGACATAGTGTCGTACATAAATCAGAAATTAAGTGTGTCCCACCTGAAAGTAGCTAAACTTAAGACGAGACATAATTCATACTATTCCTTCTATGTTTCCGTGGATGACGTTGAATTTGACCATATTTTCAATACAGTCTTCTAGCCAGCGGGCTGTCTTATCGGCCTTTTCTACAGTAGACTTTGTAATGAACAACTCTATAGTGCAGAAAGTGCTTCTGAACCTATTAATGAAGTCATCCTCTCAGCTACGACGAATGATAATGTACTGAATGCGGGGGGAGCTGTTTTATCTTCCTAGTTCATGATATGGCAATCGGAGGTGCCTAGACTAAGACTGTTTGTTGGCTAACTTCAGTGTTTATCATCAGAAAGTTACAGGTTAAGACCAAAATACCTAATATTTTCTCAGAACGTAATTAGTATATATTATCCAGTAATTTGTCTTACTGAAACTTGGTTAAATAGTAATTGTTTAGATTAGCATTATTTTCCCCTGATAATTATTTAGTTTTTCGTAAAGACCATGATCCTTTACTTACCTCAATAGAGGTAATGGTGTTTTAATAGTGGTAAACTCATCTAAATTTCCTATTATGATTTTAAAAAATGATTTTACTAAAGAGAATGTCGATTCTGTATGGGTAGAAATAGCCAGTGGCAATAACAAAAAAATTCTGTTAGGAATTATTTATTGTTCGCCAAATTTGTTTGTTAATGAAATTATTGATTACTACAATTTTTATAGCTAAAATTAGCCAGTTATCCTGATCAAATTACAATTGTTGGTGACACCGGGTATTGACTGGTATTCAATGCATACCTAGAATATAGTTCATTATTACATCAAACAAAAAGGCCAATTAGTTCTTCAACTTATGAATTTATTTAATCTTAACCAATTTAATTTTACCAAACCTTCTTCTGAATTACTAGATCTAATTTTTTTCAAATATTCATATTAATGTAGAAAAATGTATAGATGGCCTTCTTGAAGAATACGATCACCCTGCCTTAATTTGTTATTGTAATGTTGATTTGAATATTATAGGGGAATCAAAATTCGTTTTTTTTACTAGAAATTATAAAAAAAATGTATGTTACTCGCTGTATTTAGCAATTGATGGTATTGATTGGAGTCCGATTTATCAAATGGAGGATATAGATCAAATGGTTGATTATCTCACAAGGTATTCTCAAAAATGTATAACTCAGTTTATACCTCATACAAAAATATAAAAGTAAATATCTAATATGGTTTTCTTCTTACCTCATTAAATTACTAAAAATGACAGAACATTGTTTTAAACTGTATAAAAAAACCAAATCTGTTTATAATTACCAGCGATTTTCTGACTATAGGAAAGCTGTAAAAGTAATTATTAAATCTGATAAGTTAAAGTGGCAAAAGAATATCAATGATGAGCTTAAGAAATACCCTTGTAAATTTTGGAATTTTGTTAAAATCGTGAAGAAAGGTTATAAGTATAATATAACCATTTTTCTAATGGTGAAATGGTTGATAATCAAGGTGAAATATCCAATAAGTTTGCCAAGCATTTTGCACAGGTTTACGTCCAAAAATCTTTAAACATGAGTCCTCAGATAAACTGTAGTTTAAACAATTTTAATTTATCTCCTCCCACAATTACTCAAGGCCTGGTTGTATGGGCTATCAAAAAGCTGAAGAGTAGCAAGGCCTCTGGCATAGACAGCATTCCAAATTTCATCATTAAAGGCTGTGCAAATGTTTTCATACCTTTTTTAACACATATTTTTTTATTTTACCCTTACTAGAGGTATTTTTCCTATTCTGTGGAAAAAAGCTGTATTAGTACATATCTTCAGAAAAGGTAATAAACATGACTTGAACAATTATAGACCTATTTCATTATTATGCAGTTTTACAAATTTTTAGTAAATATTATACGTAGATATCTAGATTTTGATACTAAAAATGTAATTACATTAAGTCAACATGGTTTTCAATCTGCTAAAACTTCATCCACAATCCTGTTCAAATTTGTCAATGATCTCTATGGCAATGTTACTACTAGAAACCAAATTGGTGTAATTTATTTGTGTATGCAAAAAGCCTTCAATACTTGTCAACATTCTGTGATTTTGTTAAAATTACAAGAAATAGGATTAGATAATGTATTTGTATCATGGTTTTCAAATTACTTAAGTAATAGAAATTTTGTAGTCAAAATAGACTCAGTTTTCTCTTCTTCATATCTTGTTTCTTCAGTGGTTCCATAAGGTGGAACCCTATCTCCACTCTTATTTAACATTTTTATTAATGACATTCATTTTAATTGTTGTTGGTTACTCTCAAACATTGCTTTTTGCCGATCTTAAATTATATAAGAAAATTAATGTTATGGAGGATTGTCTACACTTACAAAATGACATAATAGCAATTGAAAAATGGTGTAAAGATAATGCTATCTCACTCAACTTAGAAAAAACTGTATGTATGACCTTCTCTAGGAAAACTAATCCTTTTGTTTTTAAATATACTCTTAACCATAAGTTAATCAACAGAGTTGAATTTATTCATGATTTAGGAGTAATTCTTGACTCTAAATTGTATTTGCACCATCATGTAGCTAGTTTAATATGTAATACTATTCGTACAGTAGGTTTAATTAAATACATTACATATTCTGCAACATCACCCGATTCTTTATTCTGCTTAAATTATACTTTAGTAAGATCTAGATTAGATTACTGTTCTGTAATTTGGAATTTTATTACACAGATTCTATTATAATTGGAAAAAAAAAAAAAAAAAAACATATTTAAACTAATTCATACTAGAGTTCTAGTTAGTTCAAAATTGCGACGTGATCTTTATGATACCTTATATTTGGCTAATGCTTATGTCTCACATTAATTGCACTACAATTAAAAATTTGGTAGGTCTTAAAATTGCAATTTACAGTTGTATAGTAGGGTGTATATTTGAAGTATCTTCAAAAAAGGACATTGTAAATAGGCGTGTGCTAAACTTTAATAAATTACTAGGTAGTTTTGATCCTTTTAAGGGGGACAAAATAATTGTTCTGAGGTATTTAAGCACTACAGTAGTCAGAAGTGAAAATTATAAATACTCATTAATTTGTATTACTTTATCTTTTTTTATAATATTATGTGGTGATAGATTTTGATGTCCTTTTTCTTTAATAGTGGGATATTTTTAATGTTTTGTTTTTACTAGTGTAAGGTTATTAACTTTTGTAATCTCTAGTTTTTTTATTTAATCTTTTTTGTATGTTTTCTTGTCATGTGTTTTGTATTGTTTGTGTCTGTTTTGTCTTTGTTTGTCCCTTGTCCTTAATGTAGTGTCACGCTGTA
Organism: Dryococelus australis; assembly: GCA_029891345.1. Classification (NCBI taxonomy): domain Eukaryota; kingdom Metazoa; phylum Arthropoda; class Insecta; order Phasmatodea; family Phasmatidae; genus Dryococelus; species Dryococelus australis. The sequence continues at coordinate 152,776,288 of CM057009.1, forward strand.
ACTGGTTTTACTACTGTTGGGTGGCACTGCAAGCAAATAAATAAATAATAATTATTATTATTATGAACAACTTTGTTTGTATTACTCATTAGTCCTATCTAGATTATAATGCTGTTCAGTTATATGGAATAAAATCACACTGACAGATACCAATAGATTAGAAAATATTCAAAATAAAGTATTTAAATTAATGTTTTCTAGATTTCCTGTACATGTAGATTTTAATTATAAAAATTAGGTAGTTAGATTCAAAAATCTAACTTTAAAAGAACGTTGAGACACACATGATATTTTTAATTAATTCCTTTTTAGTATATACATCCTTTACAGTAGTCAATCGAAAAGTAGGTTTAAAAACTCCAGTGCATATCCACAGTACATCACATACTTTTTCTACTATATATTGTAAGAAGGATTTAATTAATAGTTGTGTAAATAATTACAATAATAATTGATCTAATTTCGATCCATTTTTGGGTAGTAAAATTACTTTCTCTGAACTCTGTGAACATTATAGTAGTTACATTTTGGGTTTTTGCATATATAAATCTTACTTTAATCACACTTTTGGGCATTAATTATTATCTTTTTTGTGGTTTGTGTTGTGCCTTTATATATGTCTGGTCCTTGTCTTTGTATGTATGTGGATGTTTTTGTCTTTGTATCCGTATTCTTGTTTGTGTTGTGTTCTGTATGTTTTATGCAATGTGCCACCCTGTTATTGGTTTCGTACTGTTGGGTGGTACACTAAGTCTGTTTAAATAAAAAAAATTAATAAATTATTATTATTATTGTTGTGTTAGACTCTTTCTACTGTTATCGTTTGAACCACAGTAACATGAGCTATAACCTCTACCATAATCTCTGTTCATGGAAGTATTTTTGCCATGTTTTGTGCTACCCCGTGTCACACTTGTTTGCTGTGAGAATGTTATACACCTTTTTCCTCCTACAAGGATCATCAAATTTTGTTTCGCATTCCTAATGCACCTCTGTTACCTCTAACGCTAGAGCCATTCGCTCGGCCTTGTCCATGGTCTGCGGTAATTTATATCTCAACTGCTGACCTACGTTACCTTGTAACCAGTCAGTAAATGCTGCTAGTAACCTTTTCTCAGCTTCCCAATTCAAAATTTCTTGTTTCTCTGGATTATCTAAATGCTAAACAGTTTTCTCACATAATTTACGACACTTATCAACGACACTTATCAACAAATGCTTGCACATCCTCATTTGGTTTCTGTTGCAGCATGTAATAATGAAACTGCAATGGCTGATTTTCCCCGAAATCGTGTTATTCAACTCGTCCAACATTTTTAAGGTTATTCCTCTTAGCGGGGACAGGTGGCAACAAAACACAATGCTAGACTTTTCAATTTCATTTTGGTCAGTTTTACTTTGTCCTTACCTGAAAGATAACCAAGCTTGCTGTGCTTTCCATGCTTTCTAGCAAGTCGTGTACAGGCAAAGAGCCTTTATCGCCAGTCCATTTCTCAACTAATGAAATGACTGCTAAGTCTTTAATTTGAGCTTGCACTTGTGCTTGTGCTGGTATCGCTGAAGCTGGTTGACGAACTTGTCTTTCGTCGACCATGTTGACTAACACCGTATATAATTTTCCACACTAAAAACTATTTTTTTTTAAATTCGGAAGAGGAATCCAAGTCTTAAGATTGCTGGTCCATTTTTTGGAGTATCGCAATGCGAACTACTGTGTGTAGGTTTAATGGATTGTACTTAATTTATCCCTTTTTTGAAGGAGGAATGGGATCCTTAACAGGAAGGACCAGCTACTGCCTGTTCTTATTTTCCATTCGTGCTTTATGTCGACGGTTCTGTATTTGAAACTAAATCAAGTCTCTATTTCAAATTCGGGATGGATGCAATCTCTTAGGTATAAATTGTCTCACAATGTGGACCTCAATTTCTAACACTATTCATCTGGAGGAATTCTCGTATTCATATGCTTTATATATTGGCATCAGAAAAGACAGTTTTGATTTCCCTTTGAGAGCTATTTCCAACTCTGAACCTTTATCCAACACATTCAATTTAGCATGAAATGGTTTGACTTTGGACAGGTGAAAATATTTGTGTTCGTGAAAGAATTTCTGTATTAAATGGTATGTAAGAATAAGCTTGCTTGAAAACATTGCACGGCGAACACCATGGTATTATTGTCGCTGCCTATGTTGGATGCCGCCAATTTCTAGGTTGCATGGAAATTACTGGTAAACCATTATGAAAACAAACTGCTTTTTGTCAGTGTGCATGTAGAGGCTTTGTTGCGCTTTCAGCATCAGGGGACTCAACCACCTCATTGCGTCATCTATTGTGCCGTTGCATGCCACACGGTTGTGCAGTGCGACTGTGCACACTACGGGTTGATTTCGCCCCATCAGCAAGCGCAGAGAGCCTTGGGGCAAGTTAGAAGTGGCGACAGGGTTGATTCCACATGTTGGACTGCTACAGACACGGAAAATAATTAATGTGATTAATTATTTAAATTGTACTATCCGCCCAGAATTCTGCATGCGGTCGCCACTCTCTTGACCAGAAATTGTTTATCCAACAAGCCTTGGACCAGCAGACACAGATACGGATAGGATGTTGAGTCACCACAGGATCACAGCACCCTGTGCCCAGTGACGTCACAGCAGCAGAGCCTCGAGCAGAGGCTGTAACAGTCAGCCTCCATCCAGGACGATAAAATTTATGCTGCGCTGCCTGCTACCCTGAGTTAATCTACCCCTGTGGTGAGAGGCTTGCAACCCCTGCACCCCTGTGAGAGCAACTAAGCTAAGATTTTGACTATATAAGGAATCCTGAAAATGCTCTTGCCAGTGTTCGTCAGCCCACCAACCACAAGGGTTGGGGGGGGGGGGGAGGCTCTCCTGGGTCTGGATAAGACCTCCACCTCTCCCAGCCTGAAGAAGGCCAGCCATCCAGCAGCTTGCAAAGTCTCGTACATCTCCAGCAGCTCCCGCTCCGGCAGCTTTGGAAGGTTCTCCGGAGGTAACCTCACCGTCCGCTCGCTGCACCCTTTACCCAAGTCTTTCCTCGACTCTGCAGTAGCAGGCTGTTGTGACGTCCCCTCTGGACAACCACCCCTCAGAAATTTAACTCTCTGTCAATTGCAACACTTTCTAGGAGTTGGTTGTTATGGAGAGATTCAGTCCAGGTTCACCTTCATCTGGTACTAGTCGATTAATATTTTTTACAAATTATTTAGTATATTTAAGAACCATATCCCTAGTGTTTTCACTAGCGGTAATGAAACACTATGTCAAACTTAAACTGGTGCAAGTCGTTCTTTACTCACCTTTAATCTTTTTATGTATTGAGTAAAGGTGTTTCAATTGACCTCAATAACGAAACGAATTCCTCACTGCAGAATAAGTGTGAGTAGACCGAACCCCTAAGGATTACAGCGCTTACAAAGACATGCTGGGATTCCTGGGAGTGTCTGGAACACCCATGGTTGCCCGCGAGAATATCCCAACTCCAGCCTGCCATTTTGCTCTGACAGTGCCTTGGGAGTGACTGTGAAGATACTCCCACGAGGACTCTCTCATGGTGGCTAGGGGAGGAGTGAGATTAACTATAGTAAATGTACGGGAAGAGCCTCATTTAGAAAGAATATATTTTTCCAATAGAACATTAATCAGGAATCAGGTACAGTCAACTTAAACCTTCCAATGATGAGGAAAGGAGGGGGATTACTCAGTAGAAATAGTCGTCGAGCTTGACAGACACTACAGTGAGAACTGTCAGCCTGAAAGTGCACCGCTAGTAGACTCCCCTCATGACGCTGCACCCCAGTCCCCTCACACCTGAAAAGTCACTGCCCCCGCACCACACCTGATGTTGCCCTTTATAGTTTGTGAACACGAATCAGAGCTAGATTCCGTGCTAGGTATCTGCAGGCCATGGCTCAGCTACGAGTACGTAAGCATTTACAGTCCATCTGAACCTGCACTGGTGGCAAAGCCTTCTAACACTTCCAGGTATCGACTCTAAGGGACCCGCTAAGTGTACGATCTGTACAGCAGCCGGGAAGGTTATCAAAATCGCCATACTACCCAAAACCACCCCAAAATTCCAGATAGCTTCCCCTCAGCATAATTTTGTCCCCACTCATAAACCTGAGAGACCAGCTCCCTTCAGATGTCCAGGTAGCAGATGGGACCCCGGGTAGGAACTATCTGAAGTAAGATTAGCCATTTCCATCCCATTATATACCCCGCTGTTCCCGGTACTTTTGTAAATTATTTATTTATTGGGGCAGCTGGCATCCCGTATCTTGGCAACCTTCACGGTGAGCAAGCTCGCACTCCCTTGGAGTGTGAAGTTTGCAATCAAGCTCACCCAGGGGATTGATTCCCTTCCAAACCACTATAACCCTTCCACTAGGCATATCCCAGAAAGGACTGAACATGGGCAAATCCCGACCCGCAAGGCAAAAGGAATCCCCGCTAGAAACAAATACTCTGCCGAAGGGCTCCATATAACCTCCTGAAGGGCAATCAGAACTCCAGGTGATTTACCCCAACGATAGGTGCACCTCCTGCGAGGCGCCTCTTGTCACCAAGTGAGAGACTCGGAGCCGGTCGGAAACAAAACAAGAGGCTACGCACACACCGGAGACAGTGTGTCAGTGCATTCTGAATGAAAATTTGTCCGCACTTAAAACCCTTGATGTGCCAGTTGACCAATGGGATTTAATATTGTTCCCTATTGTGTGCAAATGGTTAGATACTACTCTTCAAACACCATGGGAACTGATACTGGGTACTGAACTGCCAACATTTAAGGAATTGTTAGTTTTCTTGAAAGACACTGTTGAGTTCAATAAGCTGTTAGTCCAAGTACTGCCAAAAGGTGTAATACACGCTGTTAATCAAAACTTATATAGGCTGTATATAATTTGATGCAGCCCCGTAACCAAACTTTTCAAAATGCCTGTGTAGCACTGTTCAAGGTGGATGCTGTCCATGAACCAAGTTATTTAAAGGTCATCTGAGTAGTTATTGCTGAGCAACTCTTTACATTTGATGAGCTGTACACAGTGGTGGTCCAGGTTGAAGCTGTTTTGAACAAGAACCCTCTGTGCCCTCTCAGTTCCGATGCTAACAGTTTCGATGCTCAAACTGCAGGTTTTTTCCTAACACTTGAACTTCTCATTACCCTACCAGAGCCAGATCTTGGTGAAGTCAAAAGTGAACCAGCTCTAGTGCTAGTAACTGGTAGAGCCCTTGCATCAGGATTTTTGGTGTCGGTGGCATCGCGACTAGCTCCACACACTCCAGCAGCTATATAAGTGGCATCACCAAGGACCCCAGCTTAGCCCCAACCAGCGTGTTTTGATTCAAGGAGTACTGTGCACCCCCCCCCCCCCCCCTTCATTTCGCTGAGGTGCCTCTGACTGGTATCCAATCTCCACCTAATAAGTGAAGTGTTGCAGTAGTAGCTTCAGTGCGAAGTGTCCAGTTGTGAAGCTATGCCCCCTTCCTACTTACAATTGAAATCTTCAATTCAAAGTGGGTGGGATGTTTGGGGTGTATATAGTGTACATTGTGTACTGTGGACATGAAGTAGGGCTATTTTTTAATGGATTGTTAGCTACCCTACATACAGCAGGGAACTTCTAGCTGCCTATGTTGGCCAGTCTGTTTCTCAACTAAGAAACAACAGTCATGATGGCATTGTAGCCTTGTTAGGTAAGCAGATTGCTCGTGTCACATGTTTTTCATTTTTATCGTTGCCAAAAAGTGAAATTTTGTGGTATTTTAGTGTTTGTTTGCCGACGCAACATAGTCTACATTACAACATAATCCAGCTTTATATCATTGTTTGCCCGAGAAAGTAGAATTCATTAACTTGCTTTTAATATTGAAAGTGTATGTCATAGGAAATGTGAATATTGAATAATTTACTGATTGGCTGATTATTTATTCATAATACTGTTGGATATATTAAAAATTTTCATTATTCAAAATGTGCTACTAATGTTTTTAAATATGTATGAACAATAACAAGATTTATTTTGAGCTGTATCAGTAGTCATTATAACTAATTAAGTCACTTGTAACTAAAGCTTATAATTGCTGTATTCTATATGTTAAATTGTAATTTTTAATGTTATTTAATTTAGGAACAATATCAACTATCTCCATGGTTCATGGTGGCCTTCCTTGGAAGACTTGTACGAAGAAAATATTCCTGTGTACAGATTTTTACAAAGACCAGGTGACCTTGTATGGGTCAATGCAGGTATGAAAATCAATTCTACTTTTATAAAAGTTTTATGTTAAATGTTACAACCTTATTTTGTAGTTAATATTTTGACAGTTTTTGTCGCATGGAAAATTTACAGAAACAAAATTTTGGTGTAAAAGAATAAGGATCTGTAAAAACTGTGTAAGCAGTTTGAAAGTAACCGTGGATGACCTTGTCGTACATTACCAGTTTTTGAACTATTGCATAAACTAATTAACTGTCCACATAATCTAAAAGGGATGAATTTTGAGTGCTGACCAGGAGCATAATTGTTACATTGGTAACAAGTGGTTGTAATGTTTTTTCCCCTTTGAACAGCTAACCTTTTATTCACGTAGTTGAAACATTAATTTTTTTTGGAGTGAAAAAGGGGGAATGTGCCGGGGGGGGGGGGAGGGGGGCAAAAAAAAAACATAAATATAAGACTATGCAAGAAAATATGGTATGTGTCTATTTGTACCAACACATTTATAACATGCCTGCTATTTTGGTTTCATAGATTTGTTTTCTAGCTATTGATGAAAATGCAATCTTGCAATTGCCGAGAATATTTAGGATGAATGTATTTGCAGTCAAAATTTTCATTAATGTATAGGTATAATTGTAACTTTGCGAAGTCAGGTTAGTTGGTAACAAGGGATTTTGTTGTTGTTGTTTTGAGTTGGCAATTTCAAAATTTTATGCAAGACAGAAATTTTGTAATTATAATAATTAATGTTAACATCAGTAGTGCTAGGTATGAGCTTGAATGTACATATAATGCATTTAATGTACAAAATAATTGCTGATATGGACTGTTCACAGTAAAATGAGCACTTTTTAAGGCCCTCCCAGCAGGCATTAACCACTAATAAATATATCTTATTGCAGCCTCGGGCATTAAATTTTGAGGGTGGTGAAATCTATACAGTGTGTTTATTGGTCACATTGCAATGTTTATATATTAAAGCAGCATGAACATGGAAGTTACATGAAAGGAAAATTTTAGAAGTGCCTTAAAAAGTGCTCACTTTACCGTGAACAGCCAATACTATGATTACAGGTTAATAAAACCAAGATTGTCTATACTAAGGGAATGAGACCATTAGCAGCACGTAATGCCTCTTGACATACATTTTCTTGCAAAATAGTCCTGTCTCATGTATGTTGAATTACCTAGCTTCCATGTGCCAGCCAAAAAGTATTGCCAGATGAATCAGTTTCCAATTTTGTGTGAATTTGATGCTGCTTCACATTATCTCTATACACAGATGATATATTCTTGATGTGAAAATTAAAGGCAAAATATTTTTCCAGTAGAAAAAAAAACTATAAAACAGATAATGGGAGAAAATACATAAATGGTGACTACTTTGCAGTGCAATTCACTGCTACCAAAAATTATGTATGTTCTCCTTAGGTCATAACTCTCATAGACGTTATGGTATTTCAACAACTAGAATGCCGACCTTAGATACTGCCTGCCATTCTATTTAGTACGTTGCACACATTCATTTTATTGGTAATTCATGAAAAAAATTTCATTTTACTTAAGTTTTGAGAGTTAAATGGGTTTCAAAACTAAATGTCATGTTTAGGCCACATTTCATATATCAATAAGAGGCATGTTATTTGTTGTAAAGGGGATTTTGCAGTTTCAGACAAATTTTAATACATTGGTTTTACAGGATCAACGTAATTCATTGTATTTACCTACATCAGATATTGCAATAGGAAATAATTTTCAGTTTAGCTGTTGAAAAGGCAGTAATTATGGTCAATCTTACAGTATATCTTGTAGCAAAAGGTATAATTATTTAAGCAGCCTGGAATAATTAACATTTATGGGAGCAGCGCCAATTTTACACTTCTTTTATTTTGTGGTCCTGGTTGCAAGTAGCACTGCGTTCAGTCATATAATCAAAATAGCAGTGAAATGTTGTGTGTACCATATTTATGGCTAGCAGTTGCATTGTTCATTATCAGAGTAATCGCAGCAGTTTTTGGTACAATGTACTTTATTTTCGTTCACAATATCATCATTTTGACCATTGAGTACAATTATTGGCATGCCTCTATGGAATGAGTGGTAATTTTTTTAGCAACTTCATATTAGCTATCAAGTGGTGTGGGTTCTTGTGGTTACTAAACAAGTTTATTCAAGAAATTCAGTTGGCGTGACGTTGACGCCATTGGGTGAGAGACTAGACGAACGATGGCACAAATACTTACTGGTAATATGGGCACCAGCGGTGCTTCCCAATCACTGCACTGTTGAGACTCAGGGTTCTCAGGGATGCTGTGAGTTGTGTGTGTCCATTTCACCCATGTGTACTTACAAACACGTTGGCAATACTATACTTTTATTAAACATTACTTTCAAAATAATCACTTTATAAAATACTTGTGGCTAGGACACAGATGGATGATCTCACTGAGGTGCGGAAAGTACAGCCTTCACAAGGGAAGAGGGCCGAAAGCCAAATGATACCCTTGATGAAAACATTTTAACACTTGGGTAGTGTGGTGATGGCCTATACACAGAGCCGGCCAGGACGGAAGTAATTGCACTGTACACAAATTAAAGACCCTTAAAAGATGATGGGGCACGAGATAAGTATTCACAATATACACACACATGTGTAAACAAGCGTAGGTGGTGCGGATGCCGCTGGATGTTTGTAGAGGACCACGTGGTGCACATGAAATTGCAATATTTATTTGTGAAAACTGCAAATTAAATTCATACAAAATATTATTCTGAGAGAGAGAATTATCCTCTTTAAGATTTAAGTGATTGCAGGCGTGTAGCATGCCTGATGGCTGTAAAATCTAACATTGACATGACCATATGGTCAAGTACAAAAATCATCAATTACACGAAAAATACATGGAACCCTGAATGAAACATAGATGGTACCCTGAAATAAATTGTAGCGCACATGATTTTACGCAAATAAACTCTCAAACTGCATGGATGGCGCAGATATAGACTTGGCATAGGTTAGCCACGTGGTTGTACATGAAATTGCCGTAAAATATTCAAACATGAAAATACCCGTAAACTGCATACATAAAACAAAGCCCTTAAAATTGTGTGTAGCAATAATACAGAAATTACACTGGAACGCCACTAACTTAGGCGGATGGCACCTGATTCAAGTTGTGCGGGTCGCGTGACCTCTACGACATCTTTCTCCTCTCTTCTCTATTAAGTTTGGAAAATACCACAAGGGCGAAATTAATTATTTAAGCGGAAGCATAATGTTGGGGAAATCTGGCAAAACGTATGCAAGCACAGGTTGACCGGTTAAATTGACTATGGAAACCTTCATCAGTGAACAAAAGTTGTAATGCGCATGTGTCAGTGTCTTACCTCGCCTGCTCCCTATTACAGACTATCCAGAGGCAAGTGTCGCACGGACCTACCATGACCGCCTACGGGGTTCACATAAGCGGAAGCGCAATGCATGCTGAGTAAAATATTTATACTTTGAACAATAAAAGTGGCACAAATTAATTTAATATATTTTACATTTTCATAATTTTCTTATGGATTTTTCATATTAATTCCGTGTCTCTTTATTATGGTGTTCATGCCGGAACATCAGTGTTCTTAATCTCAGTGCCGCTGGCACTTTGAATTTCATAACCAAAAATTTTCGCAACAACAAACACTTAAAAATATTTCAAGACATATTAAACCCTGCAAATACAAATACAAAACACGTTTTACACTGCAAAATATTATCAATGTGAGAGTTAAAAAAAATTGGCCTCTTTGCGCACATGTATGGACACGTGACATGTGCGTGGTGAGCGCAGTCATGGGCTCTAGTGCCGCTCGCTGTTAGCAGGCGTCAAACGACTCCTCCCTCGAAGGCCAAGAATGTGTGAACAATGCAACATTGCTCTGGCGGGCTCTGTCCAGCTGGTTGCTGATTGAGGGCAAAGAAAACATGGCCTTGGAGGTCGTCGGTTTCTTCTGCATTTGCAGGGGTGGGGGTGAAAGCAGGAACAACAATGTGGGTACGTGGTGGTGACTCAGCTCGCCTCTTGTGTGTGCTGTGTTGCGACTTGTTGACACTTGTCATACTCACTGCCCATTAAACTTAACTCACTGGTACTGGTTGTGTTTACATTTACATGTGCACTTTGGCTACCACTCTCTTCATGTACACTTGAAAACCCCTTAAAATCACTTCGATTGGATGTGTTGTTACAGGTGTTGACAGAAAAACTCAGAAATGATGTTTCCCTACTACCTTCTACTTCCTCACTACTAGGTGTTGAGTGTTCTGTCGGTCCAAAATCTTTAAATGACAGTTCATTCCCTTGGCTGGGTGTTTTCAGTTAGTGTTGTTTTCCTCAGTTTACGTGTTGACATTTCCCTGTGAACTCCCTTGTAAAATTCTCAGAGCTTGCTGAGGTACTGGGCATAACGTAGTCTCCTTGTCTCTCTTCGCTACAGGTGGTCGGGCTATACACAGGTTTTCATGGTGCCGTTTTGTGATACATCTTGGTCCCAACTTCACTAAATAGTGAAATTTCCCAACTTTTCCACCACTCTCACTGACCCTCTCCATCTAGGTGCCAGTCCAGCACAGTAGTTTTTCGCCCCGGCCGATAGCGGGTGTTCTCTTACATACACATATATTCCGGGTACAAGTTCGGGTGGTGGCCTCTTGCTCTCTGGTACCCACACATTACAGTAACTGATTTTATTCTCCCTGTCTTCCTCATGTATTTGCGCCTGGTGTTAGATAATTTGTTCAGCTGGTCTGGGCCGGTTTTTTGGGGGTGCTTCGGGGGCACGGAGTTCGTGACCTTGTACCATCACGGCGGGTGTCTTCCCGCTTGCCACATTTACTCTATTTCTTAGGCAAAACATTACCTCCGTGATCAATTCGGCCCACCTAGTGTGATTTTCTCCTAATTGTACACGTAATTGGATTTTGACGTCTTCGTTAAGTCTCTTGGTTGGGTTAGCCCTAGGATGGTATGCTGGTGTGGTATGGTATTCTCTCAACTTTCGCTCTACAAATTGTGTACCATTGTCCGTCAACAAATATGGGGGGGTGTTCCCATCTCTGAAAAAATCTCATTCTGCATTACTTGTGCAACTGTGCGTGCACGGACGTTACTAACTGGGAATGCCTCTGTCCAACAGGTAAACAAACCTGTGGCAATAACAAGAAATCTTTTACCAGTTTTTGTACGCGGGTAGGGGCTCATGATGTCAATGGCTGGCTTGGTTGGCAGCCTTGGCTGTTGTGGAGCATCGCTGTCCGCTCTTCGCGGCTTCCGGATGTTACATGATACAACTCTGTACATGTTTCCTGACATCTCCCGGAATCCCTAGCCAGTGAAAGAATTTCTGCACATTTCTTCGTATTGGCTCGGATCCCGTGTCTCCATGCTCCAAACTGTCGTGTGCATACTTTAATACAAGTTCCCGTTTCTCTTTCTGCACAATTACTAGGTGGTTTGGTTTGTATTTTTCTGTCCACTACCTTCCAGTACTCTGTATACCGTGTGGTGCAGTGTTGCCGCCGTTGCGCAGCATCTGGGGAATTTTCAATTTTCTTGTGCAGTGTGTTTCTCTCTTAACAAATCCTGTAAATTCACAGAAACAAGTTCACCAGGTGGTGTGGCAACAGTGCTATGTACAAGGGTTTGTGTTTCTGCAGTTGGTATCGCACGGCAAGTTGTTAGTATTTCTCCCCACTCTGCATCGTCGGTTACCGTTAGATTTGGACAAGAATTCCTGGACAAGGCGTCCGCGAGCTCGTTGGTTTTTCCCGCCACGTGTTCTACCTTGAAATCGTATTCCTGCAGTAACAACTCTGAATGGGCAAGTTTGCTCTTCCCGTTATGCATGCCCTCTAACCATACAAGATATCGGTTGTCAGTTTTGAGCGTAAACTGCCTTCCTAGCAAGAACAGCCTGTACTTCCGCAATGCATGTACAATGGCCAAACATTCCTGTTCGTTAATGTGATATTTACTTTGTGTCCCCGAACTTTGCACTGTGGTAACTGATATGCTTTTCCCCCCATGTGTTCCCTCCTGATACAAGACCCCAATGCCTTCTTCACTAGCATCCTTTTGCACTACAATGGGCAACTCTGGGTTGAATCTAGACGGATTACAGTTCTAGAATGCAAGTTTGACGTCTTTAAACGCTTGATCAGCTTGAGGTGTCTAGACAAATTTACGTTTCTCACACAACAAAGCAGTTAATGGTGCAGTGATTACGGAAAAGTTTGGCACAAATTCCCTCAACCAATTAATTAGACCAAAAAATTTCCTAACCTGTTTACGTGATCTGGGTGTGGGTTTGTTTTGTATGTCCTGTATGTGTTCTGGTTCTTGTCTGTTTGCTGTTACATAGTGTCATAGAAACTCCATACTGCTCATACCCAACTTACACTTTTCCACTTTGCACATAAGTTTATTACTTTCGAGTCATTCAAACATTAGGCTCAAATGGTGCAAGTGCTCTTCCCAGCTGTTAGACCAAACAAGTACATCATCCAAATATGCCATCACAAAGTCTCATATGTATCCGTCACGTTTGTTTACCATTAAGTTCTGAAACGTTACAGGGGCACACCTTAAACCAAATGGTATGGCAACAAATTGAAATCTACGTCCATCTGGAGTAGTAAATACTGTTTTCTTTCTGTTTTGAGGGCAGATATGTACTTGCCAATAACCAGATTTTAAATCATGAGAGATGAATACTGAAGCTGGTCCTAATGTTGACAGTGTCTTTAATGTTTATGACTGGTGGCGGCATATTTATTGTTATTTTATTGAGGGGGCGAAAATCAACACAGAATCGCCATTTGCCATATTTTTTTGGTGCAAGGGTGATACCTGAATTATAGACACTCTGTATAGGTTCAATAACATTATCATTGAGCATCTCGCATACCTGCTGGTTGATGGCGCTGTGAAAGAAAATACCTGGGTATACTGGTCCAGCAGATGTTGCAGACATTGCTGATGTGTAGCGGGCACATCGTGCTTGAAGTCAGCAAGCTGCACAGCAGTTGTTGTTGGTGGGGTTGCTCCCATGGCGTAAACAGTCCATCTGCCACATGGCTCCCACGTGCAGATGTTTCAGATGTGGTTCTATCATGGCATGGTTGTCAACAAGCCATGGCAGTCCCAAAATCACTTCTTCACACAAGTTCGGCACAATGTAAACATCACACTTGGTACGCAGTTCCCCGATTCCTACTGTTACATGCATAACACTTTTTGCTTCTCCCTGTTGGTGTGTGGTAGCGAATTGTAAACGTTGCGGCAGCACTCTTGTTGTTATAGCTTGTATCAGTCCTTCGCGTACAAAATTGTGACTGGTAGCAGTGTCAATAACAGCTGTGACATCTTTTCCCTCAAGTTCTACACAGATTCTTAGCGCTGTTGTGGTACTGTCAGTTACTTGGAACACTTTTGCACCTTCATTAGGTGGATTGAGACAACCTGGTTGTGAGATTGGTGCATGTGCGGTTTCGCCAACATCCCGACTTAGTTTTCTGACCTGTTGCCTTGGCAACTATTTCCCCTGTTGTTGTGGAGGTTGTTTCTGTGTCTGCGGTTCTGCCTCGGGTGTGAACATTGGCGGCGGTCACGTAACATCTGGAAGCACTGTAGGTGTTGACGTGTGAAAGTTCAATCTCGGGGATTGGTATGCCTGTCTCGCACGCTCGTCCTGTTCATACAAACACGCTTCATGCATAAACTGTTTCATACTTGCCCTTGTTGCTCTTCTCAAGTATGGCCTAATGTCCGGTGTTAAGACAATGATCTCTAAAACACCGCATGTCTGCTGACCTGGGTCCAAATGCTTGAACAAGCCTAACTTATGCTGTATGAACTCCTCAATATTCTCACGTTCATGTTGCTCTCCATGATACAACCGCGCTTGCGCCTGAATGGTGTCTCCGTCAGTATCAAATCTTCCCAACAACCTATCGCAAAATTCCTACCATGTCACACGATAGTCTCTTACAAGGTTCTACCATGGGGTTGCATTTCTTCTGTCTGTTGGTTGTGACTTCAGTCCAGTCCTCCCGGTGTACACGGTGTCGATTGAACTTCTCCTTGCACATGGCCAAGAATGTGGTTGGGTCTTCGGAATCTTTTCCCACAAAAGTTGGCAATAATACATTGTGATCTTGCCCGGTTAAGCCCTGTGGCAAGTACGTAACAACTGGCGGTGGTGTGGGTTTCACTTCAGGTGTTATAGGTGGCGCAATCTCAGCACATTTTGTCTTTCGGCACTCGTCACAGTTTATAACACCGTCGAGGTAGGTGGTAAACGCTGCAAGCCCTATACATCGTAAATGTGAGTCTTTCGTACACTGTTGGCACTGCATCCACTTGGTTCCCGCCCCGTCACATCCGATGCGCTTGCACAGGCGTTGCTCTGATGGTGTAGAAGCGGTATCAGACGTACACTGACATAAGGGTTGGTCCCATGAATTTTATGCAAATAGATTGATCTCACTGACTATGTCGCAATGTACGCAGCGTTCGATCGGCATGTTCATATCATCCATGATCGCGAGTGTCGCTGGTGTCACGGTTGCCGACGCGGAAGTCTTGATGCCTTGTTGCGGATGTTCAGGTGTGATGGCCGCCATCTTCTCGCAGTTGACGCGATTGAACACACTTGGCCCCTCTGGGAACGCCAATTGATGCCGGCGGGTGAGACACTAGTCTAACCATGACACTACTACTGGTAATATGGGCGCCAGTGGTGCTTCCCAATCACAGCACTATTGGGACTTAGGGTTCCCAGGGATGCTGTGGTTTCTGTGTGTAGGTCTCACCCGTGCATACTTACAAACACGTATGCAATACTAAACATTTACTAAACATATTTATCACTTAATAAACACATGTGGCTAGGACACTGTCATTACAAAACAAAACTTTCCTATGTAACCTGTCAGTACCTCTGCTGACATGAGGTAAGTTCACTGTGAGACTTGATTTGTACGCACAGTATCAATAAAAACAACGTGCCATGAAATTAATGATACACTTGGTCAGTGTCTCTTTATTATGGTGTTCACGCCGGAATATCAGTGTTCTTAATCTCGGTGCCATGGGCACTTTGAATTTCATAACCAAAATTTTTCAAACCACAACATACACTTCAAAATATTTCAAGACTTATTAAACCCCACAAATACAAAACATGTTTTACACTGCATAATATAATTGATGTGAGAGTTAAAAAATATTGGCCTCTCTGCGCATGTTCATGGCCATGACGTGTGTAGTTAGCGCCGTCATGGGCTCTTGCGCCACTGGCTGTTAGCTGGCGTCAACGTTAACATTAAAGCGAAATCATTTTGAGGAGGTATGCGACTTGAGAATATATTGCCATTGATACATTGGTCTTAAATTGTTGTGATTATTTTGACAGACATTAGCCTTTGTTATATTGTGCAAAACGCATGTTAGTTAAGACAATAAATATATAAAAGGGCAGTAATTCTAGTACTATACTGTGAGCACTTAAATTCCTGTCCTTTTATATATTTTCGGTAGCCTAGTGTCCTACCTGCAACCGGCCTGCTTGCAACCTTAGTTAAGATTATGGTGATGTTTCCTATGCCCCTCAAGTAAGTGCTCATTCATTTTTGTTAGTGTTACAGCCTGTGTAAAATCTCTGATAAGGAACAACAGTATGCTCAAGTATTTCTATCAGCATATTCTGCGCAGTTTCCATGCTTTTTAATATCTGAGGAAGGTGAGAAATACGTATTTTGTTGTTTTTTTTTATTGAAACGTAAATAATCCTCATGGTCGCAAAAATTATATCACTGATTATGTCAAGTGTACTAAACACATCAATAATCTGAAAGACAAAGGAGATAACACGGAAATAAGTAGTTTCTTTGGCAAAACGAGTTTATCAGTCCGGCTGTTTATTTGAAGGTTTTTTGGTGGAATACAACATTCTTTTTAGCATGGCAGATCATGCTGACCCGTTATTAAGGAAAACTTTTCCCAAGTCTGAAATTGCTTAACAGTACAGTTCTGGTCTTGCCAAAAAAAAAATGAATTCTTTCTCAGAAGTTCAGAAATATTTTATTTTCGCATGCAACTAAATTGTCTATAAATTCCCTTTAAAAAATAAGTTTGTCATAGTGAACAGGTGGCTCAAGTAGAGAGCATTGGAACTTCAGAAACAATTCACAACATTGCGAATGGAAGAGTTTGCTGTATTTCCAAGGAAGAAAGAGTTGATATAATTTGGGTGATAAGTGCTGACAAATCTTTGATATATGACAAGACTATCCATAGTAATGTTAGTAATTCTCTTGGTTCCACACAGTAACAGTATGAGAGGATATTTTGTGGGTGAAAAAAAAATGAGTTTAGGTCTTAGATGAGCAACAGAACAGTACAAATTATTTCAATTCTTAAAAACACTTACTTCATGTGTATGCCACGAAGTGTTATAGTAAAACTTATTTGAAGAAAGCTATAAGAGCAACAACACAGAATCGGCAGAGCCAAAAGGAGAAGTGATAGTGTTAAGTTGTACATTATTAGCCTGTGTATTGTGTTAGTGTGTGTTGTGGAACTGTGTTGTAAACTGACAAACAATTGGAAGGATTTAAAAACTGGCAAATGTGGACTCACAAAATGCAAAGTAAAATCAGTAGCTAAAAATTTTGTAAGTTGGTTGGAGCTGAATTAGATAGCTTCAGAAATTTAGGTCTGTAACTAATTTGTAAGCACATGAAAACAGATTTTTTTGGTGATTTCTGTCTCGCGAGAGAGTCTGAATGCTAGACAGTGGGAAATTTTCCTGTGCCCATGTCTCAACAGTACATAAATTTGTACTTGACATCATTCACATTTGAGAACACTGGAATCTCTAAATGCACCATCTGAGTGTTGTTCATACAATTTTTTTTCGGTTAGTGCCATTGGAGTTTAAGTGAAAACCTTGGAAATACGTATGATGCACAAAGATGTTGCCAGACTATACAATGATGACATAATAAGCCAAACTGCAAGAATTTGGGAAATATATATATATTTTTGTCATATTTTCTGAATGTAGTATCATACGTTAATTTTGAAATGTTTCATTTCCATATTGAGTTTTGCCACCACTGATGGTTGTGTTGCTCCAGACATTGGTTTCTGTGGTGCAACATATTGTACAAAAACAAAAGTGAAGATTTAAATTCTAGATAAATGACTATTACACACCCATTCCACCTTTCTAGTATAGTTATTATTTCACTATTTGCATTGGGTCATAAAATATCCCAATATCCCCCCACAACATAAAATGACATTTTCAAAGTGAGTTCGGGTAGTGGGCACAGTTTAACTGTTTGTAACATCAAAAGTCTTTAGCAGTACATTGCTTGAACCATCAACATTATTCCATCAGCATCAGAGGGTGACTGGCTCAGGTTGTCATAACATATCAAAATTCCTTTCCTGCATCCTCTATACGTCAGGCAAGAGACACACTTCAGACAAGGATAGCTTTAACTGTAAGTGATACCCGTAACCTAAATGGAAAGGAAGTACAGGATCCATGGTTTCACTAACTGCAAACAATTATCTTGAAATGTGCAGAGCAAGCCCTACTCCTTCACAAAATTATTGAAATGTTTATAGTAATTTAGGTGACATTGATGGGTTATACACACACATTCTTAATAAAGAAAACTTAAATTTCAGGGGAGTCTTTATTTCTAGGCTCACAGTCTTGCTAGGTGAGTTACAAGCTTAATAAATTAACAAAAAATTACTGTTTTAATAAATATCATACATATTCCCAAATAGCGGTCTCTCGTGAGTGACTCGGGCAGTAAAGGAAGGCCTTATTTGTTGTAATTTGGTATATTGCCTTTTTTTATGAACCCCACATACAATCAAACGACAAAACATGCTATAGGTAATTTAGATATCAACAAAACATGCTATCAATTATAAATATTGGTGTCCAATGGAAATTTACTTAATTTCACAATTTATACAATCATACAACAATTTTTTTAATGCAGTAAATTATATGGCCTCTTTTTATCCTATCTTTTGGTGGGCGAGCATAAAACGCCAAGGACGAGCTGGTAAGAAGTTCTCTGTTATAAAGTCAGTACTCTGCTGCGAAGGCAGGCACATTGCAGTGTAGGAGGAACACCACGGTATTGCCCATTCTTGCAGACTGCCTATTAAGACAGTCCAAAACGAGTTAGGTTAAGTTAAATGTACAATCAGGTGCAAGTGACAACAAAAACTACACATACTTTAAGCAGATCCAAAAACCAAAACTACACCATAAACAATGGTGTCTTTTTGCTAAACTGCTAAAATAAGTGGCTCACAGCATACAGCTTTATAAACAACTCAAAAAGGTTTATCCAGCACATTTCAATACTTGCCCAAAGATTAGCGTGCATGATTGCAAAATATATATATGTTCTAAAATTTATATTTATGTACATATATATTCTGGAATAAAATAGTGTGGTCATGTAATAAAGCTATTTTGTTACGTAAATGAGAGTAGGAGAGTGGACTGGCAAGCTCTACAAACTCTACACTAATAAACAAGAAAATTTAACACCGAAAAAGAGGGATAATACATATTAAAATTTAAAATACCAGATTGTGTGGCCAACAGGGCACAACAATCTGTTGTCTGCCTGGCTCAAACTTGTAACTGGTGCAGTTTGTCCTGATGCTACAAGCACCGGTAATTTTGGTGAATTTTCTACAGGAAATTTTACCTTGGCAAATAGCGAAACGTAGCACCACTATAAAATAGTCATTGGAAACAGCTTGTGAGTATCTGAACACCAGAAAATAACTTGGAGACAGTACAGTGACCAGACTGGAATTAGTAACTGCTTTGATTTGCACTAGTATTATGTTGAATACCTGTGCATTAGGATTCACATCCCAGCTATCTTTGTGTGCACCTTTCACAGATTTCACACTTATTTTCAACGACCCTCTAAAATAAATTGCAGTTAGTTTTCAAGTTACACTTAATTGGGGGTCATTAACTAAAAGTGAAAAACCCATTTTCTTCAAGGTTTTGTCTTTTAATCATAAATGTGTGCATACATATACATTTTAGATGTTTACAACATTATATCAATCTCTTCAATATTCCTTACATTCACATGTTAATTTAATATAAATTGCTTATAGTCTGTAGTAAATTGGCACAAACAATCTGCCAACTGTCTTGAGATAGGTAAACGAAAAGCTGGATTTAACTGGCAAACAAATAAATTAATAAATGTGACTGTTGCAGGATGTGTTCACTGGGTGCAGGCAGTTGGCTGGTGCAACAACATTGCCTGGAATGTGGGGCCACTGACAAGCCGTCAATATCAGCTGGCCATAGAGCGATATGAATGGAACAAATTGCAGAGTTTCAAGAGTATTGTACCAATGGTACATCTGTCCTGGAACCTGGCACGAAACATTAAAGTTTCAGATAAAAAACTTTTTGAGTTAGTTAAGTAAGTTTGTTTTGTACAAAGTGCTATTAAAAAGGGGTTGATGTATACATCATATTAAGATCAAACTAGTCATAATCCTTCTCTTGTGTAGATCAAAGATACAAAAGTTTTGTTGCAGGTAGTGTATAGGAAAAGTTCTGAGTATTACTAATAAGACTGTATATTGAAAGGTAATGTGCTGCAATGGTTTTGCAGTTAGCTTCATAACAGATGTTACTATAGCACAACCTTGCTGATAACGACCCCTCACAGCTTCCAGGAATGTTTCTAGTGAGGGGTGGTTTTAATATTTTTTTTGGAAACTTTGGACTGAATTTGATCCACCCCCAAACCCCTATACATCAAAATTTGCAATATTTTGCATGAAGTCCATTTAAATTGCCTCTTTATGCAAAAATGACAAGTTTGTAATTAAGTATAAATTAATTTTAATAGGCAGAACACTTCTGAAAAAGTAATACCTGGGAACGGCATATTGAACATCTTCTGGTCATCAAAAATGTTGACTAACATCAAGTGGAGCATTCCACTAAGGCAGAAGCCCACTTTGTACATTTTCTGGCAAATCAGATGATTTGTTGTAAAAATTTTATTTTATATCCGAGTGTAATGTCTGTTGAAATAAATTATCATGTAGGGACATACACAACTCCCCTTGTCACCAAAACAGGTCATGGAACAGGCAGCTAGGCATACTGATTACATTATAAAAGTATACAGAATGCACAAATACTCACAGGGTGGTAATCGTGGATACACACACAAACAAAAGTCAGACGAACACATTTTCCACATGGATGTGTGGTTGTGTGATGTTTCACTGGCTAGGCTAGCTTCATCAGGTGGCGAGTGGTGGCATACTGCAGTCTGGTGAGTGGTGGTTGGTGAACAGTGAACTTGGCGGCAAGGAAGCAAACTAGGGTCAGGCTGGAAATTTTAAATGTGGCGGAGGGATGTTGCACTTCAAATGGCCACCCCCCAGGGTTCTCATGCTTGAAATAGCCCACGTTTTAGCTATTGTGCTATACACCAATCTTCCACCTTCTTCAACAGCAGGCTCACCAATCAGACCTTCCCTATCCAGGGTAGCTACAACTGTGCAATTGAAAATCTTGTGTACCAGCTACAGTGCATTCACTGCAATGCATAGTACATTGGCCTTCCAACCAACACACTTGGAGAATGAATGACCATCAAGTGGACACCAAACAAGCATAACTGAGGAAAATGAAAATTTGCAGTTAATGCGAGTTGCAGTACTTGAAGCATCTCACAATCTTTACACAATCTTGAATGACGAGGGTGCTACCTCCTAATAATAGTGCAGAACTGCAACACTGGGAACTGGCCCACCAATGCTTCACAAAATCCACACACACCTTGCTTAAACATAATATACCCCTTTGCCTCATTTAAAATTTTCGGTATTGCCCTAGTTCACTTCCTGGCTGCTAGGTTCTCATTTTGTCAGCCACCATTAACCAGACTGCATTTTGCCACCATTTGCTGCTTGATGAAGCTGGCATACTCAGAGAAATGTTGTGTGATCAATGCATCTGCATGAAAAATGAGTTTGTCGGACTTTTGTTTGTGTGTATCTATCCACTGTGAGTATTTGTGTGTCTTGTCTTGTTTTTAAAAGGTATATCAGTTACTGTTAAAATTGCAGTGGAAACTCTATCCATTGTATTTGAGGGGACTGACATAAAAATTCTATAGATGCGGACATTCTGTAAATATGGACGTATCATATGTCTAAAAAAAAAATCATCATTAAACTTTATTTTGAACAAACTGATAGGCCTATGTCAGGTATTTGTCAAGTTTAACTAAAATAAAACAATACAAATGGGAATATGGAAGAAAATTTTTCCGGTACACTCACACTCAGACTTAATACGAACCGTATTTAAATGTCTCTTTTCATACACTTGCTCAGAAATTCCTATTTTGGCATGTATACGCAACATTGACATTTTGTATTCCAGTATATATTGTTAAGATTCCATACAAACATAGTAAATTTCAACTTAATTTCTCCACCGCAAAACATTTGTGACAGTGAACTTGTATTAT
Source organism: Dryococelus australis (assembly GCA_029891345.1). Lineage (NCBI taxonomy): Eukaryota > Metazoa > Arthropoda > Insecta > Phasmatodea > Phasmatidae > Dryococelus > Dryococelus australis. The sequence continues at coordinate 152,798,154 of CM057009.1, forward strand.
GTTGCAATGTTTATAAATAAACATTGCACATTACTTTTCCACAGATGGTAACATGTTTTAAGAAAGCAAAACCATGGCAACATGTTACACAAAATGGTGTCTATCAATGTATACTTGTGGCACAGCAGCGGCGGCGGCTGTGCAAACTACGCAAGATATCTTTTTCTTGTACAGCAGTGAAATTATTTTCTTATGTATGACCAATATTGTTATTGAATTGATCAAGTGCAGTGAGTGGGGTTTCCTTAATTTTGCATAGCCTTTTTCTAACTTTCCGAGCATATTTGTTACATTTTTATACATAATGCATTCGTAATTTTCATGAATAAATATTTGCGTCAAAAACGATAGTTGCGAGTGTTGTTAGCAATGTCTCATTGCAAATCAGTATGAAAATATGGCGTCACTGTTGCCAGTGTTGATAGTTACCAACATGGCTGCCACCGTAAATGTCACAATAGTTTGTTAACTATTAAATTAAACTCTACAGTACATATTTCTTATACATGTGTACTGTATTCCCACATTTTTCCATTTTTTTTTTTAAATTTTGTGCTCTCTAATACACAGTGTAGCATGAGATGTCTGTTATTATTTATGATTTTTTGTTACAATGTAAGAGTTAAGTGCGACATTGCGACTTAACAGATTATTTTGGAAGTGGTAAATTACATATATAGGACTAAATTCAGGGCAGCTAGATGTAAGTAAAACAATGTGTGCTGAAAATTTATTTAATTTTTGATTTCTATTAGTATTTCTTGTGTATGTTTACATAATGTGCTGTAACAGACTTGAGTATAGTTGGCTTATACTTTTTGGTTAATACTTCGTTGTTTAATGATCGGAGAATATCTGCGATGTTACAGAAATTTTTGTTTGATTGAAGCGGATTAAATGAAATTTTTAGAGTTTGGCAAAAACCACTTTTTTAGGATTTTTTTTCATTGGAATTTGGTTGGTACCACTGAAAATGCTTGTTCAACACCAACTTTCGGTTCAAGCGGGTTTGATAGTTCAAGTTTCAACTGTATTCTTAAGAACTGTACGTATGAACACCAATTATCTTCAAAACCCAAATGTTAATTTTATTATAACACTTATGTAATAAGAGCTTGAGCTTAAAGCTCACACTTTTCAGTAGACTTGTATGACCTTTGTTTGAACTAAAAATACTAGGCTTGCAAACATTTAGACAGAAGGTAGCATATCTATGAGCAAGCGAGATCACAATGGCAAGACAAAGCATTACATAATGGTAGTCTGCAGTTGCACTGCATGGGAATACTCTGCCATCTGAAGTAAGGGGGTGGGCATTGGCTAGGTGTGTATTTATTTTTAGATATGCCCTGTTTGTAATATAGCACTCACCACGAGAAGTGCAATGTGCAGAAAGTAAAACCAGTGCAATAAAGTTATTTTTCAGCTGTTTTCCCTCAACTTTAACTCAAATTTTTCATGATTCCTTGGAAACTGGTCATAAGACATAACAGTGACGCACGTGCCAACTTTTATGATTTTTCCATAAATTTTATGGAAAACGTGTAGATTTTAAGATTTTCTGCATGCAGATAAAATGTTGCTGATTTTTGTAGTCTCAGCATTTACAATTTTCGATGTTGCTTCATTCAGTGCTAGAAGTAACAATGCCTCAGTACAAAGTGTAATAAAAGCATGTGCATTTTGTCAGTATGTTACAATTTGTGAATTGTTTGACCAGAAATGTAATAGCAATATAGAATTGTAACAGCTCAAAGTTGTGACTAAATGTGCAAAATACATAACCAAGCACCTCTAAAAACAGTTGAAAACTTTGATTAGTAGGCACTTAAGTATGTGTCAAATATTTGTTGAGTATTAGAAAGATTTTGTGTGGGTACAGCAGAATAAAATTATAAATTCATAATTTAGCACGTAGCCAATAAGCATACAATTACGATAGATTCTCTATTGTTTCTTAGGGGACTGACAAAAAATTTCAGTACATGTTAACTTTCAATGTATGTAGTCTTGAAATGCAGATAAATAGAAAATGGGACTACAGAATATGTTCTATGGATTTGGACTTTCAATCTGAGTTTTGGTAAAGGTTCCACTGTAAACATATTATGATGTTTCAATATTTTCTGGTTGATAAATTTAAATTTGTGTGTTGTTTTTAAAACATTTTATAGTGGTTTTGCTATAAAATTAACGCAGATAGTCTTCTTAGTGTAGTGGAAATTTAGTAAACTATGAAGTCTGCAGTCATGGAGATTAAATGGGGAATAAGCATTAAAGAAACTCCTCAGTTCATTAATTTTAAAGATGACTGTTTCAAACAAAAAGATTATTATGTGTGACTTTTATTGAGGAATACTGTGATGTTAAGAAATATTGTAAATTTATTTGTTTAATAATTTTTTCTAAGCGAGAAGTACAAAGCAAGACTAGTGGGGCCAAGGACATAAACAAGTGTTTGGTGTCGTCGATTGGGAGACATACAGTTCCGTCATTAAGACAAAAACTTTTAACTAAGAAATCTTATGTCCTTGGCAGTCCAAAAGGTATTGTGTTTGAGGCATATTGATGTTACTGCGGCCTATCTGAACAGCCCATTAACAACGCTACTCTACATGTTGCATTTCACTACCTCTTATGTCTGGTGGACACAATTTTTCAGAGTCTTCATTCTCATTTGTTTCTTCAACAGCTGGAATCTTCACCGCATTTTTTGTTCATGAACTAAAGGTTTGGCAGGGCAGGATGTCCAGAAAGGGAAAAAAAACATGTTCATAGAAACGCACATCTCTTGAGACAATTATTCTTTTGTCACTTAGTCTCCAGAGCCTGTAGCCTTTGATCCCTTCCTGAAACCCAAGCAATATACATTCATCAGCTCTCAAAGAAAGTTTCCCATTTTCCAGTGTGGCTGCCCACACTTGGCACCCAAAAATGTTAATGTGTTTAATGTCATCCACTTTTAAGTCTCTGTGTGAGGTACACCTGTTTCGTATGTAGTTGACTGTCGACAGTGCCTCAGCCCAAAACCTTTCGGGAAGACCCGTTTCAAATAACATACACCTAGTCATGTTCATCAAAGTTTGGTTCAGCCTTTCTGCTTTTCCATTTTGTTGCGGGCTGTATGGAACACTTTTCCTGTGAAGAATTCCTTTATCTCTAAGGTGTTTCTCAAATTCCTTGTCGATGTATTCATGTCCATTGTCTGACTGCAGAGCCTTTATTTTTTTCTTGAAGAATTTCAACCCTGCTTTGATATTGTTTGAAGACTTCAGCAACATTTGATTTCTTTTTTAAAATCTTGACGCGTGCCCTGGGTAATGAGTAGATGGCACGGTCATTGTGGCTTTGATTGCGCTAGACCAATGCATGCTGCAATAGGGATTTACTAATAGAGTAGGCATTTACAGCCAGTTAACATTGACTGAACACGTTGGTTGGCAGGTTGGTATGAAATTGTCTATACCCTGGCTGGCTCGTGACTTGCATATCATTACCTTGTTCCCCCTGTGTGTTTACGTGTTGAGATATGCAGCTGACAGGAGGTGTCTGGTTTACTTGGCTTACTTGACTCTGCTTCGGCCGTTGGTAGAACTTCTGCTGGTTGCTGACTGGAGCAGGTGGTGCAGTCCACTAGCTGCCGGTCAGTGATACAGTGTCTGCCAACACAGTATCGTCAATTCCAGGTTGTGGCTTCTGGGCTCCAGAACTTGGGGTTAGAAACGCAGAGTATCACCTTGATCCCGTGTACCAGACCGTGCAGGACGGGATGGTAGTCTTAATGCTTACGGCTGAGCAGAGGAAAACAAATATATGTAAATATGGGAGAGGTCTGTTTCTCAAATAGTCTGACTAAGGCAGCGCAGTCTCGTTCCGCCTGTCTGTCCAAAGTTGGTGGGCCAATTCAGACCGCTGCTTGCCAGCGAGGTGAGCTGTCCTTTGGTCTTCTCTTCTTGAGCCATGCCTCACCTTAAAAGGCATACATGGATTGTAGTACGCCACTGAATGATAGCATCTTGGTTTCGCGCTCCAGTCAGTGATAAAACTTGAGTTGGCTGTCTCGCCTCTGTGGGGTGTGTCCTACTGGTTGGGGCTCTATCGTTCTGAACACTGAGATGAACAGAATGGGTGACCGGCAAAAGATGTGTGTGTACAACTGACAGACCCCCTGAAGGCGGACTGACATTCTACTCTCGGTTAAACACCCTGTCCCTTGCTTACCACATGTCGGTCTAATACTGGTAGTAGATAGGGTATAAAACTACTACAAGAGACTCAAGGATACATGTAAGATTAAGTATTTATTCAACAATAAATACTTGGGTGACACGTACGTGCTACCAATAAGTCTGTTCTGCGGAAGTACTTAATCTACACATTAACATATGGTGATCCACTCCTAGGCTACTCAGATACAAGGGAAATAAATAACTGTATTGTCACAACTAGCACTAACTGGGTTTGCCTTGAAGAGGCCCTAACCTTCACTGAGGAGCCACTACCAGCAAGTAGTGGCAGCTGAAGAACCAGGTCGTCACAACAACTAAAGTGTTAGTCGTGTTCGATGTCTTCAAGTAGAAGCAGCTTCTGGTGACGTCAATGCCAAGAGGTGATAGAAGCCTCTGGTGGTTGGTGGCTGTAGCCATTGGTGAACTGAATGTTCTTGGAGAGGACCGTGAGAGTCTAGTAGTCAGTAGAGCCCCAGCACAGAAGTGTTGAGGTGAGCTACTGGAGGTGATAACTCCTGACCTCGGTTGTACAATTACTTATATGCTGTTCCTCTGGAGATTGCTGCGAGCCAGGAGTGGGATTTGTAACGTGCCCCTATGACGTCTGCCTGGAGTGCGTAGGGTGGGAGAACTACCCTCTCATGCTCGTGGTATAGCCGCAGGCACTCGGCAGCGCTCGACTGCCTGCGGCGGTGTGGTGACACACTGTCTGCTGGGTACATCGGGGGGGGGGCTGGCGTGTTGCGGGGTTGCTTCAAATATCTTTTGTTACAGTGATTCCAAAGTGCATTTGAGTTGAACCCACTTTCTATGCATTCGTAAGACTGTGCATGCTTTGCTCCTTCACGTCGGTAAACACTAATAGATGGAGAAGGGCAGTTGAAGAACAGTTCAGAAGATCAAATATCTTCCATGTCTGGCGAGCACACTTCCTGTTCCACATCCAGTAGTTGGTTCCTGTGTTTGGTAGTTGTACTTGGATGAGCTGTAGTCGTTTATAATATAATGGTGTAAGCGGTACACATCGCTACAAACATTACAAACATAACACTGCAATAAAATTGAATTTAAGATATTGATGCATGTCCAGTTATGTACTGTTCGGCACAATCGTCGTTTTATTACGCTAGACCAAGTGTGCATTTCAACAACGTTTCTGGCTAGTGTGTTTGCTGCATTGTGTTGGTTTACGAGTTGCCATGGAGTGTGGGGTTGATACCTTATTCCCTGTGGAGGGTCGTTGTATCGGAAGCTGGCGGCAGGTGTGTGTGTTACCTGACTTACGCTTAAGATCTTCGGCCGGTTAGTGTTGCCGTCGTTGGTTTTCGGGAAGCTGGGGCGGCCTTGTCAATTGTTCCGGACATTTCTTGCGGTTGCGGTGTTTGTACTAGCTCCGTGGCGTGTTCGCCTTCCGGTGGTCTAGTGGTGGCCTCCGGACTCATGGCTCGTGCATTATCCGGTGGTCTAGTGGCAAAGAGTACTTCATCGTCTGAGCCAGAGATAGACTATTTGGAAGTTGGAATTGCCTTGATCTCTGATTTCGGACATACATTAGGTGGAGGGGTAGACTGCTTGCTGATGCAGCTCGATCTGCAGGGTGTCTGGAGGGGTTCTCTGTCTCGTGGACTCTGCCATGACACTTTGGAGCAGCTAGTGATAGCTTTGTCGCATTTGGCTGAATTTTTTTTTTTTTTTTTTTTTTCGTAGCTGCGGTGCGTCGAGGACATTGATCTGATGGAGAATGTTCATCGGCGTTGCTCTATGTCCAGCCTCCATAGCACAACGTAACTGGGTGCCCTATCAATGTCAATAGATTTTGGCTCCGGCCTCTTCGCTGACCTCTGGCTCATTTTCGGGCGTTACCCTTCTGGGTGGTGGTTCGTCCTCTTCGGACTGACCCGGTGTTTCTCCTATGGCGGCGTTGTTCTCAAGTGTTGGCATGTCTCCCGGAAATGGTCATATTTGGCCTCTGGTGGCCTCCCAGATCCGTCCTCACAGGTCTTCGGCCCAGTAGACGTCTCTTTTACTGACAATACAATATGGTCCGTCCTATTTGTCAGTGGGGTCAGCACTGGACTAGATACTGGCCTTGCTGAGGGGATGCGTTTTGAGTAATACGGCTTCACCCAGGTTAAACTCACGTAACCCTGTCTTCAGTAGCGGGTAATTCTTTGTGATCCTGGGCTTTCTGAGCAGTGTTAGTACGGGCTAGTGCAGCTAGCTGAATATCCTCGGGCTGAGGCATATCAGTGCGTTCACTTTCCCCTTTCCAGTCATCTCGTCGGCATAATGTTTGTCCCAGATGATGAATTGGGGGGGGGGGGGGGGCTTTTGTCTACCGCTTCGTTGGTTCGATGATGCAGGTCAAACAAAATGGTTGGGATATGTTTATCCCACTGACAATGGTCATTTCCCACGCTGATGCGGAGGCGCTTCTTGATCTCTTGGTTCCTTCGCTCAGTGGGGTTGGTCTGAGGGTGGTATGGAGGATTAGTCCACGTTCTGACTCCCTATCCCTTGCAAGCTGACTGCCATTGGCGACTCATGAATTCAGTGCGATTGTCAGTTAAAATAACCTTTGGATATCCCCAGCGTGCGAATATCTCGGTTTCTATTTTTCACACAATCAGGGCGGTTTCTTGGCTAGGTAGAGGGAAGGCCTCTACCCACCTTGAAAACTTGTCAGTTACTACCAGCAGGTAGTGGTTCCTCTTGGTACTGCGTGGGTAAGCTTTGCCACGGCAGCTTATGTATTGCCAGATGTCGCGACTTATCCCGTCCTAGTTGTAACGGATCTTGATGTCCAGCAGGGTCTCCCTTGTACCAGGGTGTCCAGTTTGAGGGTGGTCATGGTGTGCTTGCATATATCGGCGCACAATTGCTGGGGAACCCAGATCTTCCAGGGCGTATTGGGTTGACTGCTACGCATCCCGTAGTAGGCGGCATATGTCTGGGTCCTCCTGCTGGCTCAATGTAATCTGGTGATGGGTGATTTGTAACTGGAGGAGGCGGATTTGTTCTTTCGGACTTCTTTCAATCTGTGGGAGGGGAGCAGCTTTTCCTTTCTCCTTCGCTTTCCCCTCGAGTGTCTGGACGCGAGACAGGGCATCTGGCAGGTGGTTCGTTTTACATGGGCAGTGTTGAACTTCGAAATTGAATTCTGTGAGAAACATATCCCACTGAGAGAGCTTGGCTTTGCTGTTTCTTTACTCTTGTAGCCATTGGATGGCTTTTGAGTCGGTCCGCAGAATTAAGTGTTGCCCTTCGAAGTAATAGCGGTATTTCTGCACTGCCCAGACAACGACCAGACATTCCTGCTCGTTTGTGATAGCGTTGCTCTGTGGCGTTAAGCCGTGTTGAGGCATACCCTATCACGAGGATGGCTGTCCGCATTTTATTTATATAACACATCTCCCAGGCCATTTTGACACGCGTCTGTTTGCAGGATTAACAGATAATCTCCTTGCGGATGGTGGAGTTGTTTTATATTTCCGAAGCTGATCTCTAGATCGTGGCATGCTTGTTGCTGCTCCGGTCCACATCGCCAACGGGTGTCCATCCCGAGGAGCAGGTGAAATGGTGGCCTGTGTTGTGTAATGTTTTTTACGAAGTCACAGCCCCAGGTACCGTTGAAGTTGTCGTTTGTTTTTTGGTTCATCTGCCTCTTTGATGATACGTATCGAGTTCTGTTGTGAGAAGTTTCCCTCGGGTGAAATGACATGTCCTAAGTAGTCTATGGATGACTTGCTGAAATAGCTCTTTGACAGCTTGCAAGTTATTCCATGGAGTTCCAGACGTTCAAGAACTCTCTATAGGTGTTAGAGATGCTCCTGCCAGCTATTTGAATATATGATCACATCGTCGAGGTATATCTCTCCCGGTCGCTGGGTAGCCGGGTGCCATTCCAGGTTGTATATAAATGTGCAATGGTTTTGACTGGTGTGTGTGGGAGGTATGCTTCCATCTGCACCTCTTGCACTGATACGCCATACCTGGCATAGAGATGGGCTCATCGGGCTATCCTATGCACAGGTGATGGAATGGCTCGCTGCATGACGTGCACCGTATTCGGTTGATGCCTTGGCTGGGGAAAGTGATCTCGTTACAGAAGCTGGTAGGTTGTTGAGGGCAGGCTTAACATCTATATTCTAGCACTTCTGTGTTATGGGCCTCGTTAGTCCAGTCTAGACATAAGTGGTGGAACGTTTTTGCACAGTAGTTACACACTATGTGGAATGAGCCTATACCTGGACAGTCAGCATGGCTATACTGCAGTTCGGGTATGTCCTGTACCGAGTGATGGTTTACGCCCGAGGCGGCGTTGAGCTCTGAAACTGACATTTTAATGGCTGTGGGCACGACGAGGAGTTTATCGGACTCCCCGAAGTCCGCTTGGTTTGTCCAGCTTGACCCTTAATTCTCCAGGTCTGGTTGTTGTAGTTTGGCCAATCGCTGCATACAGTTAAGTCTGACGCCCCACGTTTGGCGCCAGAAAATCACTTGACACTTGCCCTGTTATGGACTGTTTGGCATGATCGTCATGGTTTTATTACACTAGACCAAGTGCGTGTTTCAACAACTTTCTGGCTAGAGAGTTTGCTGGGTTGTGTTGATTTACGAGTTGTCATGGAGTCTGGTGTTGATACCTTATTCCCTGTGGAGGGTCGTTGTATCAGAAGCTGACGGGAGGTGTTAGTGTTACCTGACTTAACGCTTAAGATCTTCGGCTGGTTGGTGAGGTTGGGTTGGCGCCTGAGCAAAGCTGGTGTTGCTGTCCCAGGGTTTCGGGTGGGTTGTGCTGTGCTGGCTCACACCATACTGTTGGTTCCAGGCAGCTGACTCTTGGCTCCAAAACCTTGTGTTTGCGATTCTGTACCTAGCTTCTGTTCCGTACACCGTACCCCTCAGTACAGGATGGTAGTCAAGGCTTGTACGGACATGTGGTGGAAAATTATGTAGCGTACCACGGGAGCAGTCTGGATTGCTCGTAGCCTTAATGATGCGGCGCTGTCCCATTCCGTCTGTCTTTCCTCCTTAGGAGGGCTAAGGTAAACCACTGCTTGCCAGCAAGATGAGCTATATTTTGCTCCCTACGCCATCTGCTGTTCCTTATCTTATAAGGCATAAAGCATGGTTCGCCGCTGAACAATACACGTCATTCACCACTGGCGAAAAACTATTTCCTATAATAGTGTAGTCCAGTAGCGGCTTGGCAGCACGAGCTCGGTGACGCAGAAGATCCCCCACGTTAGCGGGCAGATCAGAGACGTTGAGCCGTGTGGACCACCACTGTTTCTACTGGATATGATATCCAGCCAAGTCTAGGCCGCAACACCCAAGCAGATACACCCCCTACAGCACCTAGGTGCTCTAGTAGGGGATACAACTTAAGCTTGCTGTCTCTCCTTGGATGGAAGTATTCCTAGTGGTTGAAGCTCCTCTATTCTTTCCATCCAGCACCTAGGTGCTCGGGTGAGGAAACAGGCGGCCGTCTAATGGGTGTGTTACACGACTGAAGGACTTCAGAAGGGGGTCTTCAGTTAACTCTATTTCGGATTTAAACGTACCCGGTTTCTGTCATTAGTGCATAGTGCGAATTGTTCCTAGCTGATGAAGTAGATATTACTCTAGATATAAAAAATGTGTGGCTAGAGAACAAAGCTGTATTAATGAGGATTCAATAAACACAGTGACCCGTCCTATCTCCTACCAAGCAGACTGAGTACTGAAAGTAACCTATGTTAGCCAGGTGTAGACAACCTAGTCCTAGACTAGAGGGAAAGTTGAACTAGAAAACTGAATAAGATTACTACTGAACTAAAACCATCTAAATAATGGGTGTCTGGAAGAGACAAAAAGAAGTTAAAGTTCCTTTGCTGTAGTAGCAAGGTGTTTTTGTGTGTAACTGCTGTTGCAGACAAAACTTCTGGTAGCTGGTTGTCGAAGACTGTATTCGTTGCAAGGAGCAGCCGCTGGAGGCTCAAGCACTAGAGAGTGGTCGGGTGAACTTGAGAGAATAGCCCTGCCACGCACAGGCATATAGTCAGAACTGTAGGGTGTGGCAGCGGGTTGCAGGAGGGTGTGTGACTTCCCTCTGCTGTGAGGCCAGCTTGGGAGGTAACAATCCTCTCATCAGCACACTGCTTCGTGGATCTTCGGTGGTGCTCGGCCGTGCTCCGAGGTTCATTGACAGTTTGTTGGTACTCAGCGTAGGGGGAGAGGGAGACAGCTTGCTCGCTGGTTACGCAACCTTGAAACCACGTGTTCGGCCACCTTGTATGATTTAGGTAGCGCACAATGTCCGTGTGTAGGTTTGTGGGATTAACTTTCACGTGGGTTGAAGTAGGAATACTTGGCGTAATGAGCGATGAGTTTTAATTGTATTTAATAGTGGTATAAGCAGCACGTGTCAATATCTTGCACCTGGTTCACCATGGTGAGTTCATGGGAGCTCTGTGGCTCAGAGTTCTGGGTCGACTCTTAGTTGGTGCTTAAGAGATTCATATCAAGTACACAAAAAACAAATGAGAAAAACATAACAATGATACATGACCCTTTAAGAAATGGCATTAATCTTCATAGGTTTTGCTTCACATGGACACTATAAAAAACTCAACGGCATATTTACATCAAATCATATACAATAAAAATCTAAGCTTGCTAATTCCCTTCCGTGAGTCAATCTTATACGTAGTTCTAACTCTAATATGTATATCAGCGAAGTCTTTGTATTTGCGTATGCACTGGCACTGTGGTGAGAGTATACACGTGATACTGCATGTGTGTTGCATACACCGGCACTGTGGCGAGTCTCTATAAGTGAAGCTACATCCGCGTGTGTACTGTCGGCCACAAATTTCCAGAAGCTTATGCTGGTCAGGTGTAAGACGTCTATTCTTTACTGGTCCACATTACTACAGTGTAATAACTGCTGTTATTAAGAGTTAAATTATTTCACGTATCACTTACTAGGGTGTCTGAATAATTTTATTTCATTTACCTCACCGGTTTCTACATTTCCCCTGCTTTGTGATAGCTGGGTAGGTTAACTGTTGTTTCACAATATTAAACTAGCATAATGTGTGTGTCTATTCCTATTTCTCACTGTCTTTGACTGGACGACTAGTTTAATCATCACTAGTTACACGTCTATAACGAGCCCTGTTTCACTGTTTTAGTAGTGGTTTACAACTACTTGACTTGGTTCTCATCTTACTGAGCGCTTATGATTTTTCAGCGGGCTTGAGTTTCGCCGGACTTCCCCTCATCCTGAGTGTGGCATGGGCCACGTACAGCTACGTGAACCTCTACGTGGGTCTCCAAGGTGATTCCCGGTATCTGCGAGGCATCGAGTCTGTATTGACGGCACAAGGGGGCATCGGGCGTCGTGGTTCAGCACTAGGTGTTGAGGCTTCTGCAGCTACTGATTGGGAGAGCACAGGAACAAGGGATGCTGAGGCAGTGCGGGGGAGTGACACAGCAAGGTCCTGCACCCCGACTGCATGGATTCCTACACATAGAGCAGGATGTTTCTGCAAAGTGGTAGTGCAAGGGAGTGGCGGCCGTCCACCCTCAACCTCGATGGCTGATGCTCCTCGACGAAGGTCCGGGAAGTTTGGGGCATCACCGGTCACAGTGTCTTATTCATTGGTTGCTGATCGAGCGGGAAGCAGATTAGGCCTCTTGGCCTTGATGGTGCTGACGGGTGGAGCTTCCTGTGTGGCATGAGGTTGGGGCGGAACATTGCAGTCGACTGTACTCGTCGCCCCCTGCAGTCTTGATTCCTCGCCGTCAGGAGCAAGGGTTTGCTTTCTGAAAGCTGGAACGACTTTAATCGCTGTTCCAGGTGTTTTATCCAGTACGACAGTCGGTGTTGGGTCCATGGCGGATTCGCTGCCAGACAGCCCAGTGGTGGGTAGTAGCACTTCCTCGGAGCCAGAGATTGATTTTGTTGAAGCCGAGACGTACTTGACCTCTGGCTTGGGAGTTGTACTAGGTGGAGAGGTAGGCACTCGGGTTGTTTCCAACTCTTAACAATGGTGGTTCCGATATTTCGGATATCAGAGGTGTTGTAGGGTGTCTGGCGGAGGACTTCACCAAGACACTTCAGAGCAGCTAGGAGTCACTTCTGGTTGCGAATTTCTGTGTGTAACTGAGATGTGTCGAGGGCAGTGTTCTGACGGGAGCTGCTCCTCGGCGCTGATCTTAGTCTGCTCTCCATGGTACTGAGTAGCTTGGCTCCCTATTGGTATCTATGGTTCTTGCCTCAGGCCTCTTCGATGGCCTGGGCTTGATTTTGTTAGGTGCCATGGTTGGCGTCAGGTCATCCTCGTTTTCTGAATGCCAGGGAGATGTATCTGTGGCCTCGTCATCTTCGGGTCTGGGCATGTTGCCCGGAAATGGTCAGATCTGGCCTCTGGTGGCCTTTCAAATTTGTTCTCGCATGTCTTAGACCCAATAGACAATGTCTCGTTTGCCTACTATGAGGCTCGGTCCGTACTATTTATCAGCAAGGCCCGCCCTGAACAGATTGCTGGCTTTGCTGAGGGGATGAGTTCCGAGTAAGACAGCTTTTCCAAGATTTATATCTTGTACCCCGTCTTTGACTGAGGGTACTTTCATTGAATTTAAGCATCCCAAGCATTCTGGGCAGCAGTGGTGCGAGCTTGCGTGGCTAGTCGGATGTCCTCGGGGTGTGGTATATCCGTTGGTTCAGTTTCCCATGCTGCTCTCTCTTTGAGCTGTGCCTTTTCTTAAAAGACATAGAGGTTATGATGCAGCTGAACAGTATAGGCTGTGCACCACGGACCATACGCAAGACAAATCCCTGTGTTAGTGTTTTGCCAGCTGTGGCTGCCGGCACAAGCTCGGTGCTCCAGAATCCCACCACCACCTCCCCTCCTGCCGCCTGCAGGCTGACACGAAGCGTTGAGCTGTATGGGCTGCCTTCCTGCGAGTTTGGATGAGTTACTAGTGGTTGGGGCTCTGCTGTTCTATCCCCAAAGGTCTAGAACAGGTGGCCATCAAAGGGTGTATGTTAAGACTGGTGGATTCCTGATGGGGATCCACAGTCCTAATCTAATTATAGTCAAACGTCCTGTCTCGGTCGGCAATGCACAATGTGCACTGTTCTTAGAGTCGTGGTGAAGAACTTTCTAGAAAGAATAACCTCAGTTAAAGGAACAAAGCTGTATTTATTAATGGCGTAATAAATACAGTGACATGTGCTATCTCCTAATCAAGCAGACTATATTTATGGAAGTTACCTACGCTGTACAGGTGTAGGTGACCTGGTCCTAGGCTATACAAGAAAGCAAATAATATTGTTGGCTAATTAAGAATACTTAGTGTAGCTAACTTACCGGGATTCTAGATGAGACAATTAATAAAAGGGATCCACTGCTCTAGTAGCAGGGAGTGTAGTTGCCCCTACCAGCAAGTAGAAGCCTCTGCTACTGTCCAGGAGAAATCTGTAGTGATAAGTTTTGTGATGATAGAAGATGAAGACCATCTTGGTAGATAAAGGCTATTGGTAAAGGTACGTTAAATTCGCAATTGCGATAAATGCTAAATAGATGCAAAATTTTAGGTTTTTAGCTAAATATTTGCAAAATTTTATGAAATTCATTATCGGGAAAAAAATATCTGAAATGGTTATCTTTTTGAGTAACTACCTCTGTTTACGTTTCCTTGCAGTTTTATCACTACCGATATTGTTTTTCAAATAAAATATAAGAAATTAGGTAAGTAAACTGTCATATTTTAGTGGCAAAATACAGAACCATGTATGTATTTTACTCGTGCATTTGTGTATAAACTCCAGCGGCAGAAGGCAGCAGTCGCCCTTTGTCCGCCGGCCAAGCTCACACCTCTCTGCTGCCATCCATATTCTGCACTTAGCCCGTCTCCTCTCGCCCTTCGACAGCCCACACTCTGTTCCCTCCCTACCACCAGGTCATGCCCATACCCCTTTGCTCCCTTCCACTATCCTTCCTTGTAGCCACGCCCATACTCCTCTACTCACTTCTTGCGCCAATCTTCCGTCTAGCCACGCCCATACTACTCAGCTCCAGTCCTTTCACTCACCCTGTTTCAACTCTTTCTTCCTCCCCCACCAACGCCTTCACTCACGCCCTCTTGCTCCTAACACCCCACACCCTGTGGCTGCATCTATCACAACATGCAGCCCCTTTTTCTTTGTCATACTCTTTTTCCCTCTTTCCACATGTGAGCGGTGTGGCACTATCTGTTTCATCTTTTCAGAACTTCTGCGTCTTTTCGCCCCCTTCAATACCCATACACAGGCTGTGAAAGCTCTGTTAAATATGTGGTGTAAATTCTGTTAACTGAACTTTTGTGTGGTAGCTGTAATTCTGTTTTGTTATGGGTAGAAATTAAAATCTATTGCAGACCATGCAAGGGACTACAAAGCTGAAAAATTTTTCTCAAGCGATTCGGGAATTTTAATTTGTGGCATTTGTAATATGAGGTTGGAATGGCAAATGAAATGTGTGTTACATTATTGCAGGAGTGAAAAGGTTTTTTTTTTCTGATGTAGCAATAAAAATAATTTTAGTGAAAATGCACTAGTAAAATGTAGACGCTTAACAAGGATTACACAAAAAAAATTATTTTTAAATTCTAATTTCTTAATCTTTTATATATGCTATGAAATACTACAGGCCACAATAAATGCTATCAAAATGCTAAAAATCACAAAGTAAATGCTATAAAGTGTGTTCATAAATACTCTTTTAACATACCTCTAAGAGCCTATGGTGACGGCATTGGGAGCAGCCTCTGGTGGCTGCTGAAGACTTAGTGATTCATTGAAGACCCCAGCACATGAAGTGGTGGAGTGAGCTCAAGAATTGGAAAGAATAATTCGCGAGCCCGGCCGCGCATGAACTTACATAGTCCGAAAGGCAGGTGCAGCGGCAAGCTGCACCTGCCTTTCGGACTATATATATAGACCGTGGTGGGAGGTATGATGTCCCTCTAGTGCGAGGCCGGAGTGGCAGTAGCTACCCTCAGTCTGTCTCTCTCTTCTTTGTGCGTATTTAGTGGCGCTCGGCTGTGCCCCGAGGTGGCTGACGGCTTGTCGGCTCTCAGCGTGTGAGAGGGGAAGGTGACGTGCTTGCTGGCTTGCACAACCTTAGTTTCCACATTTTCGGAAGCACCCTCCAGGGTTGTGGCGATCGCAATATCAGTGTACAAAGTTGGCGGGGTTGGACTCTTACTTGGGGGTAGTAGGAATACTAGTTAGATGAGTCGTAGTTGTTTGTATTAAAAATATGTGGGGGCGGCATGCGTCAACTATTTTTATGTCTATAGTGTTTTGTGTAACTTTAAGATTTCTTATTTCCTTTGCAAGCCCATTCAGGCTTTTTTTAGCGAACTCAATTTCCTCAACATGCATAGCAACAGTGACACAGAACTTATAATATTAATAAAAATGTGTCTGAATTAATCAGTTAAAACCTGAGTGTTTTTCTGTGCTTGTTTCTGTTTTGTACAGATATTTGATTGTGTATGTATTAATTTGGTTTTCCCTCACCGAGCTGGCAGGAGATCCCAGTTAGGTAACTGTAACTCTGCGCCAGCCTCTTAAGTCTAGTTCGGTGGGCCAAGGAGAGTGCACACATTCGCATTGCAGGGGAACTTCTCCTTTTTGCGTGGCTGCCATAGTAAGTGTATTTTAATCCCCTGCCCTCGCATTCTCATCTCCATAGACTCGTGGCCCTGGAGATTTTGCCACTCTTAATTTTCCATACGCTAACAAGTGCTTTTATCTATTTCTGCCAATGGTGGGCTTAATATGCCATGTCCACAGTATTCAATGGATTTTGTATCGGTGATTGTATGTGTGATGGAACCGAACCTTTAAATTTGAACACGAACCGAACTTGAACTGAACTCAAACCGAACTTTAAAAAATGTCTTATCCTCGCACATATGCCTTCATAGTTCAGTCCTAAATTGGTGTGTGTGTGTGCATGTGTGTGTCTCTCTCTCTGTGTGTGTGTCTGTGTCTCTCTCTCTCCCTCTCTCCCCCCCCACCCACGTTAAAAATACAGTGGATAATAAGAGAAGTGTGGACGACGACTGGAGAGATCTGGACGGCTGCAATTGAGGTGTTCGCGGTTTGCAAGGACGAGAGGATGTGAAACAGACTAGTGAAGCCTACTGTGCGTGAGGGAGCTTGGAGGACTCTAGAACATTGCGACTGGCGGGACATGGACTGAACTAAGGTGGGATTGAATGAAGTGTAATTCTGAATTTATTGTAAATATTCGAACTGTCAAATATGGACACACAAATTATAAAGTGATTAAATTGGTTGATACACTGTCTATTAGGACTAATCTTTAATTATTTAATTTCATTGATTTCTTTGTCGTGATTAATAAATTACTTGTTCAGTAATTTTTGTTGTGTTGGTGTGATTTTTCAACTTCTTTGAAGTGAAGTACCGCATTTACTCGTGTATAGTGCACACCAAGATATTTGCAACACGTTCCAGGAAAAACATTGTTATATTAATTTAATTTGTAGCGATTGCAATATATTTGGAATAATTAATGGGGCTAAAAGCCAAAATAATGTGGGATTCTGTAAGGTCATGGTAACCTTATGATCTTTAAAAGAAGGCAGTGGCATGCTGGTCTGTTTTTGTTGTGCTGGTTCTTTATTTTTTGCCGTGGTGGAATAAGATACTGCCCTCCTCTAAAAAAAAATGCATTGCCTCTTCCCTTCTTCACCCAGGTAGCAATCCTCTACTCTCTTCCACTACACTTCCCTTTAAACATCAGGGGACAGGGGTGGATAATTTAAGACTACCACTCCTCAGAAATGTTTTCCTTTATTTTGGGGAAAAAAGGGCATGTTGTACACGAGTAAATACTTAAGTTCGTTTCAAAGTTCTTTAATGATGATCCTTTCTAGCACATTTTCGAACCGAATACGAACTCGTGTAAATTTTTCGAACCGAACTAGAACTGCTCTTTGACATGGCAATAAATTTCGAACCGAACCCGAACATAACATTAAAATTTGGGTTCGGTATGAATTACGAACGTTCGACCCATCTCTGGTTTTATGGTGGTTAGCCTTGTGATTTTGAAAATAGTGTAATCTGTGTGGGTAGTGGACGTCTTTACGTTGGCTATTTATTGTAATATTTTAATTTTTTGTGCTACATAGTGCTGTGGGTTGGTGACCTTGGTGCTAATATTTTGTCAGTTCGTGTTATGTTCCTGGTGGAAGTGAGTCTTGTAACCGTGTGGTGGGGAATAGCTTGGTTACTGACTCACTTGTGTGCAGAATTATTGGTGTTGCATCCAATTTTTAGGCAGGCGGCTTAAGAGTTCCTAGCTAGAAATGATTGTCTCCAGCAACACAATGGTGTGGTGGACGGAGTACAAATTGGCCTGGCTGACTAGCCTCATTATGGGTTGCATGACTAGTGGTTGGGGCTCTGCATTTCGGTACACCAAGATGCACTGAACACGTGGCCATTGAGCATTTGTGTTTGAACGACTTATGAGTCCCTGACGGGGGCTCGCAGTCCTACACTAGAAGCTGTAATCAGTCTGTGAAAGGTTGGTTTCCTGGTCCATTCTGGTGGGCGTGATGTTTAAAGGGAATCGCACATTCACTTAAGGAAAGGAAAGTCAAAAGGGACTTAGGGGGGCCCACCATTACCAGTGGTAATCTGCAAGGTGAGTTGACAACTTCTTCAAGGTCTGCAGGGGGAGATCATTTGGAAGGTCTGGGCATAGCTGGTGTTGGAGCTGAAGTGTTTGACGCATGCCTGGCTTTTGACTGTGTGGCTTGGTCGTCGAGGTTTGATGCGCTAGACCAAGTGCGCGGTTATAGGTAGTTGACAGGAGGTTTTAGAAACCTGACTTACTTGGAAGGTCTTCGGTCGGTTGGTAACGTGGATTAACTGGCTGAGTGAGACTGTTGTTACAGTTCTTGAGTTAAATTGTGTTATACTTCATTTCCAGTCTGCTGGCTCTTGACTCCAGAAGTTCGGATTGACTAGACCATATCTAACTTCAGTCTGGTACACTAACCCCCTCACTACGTGGTTATAGTAGGGACTGGTGCGGACGAGCAGTGGAAAATGAATATAACGTACTACGTGGACAGTCGAGACTGCCCGTAATCTCAGTGAGGTGGCCCAGTCTCATACCACCTGTCTTTCCTGCGTAGGAGGGGCTAAGGTACTCCGCTGCTGGGCAGCTAGATGAGCAATATTTTGTTCCCTACGCCTTCGGCTGTGTCTTATCTTGTAAGTCATAGTTAGGTTTGCCGCTGAACAAGATACGGTGTGCACTTCAGACGAGAAACTATACCCTATGAGAGTGTAGGTCCAGTAGCTGATTTGTGGCACAAGCTCGGTAAAAGTCTCCACTGATCCCCCACGTCTGCGATAGGATCAGAGACGTGGAGCTGTGTGGGCCACCAATACTACTACTGGATGTGAGTTTCCAGCCAAGGCCAGGCCACAACACCTAGACTAATACTGCCCCCAGCTCCTAGGTGCTCTGGTAGGTGATACAACTTAGGTTTGCTGTCTCTGCTTGGTGGAAGGTATTCCTAGTGGTCGTGGCTCCTCTGTTCCTTCCTCCCGGCATCTGGGCGCTCGGGGGGGGGGGGGTAATAGGAAGCAACAGGCGGCTGTCTAATGGGTGTGTTCCAGGCTAGTGATCCCCAGAGGAGGGCCCCCAGTTACGCTAGTTTGGATTTACAAAAGTACCGGTTCCTGTCAGTAGTGCATAGGACAACGTATTCCTAGTGAGCAAAGTAGACGTTACTCTAGAAATAAAATTGTTAGGATTGAGAACAAGCTGTTGAGGACTCGAAAAATATAGTGACTCCTGCTATCTCCTACCAAGCAGAGTACTGAAGGAAAACTATGGTAGCCAGGTGTAGGCGACCTAGTTTTAAGCTGGAGGGAAAGTGAACTAGAAAACTGAATATTTAACTCAACTAAACCTGTCTAATGCGGGTGTCTGTAGAAGACAAAAAGAAATTCAAGTATCAAGGTATATTCATGTTCGATGGGTGATGAAAACTGTTGTCGCAGAGATGGCTACAGAAGACTCGAGGTTTCGCTGGAGGCTCCAGCACTAAAGAGTGCTCTGGGTTTCTCAAGAGAAGAATTATGAATGACTGCTGGAGCCCCGCTGTGCACGGATTTATAGAGTGAGAAGTCTATGCTGCCGCATCAGGGTGCGGGGAAGACGCGTAATGCCCTTCTGCCATGGAGGCTGGCGTGGGAGGTGGGAACCCTCTTGTCAGCGTTCCGTGGTTGGTGTATCTTCAGCGGTGCTCGCCCACGCCTGAAGTGGCTGAAGCTTGTTGGCACTCAGTAAGGGGGGAGGGGGGAAGTTGTGTGGTCGCTGGTTGCATAACCCTGTAGCCACGTGATCTGCCGCCCGGGAGATTTAAGCGACCGAGAACTTATGTACGAAGTATTGCGTGCATAACTCTCGTGGGTGGTTGAAGTTGACAACTCTTACGTAGGTGTAAGTAAGGGTATATTTCATGTAAAAAGTGACGAGTTGTATTTGTAGTGTATTAGTAGTATAAGCGTCACACATTAAGCTTCTGGGTTGTCTGAAAGATGAAGAGCGGTCAGTGAGTTCCACCACACGCGGTGGTGAAGTGAGCTGCAAAGGCTGTGTGGCTCTCAGAAGAGCAGATGAACAACTGACGTTTGAGCACGCACAGGTATAAATACCAGCCGGCTTGCTCTCACCCAGGGCTGTTGGGGTGAGGGTCAAGATGTCACTGGAGGCGGAGCCAAGGGTTATCTGCTGCTGCATCTGCTGGTGGCCTGAGCACATCAGTTGGCTCTATCCCTCTGTATGTTCTTCAGCTACTTGACTCTGGGGGTGGTTTCGGCCACTTGACGGCCACTGGTTCACTCATTCTCTTTGAGGAGGGGTTTGGCATGGCTCTCATACTGCAGCTAACAGTAAAATGCTGACACGTGTGTATTACTCCTTGCAACAAGGGACATAACCTGTAGGCACTCTGGTAGATATTATTCTGGTTCAGACCATGTCTGGTGCACCAAGGAGATACGCACAGATGAGACATAATAGTCGTGATTGTATAGATCCTAATAGTGTCATGTTTCTATTTCTTTGGTATCATTCTTTTATCCTGTGAATCTTTGTACAGCTCTGAAAGTGATGTAGACCTGACTTGTAAGAAGTACACACCTGCTATACAAATGTTGTTTCTTTATATATATATATATATATATATATATATATATATATATATATATATCTCCATCTCCAAATTATGTAAGCTGTGTTCACTGTGATTAGCACATAAACATAAGTGATTCTCAAAGTTAGTTATATTGCATATGTATTTTTATTGCTGAAATGGTACATGTTTTTACTTGTTTCAAAGGAGTTGTTTACTGCACACACTTCGTCAGTGTTGCCTCATCTTGGAGTTTGTAAAATCAAAAGGTGTTGAAGTCCGCTTTCATGGTCGAGGAAAGAATGAGGCATCACATTATTGTGGACAATGTGAGGTTAGTATATGATGAATATTAAATTCGTGTACATGTTGAGAATACTTTAAAAAGAATGCTTTTTTATCAGAATAATAAAAAACTTTGTTGTAAAACTTGTTAAAATATTTCCAAATTTTTTATTACTAAAGCTTATAAAATTAAATTGATTATTACCAAGTTTGCCCTCTTGTTTGAACTGAACTGTTTTTAAATAATTCCTCATAGAAGATGAAAGGAATATTGCTTTTTTCTTCTGGTTTGTGCAGAAACTTCACTGCTATTCTTTTTCATCTCCTATTTAGGATGTACGTTTCTTTTGCTATTTTCACTGGTGTGAAAGTTGATTTCCTATACACTAAAGGTGTATAATTATATTACAAAAAAAAATTCACACACTGTTCAGTAATGAAAATCATGCATTTTGTTTGAGAGATAGTTTAGGCCTAACTTTCATATGTGTTTTGTACCGAATCAAGTTACTATGAGCGATAGGAATGTAAACAGTTGAAACTCAGTGTGATTTCAGATGGTGGATGTGTTGCATGCCTGAGTGTGTGCCACCACTAAAATATGACTCAATCAAGTAAAATGTGAATCAGTCATTGTTGAACATTTTTTGTTTCTTTGGGCTGGATCGATATGTTAGCAACTGGATGTGTAATTACGAGTGGTGTGTGGGATCCCGAACTTCGGGAATACTGTTAGATCTGCTGTAGGAGTGACCACCTAGTCAGCCTGTTGACTGTAGTTGACATGTCCAGTTCAGGCAATATCTGTGCTGGACCCATTGTAAGAAAGTGACTGGGAGTTAGTACAGAGAAGTCATTAGGGTCACTCGACTATGGGCACAGATGTCTTGAATTGAGTGTTGCCTCAATCTGGGCTAAAACAGTACTCAGTTCTTCATATGTCACCAACTGGGTCCCCACAACTTTCTTGAGAATGGACTTGACAGATTTGATACCTGCTTCCCAAAGTCCACCAAAGTGAAGAGCTGCTCGAGGGTTGAAGTGCCAGGTAATCTTATACCTTGCTAAACTGTCTACAATCTGCGTGCGAGTGTCACTATCAGAGAGAAATTTTTGCACTTCTTCCAGCTGATGGCTGGCTCCAACAAAGTTACTGCCACAGTCACTGTAAATGTTGACACATTGTTCACATCAAGCAACGAACCTCCATAAAGGCTGCCAGAAATGCCTCTGTTGATGAATCTGAAACAAGCTCTAGATGTGTCATATCCAGCCTTGAGATCTGGCTGGTGTTTAAAACGACGCTTGAGTGAATGGAAACGACAAATTGCTGTCGAGCAGAAGTTGCCTAGGTGAGGGTCTGGTCTCTTGAAGGGAAGTACAACACTGTAGCGACCATTTTCATCACGAGCATAGCCTTCTGCAAACAACTTTTCACAGAGGACATTGTCTATTGATGGTGTTAGTTTATCAGGAGGCAGTTCTTCCAGTTTCCAAAGTTGTTTCACCACAGTGTCCAGTGATGGGCTTAACAAACTGGAAGCCACAAAGAATGAGGAAATATGTGATTATTGCATATGAGGCAAACTGCTGTCAACCTTTCCCATCACGATCCAGCCAAAGTGTTTGTCGAGAGCAACTGGAGTACCAGGCGGTCCTTCACACTGGCTTCCTTTCAATAAGTAGGGAAAAAGGTCTGCACCCAGCAGCCTGTCAATTGACCCTGGAGTTGCAAAGGCTGGGTCTGCCAACTGCAGATGGGCAAGATGGCTCCAGACTTGGGGGGGTCCACATGTGCGGATGGGAGGTGTCCTGTTATGCGAGGTAACACTAAAGTATCTATTGAAAATACTGTCCCTGTCTGTCCACAAGGCTTTAGCACGCAAGATACCACACCAAGAGCAATGTTAAGTGGTGCCTTAGAGAGCTCCTGAAGTGGTTGAGTTTTCTTCCTATGAGGAATACCCAAGCAAGATAAGCAATTTTCAGAGATTGAATTGATTTGACTACCAGAGTCCGATAACACACTGATGGGTTGGAAGGCCCCTGACACGTCTTGTACATCAATCACAGCAGTTGACAGCATAACCACAGCACTGCCGGGTGTCTTCGAAAATGAGGAGCACACAGTCACAGTAGAACTTATATCACCATTCGAGCTTCTATCTGGCACATCCACGGATTGTCCTGATCCGAGACCTCCTCTTGAGTGGATGGTTCCGGGAAGTGCAGCAGGGAGTGATGCTGTGACTTGCAGTGGCAACATGAGACTTCTGAGGGACAGTTTTGTCACTGGTGCGAGAGCTGCAAACAGTTTAAACATAGTTTGAGTTCCTTGACAAGTGCAAATTGTTCCTTGTGTGGCTTCTGTTGAAAGTGGGGGCATTTGTACAACAAATATGCTGTGTTGCACAAGCTGCAAGAAGGGTTAGGTTTCACCATAGACACTAGATGAATGGTAACCTTTAGCCAGTTTACGATCTGCTGAAACCTGCACAGGTTTGATCTTTGAGGATGCCGACCTAGATATTGATGCAACTGCTTCTATAGCACAGCAATATTTTTCTAAAAACTGCACAAAGGACTTGCAAGTGGGGAGCTCAGTGTCTGTCAAGTCCATCTCCCACTGTGTTTGAAGTGGAGCATCCAGTTTCCTGCACAGGATGGGCAGTATAATTTAGTCCCAGTGCTGCAACATTCTCTGTTACAACTGTCAGCATCTGTCGCAGTGAGGTGGGCGATTCAGAGAATACTGTGGGTGCTTCCAGCAGAACTTCCACATGCAAAGAAATGATTAATCTGTTGTTTGAACATCGCTCAGATAACAACTTCCATGCAACGTCAAAATTTTCACCTGACATCGGTAATGCCTGGATCGTATTTAATGGCTCTCCGTTATGGGACAACTTTAAATAGGACAACCTTTCGACTGGAGTTAGGTCGGGGTGATCAGCTACAAGAGCATTGAACAAGTTACAGAAGTTCACCCAGTTTTTTGCATATCCACTTAACTGTGACTAGGAGATCTTGGGAAGTGATACATTTACCTTCCGTGTGCTGGTAGGTACTGCCTGTGCTGCCTCCGACTTGCTTGCAATAGACTCTACCATTGCCATTACATCGTAGTATTGATCTTCAAAGTTCAGCATGCAGGCTGCAAGTGCATCTTAATCGAAGCCTGTTAGTTGTTTGGCTGCCATTTCTACAGTAATGTAATCTGATTCAAAGGTACATTTTATTTCCGGCAAATAACGCATGGTTGCATGGAATAAATTCCTTTTTGAGGGATCTCTACCAACACACTTGGAGAAGCCAAGCGCGTGATTGAGGCACCCTTCTGCCAATTGTAGACTCAGTATTGCTGCTTGAGCATTGCCCATGATTATAGTTGCTGCGATGGGCAATAATGTGTCCACAAACTACTTATCACAACACAAAACTTGCGTGTTCATGTGCATAGCGCAGCACAAAGAGAGATGTGAAAACACCTGGCGGGAACAATACATAACCTAACAAAAACACATGATCGTGGCACCAATCTTCTAACTGTAAAAGGTAGATGACATCAAGTGATAAGAATATACATACCATTCATGTTAAGAGTGAAATATGAAAAATAAAAAAGAATTAAAGTATAACCAAATCCAGAACACAGGAACTGTTGAAGCCAAGTAATGCATGCAACGAACAAAGAAAATGACCACGAGCACACAAACATGATATCCCAAGTCAACAAACTGCGCTAATGTTCACTGTTTGTCATACTATACAACCCGAGTGTGAGTTGTAAAGTTCACTGACTATAACTACACTTTTCCGTCATGCACGTGCTTGCTATGAAAGGCGAAATCTGAACATATGAGCCCACAGTGAACAAAACAGATATCGTTTACACACACCAGCGCATATCCGACCTGAAAGGATCAAATGTTTGAGCTCGAGAACAATGTGGACTGTATTTTAACAAAAAAAACATTTCAAGTTGCAACTTACCGACATGAAAACAAAGCCAAACTGGTCTTGTAGATTCGGGCTGCGCAACTCCAGGCCGATGTCACCACTTTCGACAGTGTTTCCACAATGTGGTGGGAAATTTAAACTAGTTCAAACTGACCCATGGCCCAAACAGTAAGTGATATCAATTTGTTTTGAAATTTTGAGTCGAGATAATTTTGTTTGCAGTTATTGTAAATAAAAGTAGGAATTTATAATAAACTTATACTTAAGACCTCCATCTCTTACCCACTTGGTTTAGCCCACTGACTTTGAGAGCTAAATTGTAACAGTATGTATCCGTTGTGCGATTTGGTACCTTCCTGAAGGTAATAATGGTATACCCTCTAAACTACAGACTAGAATAACAAAAGCAATATGTAATTAATTAAAATAATTACAATTTAGTGTTATGGCTTCACTGTATTAGTTCACTCAAAGAATTCTTACGAGAAGTTGGTTTTGGTAGTAATTGCTTTAACTTTGGTTTTTCAAATTCTCTTTACCATATTTTATTGTGAAATCATTATACATTTTATACTGAAATGGTGTGTAAAACTAGGGGTATAACTATTATGTGAATAGTTTGTTAGATGCCGGATAAAAGAAATCAATGAAACCTTTTGTTCCAGTATTTTATTTTTTCCCCATTGCTAAACTGTGAATATTTGTTATCCTTGAACCCTTAGCCAGTCATCCGGAAAAATCTGAAGTTTTAAGGCAGTTAAAAAAGTTTGACTGTTTTCAGCACTTAAAAATTATGATTCAATGATTACATACTGAGACTGTTTTTTATGTAGGTTTAATAATTGCAAATACGGAATATTTGTAACTCTGGGACTGCTATTCTGTTTTTCCTATTAACACACTTTTCAGTATGGAAGAGTAAGTTCAGCTCCACTTGTAGGCAACTTGGGAAGTTCCTATCATATTTCAGTTAAGTTTTTGCCGCCCTTGCAGTAGCTTGTTACACAACTATAGGAGAAAATGTTTATGGTTGTGAAGCCTAGTTACTTATTAGATGCTTTGCCACCAAATACATTCTACCTTGCTCCCGGAGCTGTATTGGGGTATAGTCTTAAAACAACTCCTGCCACTGGGTGATACATAACCTAGCACTTGGCACACAAAAAATCTGTGAAGCCAACCCCCAGATGCTTGAATATCTTGTCCTACTTGAAAAGCTTTCTCATGAAGCATGATTCCAGGCAGGAATAATCAATGTGGACTGCATAAGCCAATCATATCTTTTTTATCCAGGCCTTAATTTGGTGCAGTGCAAATTCTTTTACAATTATCTGTCAAGGAAATTGCTTTTTTTTCAAGTGTAGCCTGTTGCACAAGTAACGTAGACAGCATTGATTTTGTGATCCCTAATTTTTCCGCAACATCTTTTTTTACTTTTGTCTACGGCCTGTAGAATTTTTGTTATATCTATTGCTTTTCTTTTTCATGCACCGGACATAATTATAAATATCATTTTCAAGAAATGGCTACAGAAATTTTCAAGACTGATTTAACTTAATTCTATGCACACACTCAAGTTAAAAATAACTTATCTTTACAACATGTGCACTTGGTTGCAAAACATTGCCTGGAATTGTTTTCTTGGTTGGCATGTTTCTGGTTTGTCGTATAGTATACATTACCAATGATGTAACAAAACATCCCAATCAGGACAGTAAAAATACCCAACAAGAGAAATTTTGTTCTGACGTGACTTGTATTTGCCAAGGAATGTTTTTATCGCTGGGTTATCATCAAAATGTAAATTATAAATTTTTTCCACCTTTGTTTTGGTTAAATGTTAAGCAGTAAAATGGTTCACACTTTTAACTGCATTGAAAAATACACCTACAATTTTGTACTATATTTACGCAGCATAGAACACAATGAAAGCTATTAATTAGTCGATACACGGGCAGTAGAATAGTTATCTGTATCAAGCTGTGCATCGCTCGCTATTATTCTATGGTCATGATGGAAAAGAAAAACTTGAAAGTTAAGATTGTGTTTACCATTGCACCAGCAGGATGTTGTTATTGAGCAAAATCACAAAGAACAGAAAATAAGTACAGGTTTTTGGACTTGGAAATTAATTTATTTTGATACTTTGGTTGTTTAACATGAAAATTTTTATGTGAGGAAAAATGTGTCGAAAACTTGGTTTAAATGAAATGAAATTCAAGGCTATGGTAGAGTTTTTTCAGGACTAAATTGTGTGTTCGTGTAAATGAAGTGTTCGTTAACGTGAAGTTCATTATTTAGTACTTTCCTGTATTTTGGAATTAAGCATTTTTCTTAGATCATATAATTACACAAATTTTGACTTAATCAGGAAGAGTATCTTATTTCCAGAACACATGAGTGAGTGAAGATATTTGGGCGGCTCTTAACAGTGAGGTCTTGAGAGCCGATGAGGTTTCAGTATGGAGCAGCGCCGGAATGAAAAGGTGGGGGAAACTGGAGATTCAAGTGAAAACCTGCCGATCAGGGGCATCGTCCGGCCTGATTCGCACATGCAAAAAAGAAGTTGTGTCAATATAATATTCATAAACTTTTTAAAACGTTTTGTGCGTCGGTACTTTGCAAGATTTTGCTAACGCAACTTTTTTTTTCTTTTTTCTTTTTCATGAAACACAAATGAAAAATACATTATGAGCTTTCATGAATTGGAAACTAAAATGAAATATAATTTCATAAAAATTTTGCAAGTGGGCATATTTTAAATAACAAATTTATTGCTAAATCAAACAAAAAAATTTGGGATATGGAGTACTACCACAGTGTTTCTTTCTTGCCTAAATTCTAATTACATTTTATGTAGTTATTTTAGTTATAAATTAATGAAAAGATGATTATTTACAGACATAAATGTCCTTTTCTGGTGCACTAAATGAACATTCATCTAACAACTTATTCATCAAAATCGAGGATTTTAATTTTGTTAAAACTTTCTGCAACAAGATTTCGTAATAAAACTAAAATGAATGTTGTTTTTAGTGTTAATTTCAGTATACCCAATATTCACACCACCCTAGTAATTTATAATTTTTTAATGGTGATAATCACCTTCTATTTAACAAATAACTAAGTTGCTTCAGCCAAGTGCTCAGAAATTAATACATTTATATATCTAAATATATTTACAAACATAGTGGAAATAGCAGGGGAGTGGTTACATCGCAGCTAATATAGAGTCATTGTTTACAAATTTATTTGTTAAATTATATTGTGCAACTAACTAGGAAGTAGGTACATTTGCAGGTAAAATAGGGTGAATGTTTACAGATTGAAGTGTTCAACATCCTATTTATTAGAGAGCAAGAGAAGAGGCATGTGGTCCACTGTATGGATTGTGCAAGGAAGCAAGCTCCTACACTAGAGGGCTTTGTCTGCCTGGAGGAGTACCGCATGTCTGAGCTGACTGAAGTGTTCGACAACTTTGTGCTTCATCCTGTGGTCAGTCTATTTCATTGCAAGCAACAGCTTGCTTACTTGCTCTCTAGCAGCCTAATTTTGGTTTCTCATATGGTTTTGCTCTGCAATTAATGTATATTAAAAATGCTCAGTTTTGCATGTTTATGATGTTTGAATGAATAATGCAATGGGGTGAATGACTAGGAGATTGTTGAACATTCGCCATTGCAATGCAGATGTCTGTTATGGAAAAACATTTATATTTTGGTCAGCCACGAGGAAAGTTTTAAATTAACTTTTGTGCATTTCATTTTGAAATTTTTATAGTGAATTAGGTTATCTCGTGCAATTTTGTATACTTGTTAAATTTTTAATGCCCTATGGCATTTGGAAGGTATCCATGTGAGTGAGTTAATGTAAATGGGATTGTCGAGTGCTGTAGCATGGCTATTTGTTTAATCGTAGAAAAAATTAAGTGACATGTGAGAATTCAATGCAGTCTCGCTAAGATGAGTTTGGGTTTAAGACATTTGTAGTTGCCATAAATGTCTAATGAGTACTAATGTTTTGACTACTTTATGCATTTTAATGATAGCCTAGTGGCCTATTTCACTATAACATAATAAAAGTAAATGTAACACTGTGTGTTTTCATACAATTTGTGGCAATTTAGCAACACATGTTACAATGGTAACTTCTAAAAATGAATATCTGCACAATTTGCCATAAAACTGGAAATTGTGGAAGTATGTGAAGGTCTTGTTTCAGCAAATACTAAAGTGGTGAGCAGTTGTTGGTTCTCACACTTTTCATGGTATTGAACTAAATTAAAGCTACAGTTCTAAAATTCAATGTTTCTGAGTGCAATAAAACTTCAAGCATTACAGATCACATAGAGCTGGATAATTTTTCCTCCATTGCATGTTGTGCATGATTGTTAGCAGACCAGGTGTGATAGCAAAAGCCACTCTGCATATGAAAATTGATGTGAGTAGCAGAGCCATAAATCATCTTCAAATGATGACCAAACAGATCCCATTCACCTAAGTATGTCTGTCAGGAACTCTTTGGAGGAGAGCCATATTGAAGCGTGATCTGGGGCCTTGCTTTCTTGAAGACTTTTCTTTGTTACTAAGGTATTTATATGCTGGGGTGGAATCCTGATCCTGGAAACAACTTAAGAATCACACCATATGATACACCTAATGTGGATTCATTCTGAAAGGTTAGCTACTACTGACTTCACCTCAGGAGCAGATGGGAAACTTGTATTGAATTCAATCTGAGAAAGCAACATCATTTAGTGGTCTAACAGGAGTAGTTTATAATCACTGACACTAGTGCTGTTAGTGCAGTTTTTACAACATATCAAGAATCACCAATATTTAATCATAAAGCAGGCTGCTAGAGTTCACCTGGACTTTACTTTAATTCACATGTCCTATTTCTGGTTGTGGAATTAGCCTTTCTCAATGGCAAAATCAAAACATCTGTTCACATTAACCCCACGAACCACCTTCGGTACTTAAATTTAAACAACTAACATCCATTCCATGCCAAGAAATCTCTGCTATACACCTCCAGGTGGCAGTGGCGGGGTTTATAAAACCTCCACAGCCACCCTGTGCTTGTCATAACAGGCGACTAATTGGGACGTGGTCGGGATCTGAAATTTGTTTGGACCATCATGTGCTTCTTTCTTGGCCTTCTTCTCTTTTGTCGTTGTTTTTCTTTCCATCTCACCAGGTCCCATCACATCTTCCTACTCTACAGCATTGTCTCAGCCAGGTTGATGTCCTTCCTTATGAGGGTGATGCGTGTCTCTTAGACTAGTCAACATTACATTTAGTGAGTGCTAGGTCATGCACGCTCTGATACACAATTACTGAGACTGTCGGCTTTCTACTGGAGACTAGTACTGGTCGGGTAGTGGTGGCTTGGTACAAAATCTGCTGTGGTTAGAATCGCAATACTTCCCGCTACTCTACCTTAGCCCGTTGAGGTAGGGCTGACTTACCAGGGTACTCACCGATCTTCTGGGCTCTTGTGTAGAATTAGGTAGACTGGGACTAGCAGTTGCCTGGGTGGTGCTAGCTGACGAGTATCCATACGGAGAGGTCTGGTATATCTGGCTCCATTTGATGGATGCACTGCTTCCACAATACGAGTTGGCAATACCCAACCTGGTGTCAGGTCCAGTGACTAGGGCACGTACTGCAGGATGTGTCTATGCCAAGCCTAGTGTGCGTGGGGTATTAAACGGGGGGTGCTCTCTGAAGAGGACTGCCTCTCCAGGTGACGGCCTTCTGAGCTTGTTCCCGTGGGGTGTCTCCACCAAGTGTGGAAGGGTTATTGATGCACACTCACTTAGCAGTAAAGAACTCCTTTTTCTTCTCCCTTCAAGCATCGTGCCTCTCCCCAAAGAGCATAGAGACAGTATTGACACTTAACTTACTTTCAATCGGCGCAAGCAATTGATGGGGACTTTACTAAGGCTGTTTCTGAATTTCAGTGTATACTTGTTAAGTATATACATTTGCGTTGATGCGTGTCCGGTTAGCTAAGGCTGGCTTTGGTTGTACTTTGGCCGGTTGTGCTTACTGGTGTTTATGGTTGGATATGGTAACCGGGGACGTGGCCTTATGTGAAGGAACAAAGTTCTCGACGTTGCAATTGGCCAGTCCCTTGGATTGGTCTGCCCTATGGCTGGTGGCGTAACTCGTTACCGTCAATGACTGGCGGGAGGTGCTAGTGGTAGCAGGCTTACTGACGTCGTGAGTGTGAGGACTAGCTGGGTATAGTTGGTTGTGCCGATCGTTCTCTACCCGGGCTGCAGTGAGGGGCGTGAGGTGTCACAATGCAAAACCTACCTTTCCACCTGGTAGCTGCTGAGCTCCAGAAGTTGGCGTTTGAGATGCCAAGATGTTCCTCAGTCCATTTAATTAACCCTACACAACTGGGTGGCAGGCAGGATGCGTGCGAAGAGTTGATGATGAGAAAGTAGCTGGATCCCCTGCGTTAGACATAGGTAGTTCTAAGAATTTGAGCAAGGCGGCACAATCTCGTTCGGCTCGTCGATTAGCTGTAAGAGGGTTGGAACCAGCCGGTTGCTTGGCAGCAAGCACTGCGGACATGAGTAGCACTACAATAGTGTTGCCCAGTAGTGGTTTGGTAGCAGGAGCCCGGTGCTTCAGAAGGCCCCCTACCTTAGCGGGCAAACCAGAAGCGTTGAAGCCATGTCGGCTACCAAAACTATTACTGGGTGTGCAATCCCAATCAAGGACAGGTCGTAGCACCTAAGCAGATACCGCCTCCAGCACCCAGGTGCTCCGGTAGGGATATAACTCTGGCGAACTCTCTCTCCCTGGGTGGAAAGTGTTGCTAGTGGTCGGGGCTCCTCTATTCTACTCCGCCAGTATCTGTATCCTTGGCAGGAATAGAATAGATGGCCGTCTAATATGTGTGTGTTGCAAGTGGAGCTGCCTGAGTGGGAGTCTCCAGTTGTAGCTAGTTCGTAGTAATAATTTCCCATTCCCAGTCGTTGGTACTCGATTTGAGGTTCTCCCAGCAGTTGGTTACAAAGTACTCTATCAATGAGACTCAGAGTGAAAAGAAACAAAGCCGTGTTTTTTAAGAGCTTAGTAAACGTGGTGACGCATACTCCCCTACCAAGAAGATCGGTGGCTGGAAGTAAACCTATGGTAGCCAGGTGAAGGCGACCTGGTCCTAGATTAATTGGGGAAAGTGAAATAAAAATGTCAAATTGCTTATTACAAATCTAACTCTAATTGTGGTGTTTGTAGGAGACACAGAAGTGTGGTATGTCTGGTAGCTACAGAAAGCTACTGGTAGCTATTAGCGAATGGCGTCGCTGGAGCGTCTGGTCGTAGGTGCTGCAGAGCTCTGATGGCGACATCAATGAAGGCAGCCTCTGGTGGCTGCTGAAGTGTGTTGAGCAGTTGTTGGCAGCCTCTGGGAGGGCTGCTGAAGATCTAACAGTGGGCTGAAGGCCCCAGCACTAGAAGTGGCAGAGCGAGATCGAACACTAAAGAAGGACAATTGGTGAAGTTCGCAGCACACAGACTTATATAGTCATGATAGCGCACGTCGAGGCGGCCGCGGGGAAAGGCGTATGACATCCCTCTGCTGCGAGGCTGGAATGAGGGTAGCACCCTCTGGTCATCTCTCTGCCTTTGAATATTCTCGGTGGCACTCAGGCATGCCCCGAGGCGGCTGATGGCTTGTTGGCTCTCGACGAGGAGGGGGTGGGGGCGTGCCCCTGTCTTGCACAACCCCTCGTATCCACATGTCCGGCTGCCCTCCAGGAATGTGGCAGGCCACGACTTCTGTGTACGGGTTGGCGTGGGATTTTAATCTCACGTGTGTAGAAGTAGTATACTTGGTTGCAGTGAGATGAGTCGTAATCATTGTACATAGTTGGAATAAGTGGCAAGCGTCAGCGTGCTAGCAGTGATGTGTACTAGTCGTGTACTTGCTGAAACTATTGTGACACGTAATCACCTCGCCATGTTAGACTGGTCACTCATTCTGGCAGAAATATCAGTCACTATGTGAAAACAGAAAATTTGATGTATGGTGTTCTAAATACATTAAGACACCTTCTATGGTTTTTGATAAAGTAAACAAACAACCACAAGGGCAAGCACGGAAGCATGGCTTTAAATTAATAAATAATAGGAGCAATAGTGGGTGCATGTAATTAACATGTCATTAATAATGAAGTTATGTTTCATTTGTTTGTAACTGTGTATCACTTAATCACTCCAGCCACACACTGCCATGCATGTGAACCTGGATTATGGAACATTTGTCAAGTTTGTACTGCAGATGTGTTTTAAGATGCACCATATTATTACTTACATACACTCAAACATTTTCTCCATTCAAGAAACACGTTTATGCTTTGCTGTCATGTTACGTATAGAACAAATCCTGTAGCTAGTGTATCTCGAACATAAGCAGTCCGTTGATAATGAAATGAAACATTTCAATTATAGGCTCCTAGAAATACATTTATTATTGTTTCATGTACACAATGTAGAAAGCTGCAAGTGTCCCACATTAATATTCATACCTAAAACTTGAATGCTATTACTGCACCAGTGTACTGCTACAGGTATTGGGTTTATTATATTGTTTTATTTTTTCCATAATGATAATACACCGTTTCTTTTGTGCAAACATGCTTTTAGGTGCCAATTAAGAATACCACAAATTAATATATGTACTAGTGGAATGTTTTGTAATGGCTTGTTACTGTATTCTAAAATCTTATCTAAGAAGTGTAATTAAATTTTATTTTTATATTATGCTAGCATGACTGTGTTACTTATATGACTTTCAAGTTGCCAGTTCGATATTGCTCAAATCAGCCCTAATGAATGGGTCTTGCTGCAGAAATGGGGCTGAACTGTCAAAGGGGCACCAGGATCACATTCCTTCAGGAACTAATACTTTAACTCTCAAGTTACACAAAACCCTTGTGCGGTTTTCTGGATGCCCATGTTCATATTTATTTTGCAGTACTTGTTTTAGGTTAATGTGAAATAAAATCTTGGGTATTACTGCATGCGCACCAAACTCTCTCATTTTTCATTTTCAGAATATTTACTGCTACAATGAGAACAGAGAATATAAAACACATATTTTTCAGACTTTTGCTTTAACCCACAATGCCACATCTCAATCATTTCATCAAGATGCCATGCTGTATAATTGTCTGAAACCATGGATATGTTACTATACACTTAACATTTCTCCAGTTTAATATCGTTCCACAGTTCATGTACAAAATATTAGATAATTTTACGTAATGTAGCTAATCTGTGGGAAAATGTAATTGTGGATTACAATATTAATTATCCAACTTTGTTCCTACCTCAGCCAGGGTCAAAGGATGAGATGAGGGGAGGCGGATAGTGCCAAGCGGAGCACGCTGCCCTACATGAGGGCCAAACTTGTCATTGTCAGCCAGCCTTAAGGATTAATGTGTTGAGATGAGAGAAGCCTGGAACTGACGGAATGGAAGGCCAGAGACAATGGGAGCACCCTGTGAAAACCCACCAACAGCATTGCCATGTTTTGTGGATTAGCATGATGAAATAATATGAAGCAAATAGTTACACTTACTTCACTGTACATTTGTATGTTTGTGAAAGTATTGCAGGGTGTCCACTGCATTTCCATTTTGGAATTCTCTTACTTTTCCTTGTTTACCAGGCAGTATCTTACCATTTTCCCAGAAATATATTTTCCGTAATACTAAAACACGTTATGTACTGTATTTTGTCATCGCTCACAGAAGAAAATGCCATCAGTGAAGTTGCATTAAATTACACTGCAACAGACCAAGCAAGCAGGACTGACACTTGATTCAGCTCATCGATATTTCTTGCAATACACGCTATTGACTTCACATGAGTGCCTGAAAAAATAACACCAATACATTACTGTGTGTGTGTGTGTCTATATACATATATATAATAGGCTGATGACGTGTGATGGCTCGGTGGGGGGTGCGAGATGTTTTGAGGGGCGGTGAGGTTAAGGTTGAGAATTATTGTTGAGGTATTTGTTACCAGACTAGGTGCCTGACACCACATGTGGCAGTGTCGAGGTTGTTGGAGAACTGGAGACTCTTAGGCGTTCTCAGGAACAGCGGGCCGATCACCTCTCACATATATTATCTGCAGTGTTTACTAGATAGTGGGCATATTAAAGGCTGAGCCACACCTGAACTGCTGACTTATTGCATGATTGAAAGTAGTACTCTCATAACACACTGTTCAAAGGTGAGGTTATTTCGGCGGGCTTTTGAGGGTCATGTTCCCTGGTGTGCCCGAAGGATTGGCGAAGGGTAAACATATGGCATGTAGGGTCTATGCATTATTAACTGATCACACACTAGAAAATTGAAATCTTACAATGTGTATGTACATTTTTCCTGACCCAAGTGACTATTCCTTAATATATTCCTGACTTTTCAGTCACATGTGATTCCCCGGCTTTTCCTGTTTCTGAGGGTGAACAACGTGTATTGTTACAATCATTATTTATATCAGTGCTCTATTGAACTCAATTTAACATGAAATGCTTTTTCTCTACAATGTCTTAACCCCTCTCCCTCCCCCCTTCAATTATTTTTCACAACATACACAGTTTATTTGAACACTGCTCTCACGAATGCTGGTAATTATGAATTACTTTGTTTTTACTCTACATATGCTTACCACTATTTTATTATAACTGTTAAGGACAAATGTAGCATCTGTTGTATGAAAATTTATATATAGATATATGCAACTACATAAGGCCAAGAGCCACTGCAAGGGATCGCTTAGAGTGAAATTAAACAATAACCTGACAGCATTAGGCTTATGTTGGTCTCACACGTTTCAGATGCTGTTTATTATAAATTTACAACACAATAGCAGGAATACAGAAATTCTTGCACCTCGGTATCCTGAGGTTATGTTTATCTGTTCAGCTTCTGTTGATTTCACAAATATTCATACCACACCAATAGCCTTGTGAAATTACTTTATCGCGTCATTAGAAGATTGTAAACAAATTAGAGCAATTGTTATGGGATTATTACATTTATTTATCGTATGTAAAGGGGCATTACACAGACACTGGCATCCTTTCCTCTTGCCCTGATACGTAACCTATTATGTGTTTGATACCAAAAGAAAGATAAATACAATTCAATGAGGTTAGTACTAAATTGGAAATTCAGAATGCAATTTTAATATTATTTGTATGCAAACACGTCGGAAATATGCTGCAGAAGTCTATAAAACACTCAGAATGTTATCCATATTTCTATACACATTGATAATGAAAGATAAATCAAATTCAATGGGGTTTGTATTAACTTGGAAATGCAGATTGAAATTGTGATATTATTTGTAAGCATACACCTGGGAAATATGCTGTATACGTTTACAAAATGCTCGGAATTTTATTCATAATTGGGAGCATATTTATTAAACTTGCAATTATTTACACATACAACAGAACAACATTTTGTAAATACTACTTATTAGCTTTTAAAACTTACGAGCTTTATAACCACAAAATGTACACTTTAATTTTCATGCCTGAAATACATTATGGCGACTCGTAAGTACACAAGTATGCCCACCAAGTATAAAATTTCAAATACTTGTCAAGTATAGATCTTGTGTGTACTATACTGGGAATTCGAACAGCGCTAGTATACACATGGTTATGTCACTTCCGGGGACAAGTACGCACAAGTGTGCATTTTTTGAGAATTCAGAAACCTGAATTCCTGGCGGTGCGAAACCTGTGCTCCAACGGTTCTGCACCTTGGCGCACAAACCTAGAGCGGTGGGTCGTGTGGGTTGTCTTCCTACTACTGTTGTTGGGGGGGGGGGGGGGGTGGTCGAGCAACAGTCGAGCCTCCAGTCCCAGGCAAAATACACCTGCCAGTATGTATGGTGCTCTGGTCAGTTGTACAACCTGAGGTGGCTGTCCTGCTCCTGTTGGATGTGTACCTAGTGGTTAGGGCTCTACCTTTCTGTACACCTGGGTGCACAGAATGGGTGACCGTCGAAGGTGACGTGTGTACCAGCATACAGATTCCTGAAGTGGGTCTGTAGTCCTACACTATAGTTCATACTGTTGTCACACCTGGCCACTTGCTTGCTCCATATAAGAGTTGAGTTCTTAGTATCGGACAAGATTTACCTCTAAACAAATTTACTCTCAGGATAGGATAAAAAAAAGTATTTATTATGAATAATAAATTCTGGTGACACATGCACTTACTACTAAGCAGAGTGCGAAGGGAATTAAGTTATGCTTCTCAGGTGGAGGTGACATGCTCCTAGACTATTCGAGTATAGAATGACTTTGATGGCTATGTAAACAACTCGGACGCAGTTACTCTACCCTGGGGCTGTCTAGACAAGACTTTACAAAAGGGGCCACTACTTTTAACGGCAGTGGGTGTAGTTGCCACTTACCAGAAAGTAGCCGGGCGGCTGTTGAACCAGGAGGATCACCAGCAGAAGTGTGGAGTGCAGTCGAGCAGGCTTCTGTGTGACGACTCTGTCGTCGCAGGGTTTTTTGCGCCTGGTGCTTTTTCTACACGGTTGGCAGTAATAAATTTACTGGTGCTTGGTAACCATATTTTAGGATATTTCTGTGTTTAATAGGCCGGCCTAGATATATATTATTTTTGTATTATATGCTATTTACTATTTATTACGCTTATGTATATTCAATTTTAATAGATTTATTATTATGTCATGTAACGAGTATATTTGAAATATCTGCTAGAGGAATTGCCACTTGGCGCACTGCGATCAGTGTCTAACAAGCAATTCCCGAATGTAGGGGTCGGGGGAGTCGTTGGTTGCCCAAAGTTAGGGGAGGAACATGCATGTAGTGGCATGTCAGCTGTGCGGTACCAACCCGCGCATATGTCGGGGTAGTAAAACGAGGTGGTGTCTCTCAACTTGTGGCGAACTGAGATCAGGTGGTTGCCTTGTAATGATTTGTGTTTGGAATCATGTATATGTGACAGTGAACGGACCGTATAATTAACATGCTAAAAGTAACAGTGTTTTTATCATAGTTTTTGCAATCCAAGTCCGACACCGCAGCACTAGTAAAACTTCGCGTGGTTCTTGGTTGCTGAAATTTCTACACGTAAGAAATAAACCTGTGTTGTTTTTAGACTGCAGCTAATGAGACATAGATAAACAAGTGCAATTTCCTGGTGTGTGTGTGTGTGATGTGGTGGGCAGAAACGCCAAAACCCTGGTCAACTGCGTGGACACGTCGCGGCCGGCGAGCAGCGGACGAGCTGTGTTCCAGCTGGGGTCAAGCCGTAGCATGTATGTTGGCATGGTGTGTCATTTTTGCTGAAATTCTTCCATTGATGCATGTAGGTAAGACTTGTTAAATTTTTGTATGCCGGAGGTCTGGGGGCGGATACAACCCATAGCAGATAACTGTTCCAGCGTGTGCATTTTTCACGAAGAGGCATCGCATGTGTAGAACTGCAATTCCTTTACTCAGTCTTTAACTGTACCCTACAGATTACGAAAGTGTACCGCTTGGGCCTAAATATTTTTTATGCATATTCTATTTAAATGCGGTGTTAAATACGTCTTACGCATATTTTTTAAACTTTGCTCCTATCAAGTGAAAGCCATAGTGGCCCATATTTATTTGTACATATTTTTATACGGTGTGGGGCAAACTGTACTGATTTTTTGCGTAATCAAAAGTAACAGATATTTATTCAATAAAACTGCACAGGAATTGAAATGAATGTTTTACACATACATTGGCTTTTCATCTTTGTAGCTTGAGAATAATTATACGGAGTGTTACATACTTAAGACTGATTGGTTTTTTTTAAATTTACCAGAAGCCAAATTAAGAACTATTTTTTATGAGACGAGCTTCCTAATTACCATGATGTGTGGGAGTGGGTTATGGGTTTATGGGTGAGGTAGCATTGAGGAACGTGAAACATGCTGGAGTAGAGGGCGGTTCATCTGATATTGAGGAGCCTTCTGGTAGCTGGTGGTGGTTGAAGCCTCTGGCGCATCTGGTGAGAAGTGGTAGAAGCCTCTGGCGTTTCTGGCCATCGGTGGTAGCCATGGTGGCTGCTGAAGATCTGTTGGAGTTCTTGGAGAGGTCCATGACGGCCTAAGGTGCAGTAGCGCAGAAGGGTTGAGATGAGCTACTGGAGATTATCAATTACGTCTTTGGCTGTGCACTGCCTTATGTTGTGCACTCGACTGGTCCATGCCTGGGCCGAAGTGAGAGGTGTGACGTCGCAGAGCGACGTCTGCCTGGAGCGAGCAGGGTGGGAGAATCTACCCTTGCGCTTGGCTATTTGGCCTCAGATGCTCAGGGGCGCTCGGCCATCTTCGGTTAGCTTGGCGACACTGTCTAGTGATTCACCTCCCTTGGTATTACAAATAATATGCCGGTGATCACTAGGACCTCTACAACACACAACCTGCAAGACCGAGAGGGGTGATTACAAGTAAAGTGGAGCCAGTTGATTAGTTAACTATGAGATTCAAACAGCTGTGGGCCGAGTCCAAAAAACATAAAATGAAAATATATAAATATATATTCTCAACTTAGCATGCAATCAATATCCATGCTGTCAAAAGAATTATAAAACAAAACACTGCTATGTGGTCAATATGCACATCATCAAGAAAATACCTTATAGGACAAAATATTATGAAAAGACAAACACTGGTATCTGATGGCATTGACTGTATATTTTTGTAAATAAAATGTATAAATTAGTTGAGTATTTTTTGTTACATCATTTCTTAGTAGTCCTTAATATCAAGTTGCTTGCTGGTTAGACATATGAAAACATATTAAGTTTATATTAAGTCATCATGATTGGAAATGATATTTATATAAAAACCAATAAATTGAGAGAACAAGTGGAAGTTAAAAAAAAGAACAATGCAAGGTAAAACAAACTAGAGCAATTTTTTTTTTTGTGTGTGTGTGTGTGTGTGTGTGTGTGGATTGATTGATTGATTGATTGATTGATTGATTGATTTCTCTTCTAGCCAAAAAAGTCAGTTGGAGTTAACAATGTCCGAAGATTGGCGATGACCACTAGTGGGCATGCATTTTTACACAGAATAAATTGAATTAATTTCTTTCCTGAATTATGTTCTGATTGAAGGCACATCATTTTTTACTCATACTGGAGACATGAGGCACAGCAACTCGGGGTGGTGGGCAAACATCGCCACACACAAATTTCCGCTACAACATGGTAGAAGGCAACTTGGGTCGCACAGCAAATAGGTACCTCGGAGTTGGAAGTTGGTCCGTGCTAAGAAAACAAATTAATATGCAAAATAACAATCGCAACCTAGGTAAAAGTTACATTAAAATTTTCCTGAGGGAATAACAGAAATATTAAACTTACCTAGGGTGGTAGAATTAATGAATAAATGTAAAACATATTAATGATTTTCTTCAACAAACTGGAAATAAACAGTCACGCCATTATAAAGTCTTGAGGTTGAGAAGGGAAAAGACTGAGTCAATAATTCAGAACAAAGGTACAATATTGAGAGCGGTTACAGTCTAACAATCAATATAAATAGTTACTATAATGATGGTTACACTTATGCTCAGATTATAAAAAACAATACATTTTAAAACTTTGTGATTCGTAATAACCTTGATAGTAAATTTTAAGAACAGCTGATAATAGTACTAATAATACTATTACTAACACATATATAATATAAGAAATTTTACAAAAACTGCTGCCCTCTATAAAATCCAGATGTAAACACTAAGTATTAAATATAAATTACCTACAGGTGGTGCAGCTACCTATAGTGAAACCCATTGAACAAAGACAAAAAACCAAATGAATGTTCAGTTCAAAGAAATAATTTTAACAATATTAGTTGTGGATTGAATTTAACATTTGACACACAAACAATTTATAGTTTACATAAATAGCAGCAATTAAACATTAAAATTGAGGGAAATTCAGTTGGGAAACTTAAGTTGAAAAATAGAAAACGATAATTGACTATTGCTAAACATAAATTTAGGTCTTTGCCAAAACAAAGAAAAAACTTTACCTAAAAAAAGGCAAAGACACAAACTGCAAGAAAGAAAGAAAAACATTAGCAGAACACTTACGGTGCCACAGAATGGCACACTAGCAGGTTATTTGGGGAGGCTGGCATATTCCGTGGCTGTTTGGAAACCATGCTTATTTCACAGCGATTCTGTGTCCACTCGTGAATAATAACATGCTGGGTTTGACCATTCCTCGGGATACGTAGGCACTACGTGAGTAGTGAGAGGAAGTTGGGTCTAGAACATTAGGAAATGCCATGTGTCTGTAACTGTCCCTCTGCGGGAAACAATCTTGTAGCCATCTTTGGTAGTGGTTCCTGGTATAATATAATGCATTAGGATGAGTCGTAGTTGTTTTTAGTATAACTCGTAAGCGGCATGCGTCAAGAGTGCTGCCTCCACATTGTGTGACCATATGTGGTGCCTTTATTAGTGATGGTCTAGCGAACCCTTCTCAGAGGATGGTGTGATCAACCACAAGTCCCCTGAACTGGCACCAAAGGGTGCCTTCTATAGTGGGGAGGCTGGGGTATTTTCCCAGTTAGGGGAATAAAACAGGCCTCTCTCAGGATGTATGATTTCCCACTGGTTTGCCCTGGTGTACACTTTGGTGTGCTACTGGGGCAATAATTTGCACTGAATAGCGACAAAAGTTAGCTGTTCTTAAGTACTGCATAGGTCTCTGGGAGATTGGTCCCCCTTCTAACAGCACAGCCAGTGAGGTGTTGTAACTGTTGACTTCTTTTTTTCACACCCCCCCCCCCCCCTGTCCTTTCTCCAAACGGTAGGCTGAGACCGAAGAGTCCTAGTATGGGAGGCGTACGCCATGGCTTCCAAAGGCACTCCCCAAAAGTGTGACACCCTCAACAGCCACAAACAGCACCATGATAATACTGGTAGTGATTCAGATTGTGATTCTGCAGTGCATCACTCTACAGTTGTTAAATTACCTACGTCATATTTCTTGGTTATCAGAGGCTTGGAAGGGCATACTTTTGAAAAGTTCTCGCCTTACGAATTACAAAAAATTATTGATGGAGCAGCTGGGGAGTCCTGTTACTGACTGCAAGAAGATAATTGAAAGGCACGAGTTTCTGGTAGAGACATTGAATGCCGCCCAGACAGGGGTCTCTTGGCGTTGAAGACTTTCAATGGGGGCAACTGTGAATTTTCCTGTTGAAGTCAAGTCCCATGTGTCCTTAAACTCCAGCAAGGGCATCATCTGGTGTCCCGACTTAATTGACAGCCCGGCACAAGAGATCTTATATGAGCTGCAAACTCAGTATGTCACTGATGTTCGGTGTGCTGAAGACTACTGATGGTGTCAAGTTACCTACAGCTACTTTATTCTTGACTTTTGGTGTGCGTGACCTTCCCTCCATTATCAAAGTAGGGTACTTGAATGTGCGTGTTAAGTAGTTCATTCGTGCTTCTCTCCGTTGCTACAACTGTCAGCAGTTTGATCATTCCTCTGCGAAATGTCTGAATCCACCAACTTGTTAGTGTGCTGACCTACCGCATCCAGATATTCCTCAGTGCAGGAAGCCACTGAAGTGTGTGAACTGTGGCAAAGGACAGCCGGTCTGGTCGAGGGAGTGCCCTGTGTACCAGGAGGAGCAAGCTGTTCAACGGATCCAAGCTACAGACAAGATTTCCTTTGTTGAAGCACGGAAACGTTTCCATGCTCACCCAGCAGTTAAGGATGCGTGTACACAGACAGTCAATGTGGCTATCCAGACTGAAATGTCTGCGAGTACACTGAAGTAACAGAGAGTCCGGACGACCCGGACTACGTCTGTTGGTACTCAATGTAGGCCAACTTAAAAGAAAAGTCAAATCCTTTTGTTAAAAAATCTCGTGTGGAAGCTGCCGTGAAATTAATTAACAAGCCAGAGGTGAAGCCTCAGGGGGCTTTAAGCCAGTGTAAGTGATAAACAGATATAGAGGGAAATTTA
Organism: Dryococelus australis; assembly: GCA_029891345.1. Taxonomy (NCBI): domain Eukaryota; kingdom Metazoa; phylum Arthropoda; class Insecta; order Phasmatodea; family Phasmatidae; genus Dryococelus; species Dryococelus australis. The sequence continues at coordinate 152,840,917 of CM057009.1, forward strand.
AGTAGCTGTTTGCGCACTCTTACTTTCCATAACATATGTCCCTCGTACAGTGTAACTTCCATGGTTATTTCAATAATCGTGAAGAACTGAAACGGCTCCTAGTGTCCCTCACCCCTACAGTCATTTGCCTTCAGGAAACACACTTTTGTTCCACTGATATGGTCTTCCTTCAGGATCACATGTTATACTGCCTGGATAACGTGTTGATGGAACATGCCTATGTTGGTGTCTGTCTTCTGGTGAAGGTTTCATTGTACCATGATACTGTTGCTCTTCGCACTGCAGGCAGTGGCAGTCAGGGTTTTCCTCTGTGTTTTTATCTCTGTTTGTAACGTATTTGTAACCCCACCAGCATGTAAGGTCAGCTGATTTAGAGGTGCTTCATTTTGGCTCCCACCTCCATTTCTGATCATTGGCAACTTCAATGTTCACATTCAGCTATGGGGTTCAGACCACAGGGACGGTTGGGGTCGTGCGATAGTCGTAGCTTACCATTTCTAATATTGCCCTGTTGAACACTGGTACTCCTACACACTTCACCATCTATACTGGCTCTTTATCCTGCAGTGATCTTTCTTTTTTAGCCCAGCTTTGGTCACCCACTTTAATTGGTCTATTTACCCAGATCTCTGTGGAAGTGACCATTATCCAATCATATTAGATCACGTGTCATTTGCTGCCCCACCCATACCACCTCGCTGGGAGCTTAAGAATGCAGACTGTGTATATTTCCAGTGTTCCGTCCACTTCACTGCCGAGGTTCCTCTTGATGTGAACATGGCTGTGGAACTCTTCAACTCTATTGTGTCAGCTGGGGAGGTTGCTGTCCCCCAATCTACACCTTGTGGTCGTAGGTGTGTTCCTTAGTGGAGTGACAAATGTAGGGATGCTGTCTGTGCCCGACGACGTGTGCTCGGGCGTTTTAGTGCTCACCCCACTCAAGCGAACCTGGAGCTGTTCAACATCTGTCGGGCTTGCGCTCGATGTGTCAAGGACAGCTGGTGGAAATCTTGGAGGGACTATATTTTGTCACTAACAGTACTGTGTGCCACAGGGTAGCTTATTGAATGTTACCTTGTTTTCTATAGCCATCAATGGCATTGTGTCTGTCGTTCTACCACCTGTAGAATGTTTGATGTATGTTGATGACTTTACTATTTTCTGCCATGCTGAGTGTCTGCGCATTACAGAACATCAGGTCCAGCTTGCCGTCCACCACCCCAGCGACTCGGAAGACACCTGTGGATTCCATTTTGCAACCACAAAGACACAGGTGGTCCATTTCTGTAGAAGACGTGGCATACTTTGTTCTCCCGAGGTGTTGGCCTGTTTCTAATACTGTCAAATTTATTATAGGCCTCTTGTTTGACAGTAAGCTCACTTGGAGGAGTCATATTCAGTCCCTGAAGTCTCGCTGTGTAAGGGACTTGAATATTTTGAAAACACTAAGTGGTCGTAACTCTTGTGCTGACACATTCACACGTTTTTGGCTGTATTGTACCCTGGTCCATAGCAAACTAGACTATGGCAGTGTCGTTTATTCTTCTGCTAGGTCATCTGTGTTCAAACCATTGGTGAGTGCTCATCATGCTGGTATTCGCATTGCGACTGAGGATTTTCGCACAAGCCCGGTGGTCAGTCTTTGTGCAATGGCTGGTGAACCTCCCCTACATTACTGGCATGACCAAATGCTGCTTTCCTTGGGGGAGCGGCTGTGTTTTCTATTTGCACCTTCACCACACTACTTTTCGCATCTGTCCAATAAACTGTTGTACTCCGCTAAGCCAGGTTCTCCTCAGCTGGCATCTGTCCGCTTTGCACATACCCTGAAAAGATAGAATTTACCTCTGTGTATGTTACCTTTGCCTCCCCGTGAACAGCCATGGCTGACGGCACAGGTTGAGGTGCACCTTGACCTAGCGGTATTTCCTAAGATGGTCTCTCCTTTTGTTTATAAGGACCTCTTTGTTGATCTTGATGTGTGCTGCTTATACCGAGATGACTCATCCACACATGCTTCACCAACTACAGGGAACGACTCTAAGATGTCTAGCAGTGTGTGTTCCCGGAAAGGAACATTTAAGATACTTGGTTGCCAGACGCTTCCTTACCTGCCCTTCTCTCTCTACTAAGAGTATTTAAACCCAGGGAAGGAGTAAACCAAGCACTGAATTTTACGAATGCGCAGAGAGTGGTTTCAACTGTAAGGCATCCTGTATGCACGTAAAACACCAGGTATTCAAATTGGCCACGTGACACGTCAGCCTCCCTGACGCACCTGGAAGACAGTCACCACACCACTGAAGATGGCAGAGCACTGCCGAGCGCATGAGGGTAGTTGTCACCCTGCTCACTCCAGGCAGATGTTATAGGGGCATTTCACGCCTCCCATACCGACCCGGTGCACACTCCAGAGCGAGCCGCATATAAGGTTGTGCGCAGCCAAAGTTGGGAGTTACCATCTCCAATAGCTCGACTCAACACTTCTTGTGCTGAGGCTCTCTACGGATCTAGGCCCTCACAGTCCTCTCCAAGAACTTCCAGTTCTTCAGTGGCTGCTGCCACCACCTATCAGAGGCATCAACACCTCCTAGTAATCGCCCTCACTAGAAGCCTTCGTATGCAAGAAGACATCCACTATCGACTTTACACTTTAGTTGTCGATTCTCGTGGGTCTTCAGCCGCCACTACTTGCTGGTAGTGGCTCCCCTTGTAAAGTTAGGGCCTCTTCTAGGCAAATCCCTATAGTATTAGTCACGACAATTTGTTTATATTTACCCTTGCATCTTAAGTAGACTTGGGAGCGGGTCACCTTAACCTGTAATCTGCGTAGCTTAATTACTTCCGCAGCACAGACCTATTCGTAGCACATACGAGTCACCTAAGTATTTATTACTACAATAAATACTTAAGTCTAAGTCTTAATGTATCCGAGAGTTTTTTGTTCTAGAAGCATATCCTATCTGACACTAGTATTCGACCTCAAAGGGCAAGCCAGAGACCGAGTGTTATTACAAACCTAGAGAAGGAAGTCAGGTCCCCTTCAGGGGCCTCTCTGTTGACACACACACCTCATCTTTTGATGGCCACCCATTTTGTACACCTTGCTTGGTGCAACAGAATGGTAGAGCTTCCACCACTAGGACACACCCCACCGAGACGGAACAGCCACCTCAAGGTGTATTGCTGACTGTAGCACCTAGCTAAGGTGCTGACAGGGATATTTGCTTTGGATTGGAGACCCGACCTTTGTGGACCACACCCAGCAGTGGCAGGGAGACTGTTTATGACCCACAGCTCCAAGTACTTGCAATGTTTGGAGCCAGGGAGCACACTGACAGCCATTGTCTGCTTTACATGCCTAAGTTAGGGATACGTCTATTGCTTGCCATTTCAGGGAAATTGAGTGTGTTATACGTCCCTGCCATTCCGCAGCCAGCACGGAGCTCAGAGAGTGAAAAAGTAGGCAGATTTCAGTGTTGCCAAGCAGGTATGTGCGTCAAACCTGGTCGCTCCGGGAGTCGACACCCGTTGGGGGTAGGCTCAAGCCGTTCATCATGCGAGGAGGCTTCTCCCGTCGGGAGTTGTGTGTTTCACTCCGCCCCAATTAGGACTGGCTACGAAGTTCATCCGGTGGTCCGGGCCCTGGTCACCAGGAGCTATACCAGGCTCGGGCATGCCAATCCATACTTCGGCAGCTGGGCCAGAACTGAGTTGAACCACTGCCATCTGACTGAGCATTATAACAGCTCCACCTCCGCCAAGGCCAAGGGAACCCAGGACTCCACACGCCCTGCCTGCATTGCTACTTCTGCATCCTCCAAGACAAGTCCACATTGCCCCATAGGGCCATTGTCACTGCGAGGCATATTGCTCGGCCAACTGTATACCAGACTTCGTACCCAGTAGACAGCCCACAAGACTGACACTGGTGACTGGTAAGAAAGGAAACGGTGTTCCTAGTGTAAGCGTGACTGAGTGCGTGCAGTCCCAAAAGTATCTTGTATGACCAGGGTTTAAGCGACACACGTCAATCTTGTGTTTTTTGTGTTCTGTGGTTTTATTTGCTGATTTACGGATGGTTCCAAATTGGTTATCTCAACTGGGTGTGCCTTCGCCTATTTGATTGCCACTTCTCAGTACCTTTTTGGACTTCATCCGTCTTGCAGTATTTTAACTGCAGAACTTTTTGCTATTTTGAAGGCTCTGTGTTTTATCAGTAGAGGGTTTTACTGTCAATGTCTTGTGTGCTCAGATTCGATTAGTGCCTTGACAGTTATTCACTCTGGCTCCACAACTCATTTGCTTCTTTCCATGACTCGGGAGAAGCTGGTGGGGGCTCTGCCGATTGGTGTTCAAGTTGCCTTCTGGTGGGTTCCAGGCCATGTGGGCATCCCGGGCTATGAAGCAGCAGATATGGCGGCAAAGGAGGCATGCAGGGAAATGGACATTGACTTGCAAGGGCATAGGGCATCTGTTTCAGATTCGGCCAGCCGCCATGTTGTGATGTCAACCAACCGCTATCTTGGAAGTCATTGACCTTTGACCCATTACCTAATGATCTTTGACGTTGACCTTTGGTTCCCGAAACCCAGAAAAAATTCCAAAAATTCATTAATAAAAATTATTTTAAAAGCTTAGATTTTTCGAGGTTTCCCCCCATCTCCCGATGCCAAACAAATTAGTAGGCAGGTCTCCACCCCTCGTCCATACCCAGTCAGCAATCTCGGTAGGCGACTGCATCTTGTTTGTATAGAACAAAGGTCGCAGTAGTTTGTTGAATAGCTGCTTATAATATAGGTTTCGATTTGAAGAAATCTTTCCCAAATCGAGGAGGTTATGTAGCATTGCAGGTTATTTTTTTAAAATAATTTTAATAACAATTTTACGTTGAGGTTTTTTCCCTTCTGCCTTCGTATATTTTCTCATAATGCAAGTTTTGAAGTAACATTAACTAAATAATTACTACTGTGATGCTGTTCCAAGTTCATCTACTTAGTCACCCTGTTTGTGTTGTATTTTTAATAAAACTGGGCAACTATTCCAAAACGGAAATTCATTTCTTTTAATTTTTACAACATGACTCCTTACATCATGCTCTATCAACTGAAGTGAAATGGACAGTTACTGCAGCGGGGCTATTAACTAGCCTTGCCACGTTACAAACTAATGGTGAATTGTGCTCTAGCCAATATTGAATTCTGCTCCTCTGCATTTCAGAAGCTATGTCCATTCCTTGATAAGGATGGTATACGTAGGGTGAGTGGTTGTCTGAAACAATCTGACATTTCATTTAAGGAAATAAAATCTTACCCTATTGCCTAAGCGCTCTTGTTGAGCAGAGTTGTTAGTAAACAACTTGTATGCTGAATTTCTTCATACTAGTCCTGGCACCCTGTAGTCAGTATTTCTTGGAGTATACTTGTTCCTACAGGCTGTTCATAATAAAGTGAGCACTTTTGAAAGCCCTGCTAAAGTTCTACTTTCTTACCCATTATGTATCCTTCCACCACATGTAAACAAACATTATCATGTGGATTTCCACATATTAATAAACTCAATGTTTGCATTTTAGGACTGCTAAATGTAACATGTATATTATATATAAAACATGTAACTTATAATGTATATAACATATGATATATATGTATACATATACATTTATGTATATATATAATCATTTGGGTCATGTCACAAGCTCCGATAGAATAAAACTTTACACAGCAAACAATTGAAAAATGAACACCCTAGCGATGAAGTCATGGAAACCGTGAAAATGCAACCATTAAACTTTGGCGGTGAACAAGGACCATCACCACACGTTATAAAAGGATACACATTAGTTAAGCCGAAAAATAATTGGGATGGGCAGTCAAATTCAGATTTTGAAGTAGACTAGCACCACTGCACACCCAAGGTACAACACCACTTGTCACACAAATTACCAAACATTTAAAAACTGTACCGCAAACTTAACATTTCCCATGATTCACCATTTTCTAAGTGCCCCATCGCTCTATAGTGTGACTAGTAAAACGTCTTCTCAAAAACATGGTAACTGTGTTTGGCCTCAGCTGACTGAAGTTTTAGGTGCAACTAAGCCATCAGGAAAAAACATACATCCTGCAAGCATAAGGTAGTGGCGTAACGTAGTAGATGTCTGAAGCGTATAAAGTAGACAGAGCCAGACGTGCAAGGACTTAAATAAAAAATGACAAATCAAAAAATAATGACGCACAAAGGGGAAGGCAGGGAGGCAAGGAAAGACGATGGGATCTGAGCCAAGCAAAGAGTACACCACTGCACAGAATTAGATGGTGCTAATAAACGTAATTTGACTGTGCTAACATGGCAGTATACAAAAATATGTAATATATAAAAAAGAAAAATATATAAAATATATGCATGTATATGTACATGTTAAGAAATGTTTTATATGCACCTTTATAAATGGAGATAAATATATTTCAACATAGGCCTATTACATATATATAAAATTAAAATAAAATATTCTAAAAATATAAACATATCAAGAAATGCAATTGTGTATGTGTACATATTGTTTCTTTTTGACATCATTACTCTGTGTTTATACCCTTCTGTGACCCTCCAAAAAAAAAGAACTGAACATTTATACTGTGAAATGAAGTGGTAAAAAAAAGGGTATACCAGGCTTGTAACTGGCACCACCTTCACTTGTACAAAATAATTCTAAAAATAATGTTTATTATTGATAGCTAAGTGAAATGTCGATCCGGTGATGGCTTGTGGCCCAAATGGGTGCGACATTTCCTTTTTTGTCAAACCCACACAGACCTCAAGAAACAAATTTTACAGGTAAAGTGCATGGACTCTCGTTATTGTTGTGGTTCCTTCATTACAGTGAATGCAGCAAAACTGAAAACTTAAATGAGAAAAGTATTTAAAGAAAATTACTATACTTACAAAAAAATGGTTCATGCATGCACACACAAAGCTGAAAGAAATGTCTTATTAATGTAAAACCAATACATATCCACAAATGGCAGCAAAATGATAATGTAAAGGACAAATTATAAAATTAATACTTACAGGCAAGTTACTGTGCATAGCGATAATCACTTGGTTTAACTTTCCTTGTTACTATAACTGTGCGTCAATAAACTGCCAATCAGAAGCCCTGGCATTTATACTATGTTATCAATTGAAAAACTTATTTACAAATCAAGAAAGTGTGTATTTTGACTTCATTCCTCAGGAAGATATTTTCTTTTGTTTATTTATGGATAATCACAACCACGGAAGTTTTGTAACGCCTTTAGGTAACGTTTATAGTAAAAATTGAAATGTAAATAATTTACCATTTTAAAAATGTCTCAGATCAATTGAAAATATTAATTTTTGAAAATCCCTCTACCAACTCTATTTACAGACCGTAATTTCTTTGGTACAAATGTAGCAACATAAACTAATATTATTATCGTTATATCAGTTGTAGCCAGGCCACTGTACTTTTGTGTTTTGTATGTGCTTACCGCTATAACTGTGCATGTGTTTGGTATGTCAATTGTAGCCCGGCCCTTATTGAAAGTTAGCTCATACAGCTTCTTTAGAAATACTTAATTTAGCACATACACTGTGTAATTTAATCTAACCTTTACAAAACATGCACTCGCAAGTAAACATGAGCCCTGGGAGTCTGGGGTGTTGACTATAATGTGTAATTTACAGTTACAGTAAATTTCAATAACTACAATATTTTTGCAGCCAAAGTAGCAGATATTACCAACAATTATGCCTACTCAATAACGCATACTATCTTTGTCGATATTTCTCAAAAAGGAGCAAGTTTTCTTGTCTGAACATCCATTTCGAAATATAAATGTGTAATTATTCTATAGGCCTAACTGTTGACAATTAATTGTTAATACTTTCTAATTCTTATTACGGCAAACATTACTAAATAAAACAATTAGGCCTACACTTCAATCACGAAAGAATGTCGGCAACAAGCACAGCTATATGTCTATAGTTAACTAAACCAGCTTCAAGATTTTGTAGTTTATGGAACACCTTTGGTGTAGCGTTAAACTGTAATGTTATGTTAACGGTATTAAAACTTAACACTGGATGAATAACTACATGAACACAAGTTTGAGGTTAGGTCTACATTACAAAATAACACAGTGATTTCAAGATGTGTCAAATTAATGAATTATTATTGACATGCACATTTGCACTTGTTACCAAGGCAAGTTTAAGAAAGGTTACATGGGTGGGCCTAAATAGATACATACAGACGTATTTGAGGTTAGGCCTACATTACAAAACAACACAGTAATATAAAAATATGTAAAATGAACGTATAATTAATGACAGCAAAATTTGCACTTATTCTCAAGACCGATTTAAAAGAAACATTAAACAGATGGGCATATAACTTTTTATATTATTTGTTTAACTTAGGATATAACATGTACTTCACAAACTCGCATGAATATATGTCGCATTTCTGCTGTTCATTTACTTTCATTTTTTTTTTTTAAACTTTCTGTTTATAATATCATGTTTCCAACCGTCGATTCCTACATGTTCTTTTTCAATGATGTGCTTCAATAACTTAATGGGGCTGTTCAGGGAAACACGTCGTAAAACACATTTACACTTACCTCCGGACAGTTGCAGTTTAAATTTTTATCATTTCTGCAACTTGTTCGATGACCTTGCATGGCTTCCGCTCTCCTCGGCAAATTAAAGAATAAATACTTTCTGCGAGATTTATAATGTCTTCCGGACTCTGGCTATTCGTACGTAGTTTGCTGGAACTCGTGACTTTACACAGAATTACAACAACACTAACACTACACGACCTATAATACAACAATGATTATTGCAGATAATTAGAAAAATAAATTAGAAATATTACAACAACAACTTCCAGCTTCCAAATTTGTAGCTTGCCTCGCAATCACTCCACACAAGCAAAGCCAAGCGACAAGCATGAAGGAACCACAACAACGGGCTGTTGGGTTTGAGCGTTGCGCCGATTACGTGACACAATATAATTATGAGTTACAGTAAATACATTAATTTTATGCCAATAATTACTTTAAACTGTATAAAATACACTTCAAACAACTTAAGTAGCCATAAATTTAAACATTACACTTACAATACAGTGTTGTTTCTTTGAAACTACTTTTCAAATTTCATTGCCAACATAACTGGGTGTGTTCATCCCCAGCCTGTGTGGTAACACACATGGTTATACATATGGAGTTGTGGCCAGTGGTTTTTTTTTTTTTTCCCCCAATAGGTTGATTTCTAGAGTGCTCACTTGAACATGAACTGCCTTTAGGGAGTAGGAACAATATTTGGCAGTAGCTTCCTTCCTCCACCTTGTGTGTTGCAAGCAAAACGCTTTGATTCTGGTGTTGACTATGGTGGACCCATTTCAGCACCATGATACAACAGAGGATGCCTGGTGTGTTACAGGCATGTATCTGTGTGTACGTATACAGCGACTGCAGGATAAATTTTTTGGTAGCCAGTTGCAATGGTCTACCCTCCAGAACTTCATCTTAACCAAATGACCTTGCTTCACTGACCCTTAACTACTACCTCGCCCTAAGACCACTATAGCTACTGCCTGACAAGGATCTCACAACTACTTCTGTGAACTGATTGTCTCAGTGGGGTCAGGTGCAGCAAATTACCCAGTCCTTTTGGAAACAGTGACAAGTGGAACTACCAATCGGCCGAACTGAGAGAAAAGTGGACTAGACAAGAAGCTGACTTGGAAGAAGTAATTCTTGTACTAGTTACAGATTCCAATTTACAGTAGAATCCTGAACTTACTAGTACTGGATTTAGGAGGCAGCAATTTTGCAAGGCCATTCTCAGGAACTCTCAAATAAATGTAAAATGTTTGAAAAAATACGAAAATCCTATGAAAAATTATCAATCACATTACTAACTTATTTAAAATATGTACGCAAGTCCACAGCAATAAAATGCAGGGGTTGTAGTGTTGCTATTTGTAATTGGCATGATGCGAGATGAAAAACAAAACGAACCTGTCAAAATCAGTACAGGACTGCAGTAGTTGTGATTTAAAACAAGCGAGCAGCATGGCGTCTGAAGGAAAGGCGGCCTGCACAACACGTGAAGGAACAAAGGAAGTAACTGTTCTACAGCCCAACCCCTCCCCACATCACCAAACTGCAGTCTGCAGTCTCCACGGCTACCTTGGTTATTTCGCCTCGCGTGCATAGCAAGTCCGGCTAATAACAGCATGAGTTACACACCCCACACCATCCTCCCCGTCTGCTAATAGTCTAGTGATCGCTTTGCTTGCCACTTCGGAGGTTATACATATAGGCTGTTTACGGTAAAGTACTGACTTTTAAAACCATCTCTCCGGGAATAATAACCAATAAACACATTTCATGGTGGCCTTGGACATTAAATTTTGATTGCCGTGAAAAATATACACAATGTTTAATAGTCACATGAAAAAGTTTAGCATAAACAAGCGAGACAATAAAAGTAACCAGGGCCTCAAAAGTACTCGCTTTACCTAGAGCAGCCTATAACATTCTGGAGAATATTTTATTTGCAAGACGTTTGTCTATTGATTTTAAATAATTTTTCATTAATACATTGACTAATTTTTTTTCTCAACAAGCTTCTCAAAACGGACTTTGCACTGGTTAAAGTGCGTCGGGACCCAATGTTTACATTTTATATTTACGACTGTGGGTGGTTGTATGTACTGTTTTTAGATTGAGATAAGCCTGGCAACCCTCTCAGCATTTTGGCCCTTCGGGTCTTCTTCTATACTTGGTATGCTCAGTTTATCTTTTTACTGTGGTCCAATGTGAAGAGTCACTGCTGTCTTAGTTTGCTATTATCCTTCTGCTGTTCTGTGGAGGCAAATACTCTGAGGCCGATGTTATCAATAACTTTATGCTTTTATCAGTTTGCTTGACACTCTGCCTCCAGGTTTTAATAGCTGCACCAACTGCCAGCACGAGTCCTTTCCCTCAGTGATCTGGTACTGGGAAAACCACCGCTACGGGCTGAGGTCACCCCATGCTCCTCCTTCCTTTCCATGGCACATGTGGGTTTTCCCGAGGTCTGGCGAACTGGTAACTGTGCATGCCAAGTCCCAGTGGTAAGACCGGCCCAGTCCTCTGCCCACCTCACCTCTCGTCCGTTACCATTGCCTTTTGGGTTCTTCACAAAAACCCAGACATTGGGCCCCAACGGCCTGACCGTAGAGGAGTTGACCAGACCACCAACCTTCCAGGCCCTTACTAACTGCCAGTAAAAGCCTTTCCAGCTGGGTTACCCATGTTTGCCAACCCCCCAATTAAGGGAGTTGTCCAGCAGTACCACGAGGTGTGGGTCCCCATGAGTCAGTAGAGACTGTGGTCTTGCACATATGACACTTCTGCAGCTGTATATGGTCTCCAATTCTAGGACTTTATAGAAGCCCCAACACATCCCTGTCCATATACACACTCCCAAGTAGGTCCACTGTTTCACATCAGATGGTGGGGGTCAGGTCCTATCCCTTAGTCTCGGACACTCCCACCGGACTCAGAGCAACGTCAGCCATTGCTCGCCTTACACCCATTACAGGCCAGTTCTTCTGTGCTATTCCAGCCAGCCAGTCCATTGAGTGATTCTAGTCATTCCACAGCCGGTCATGAGTAAACCACCGAGCATTTGTTCAAGGTACTTCCTTCCTTTGAACAGCCTTACACCCATTACAGGCCAGTTTACTCGAACAGACTAAGACCTTTCAGGAGTTCAGACGGTAGCCACAGTATTTCCTCCCTTCCAGTACCGCTCACCAGAGAGGGAACTACTCTAACCTAAAGGGCTACCATAGTCCTGGGAGGTCAGGGGATCTCCTGTCACTCCTTACGCCCCTATACAGGCCGGTCCTCTGGCTTAAGACTCTGTTCTATGGCACCTTGGGAGAGCCACAGCTGCTTCTGACCGTTTTGAGGTACAGTAGAAGCCCGGAATACCACGGGTCAATTTATATCTCCCAACCTGAATAAATAAATGAGTGAAAGTGTGAGGTTAGACATGCGGGCGGTCGGGATGTAGTGGAAGGAGGGGAGCTGACATGTGTTAGCTATTTGAGAGAGGAAATATGCAGAGTTAGTAGTTGCTGATCATAATTAATTTTTCAGCAGATGGTTTTTTCCGGGGTCAGTTTTGTTGGCTTGGTGCAATGCCGCAGAAAATAAAGGTGTATTCTGTAGGTAACAAACTAAGGCTTAGCTTGCCATTTCTTAACCAATTTAAAATTATATTTATGCAGTGTGTTTAATCTTTTATGAAAGAATTACGCATAATCCAATTTTTATGTAAAAGTACGTGCGCAATCAATATTGTTCGTAGCTTATGTGCAGTACATGCAAAATTGTATCAAACAGTGGTCAGAATAAAATGCATTTAATCCAGGGTGAGGGTGTGGTGAGTGACCTTTCTGCTGGACGGGGAAGAGGTCGATGTGACCAGGAATGTGAGGGGGAGAAATGGGTGCGAGTGACCACTTTACCTGTTGCTGCGTCCCTGGCACGCATAAAAGAAAAAAAGACGCCAATGAGCAACACTTGCTCTACAGCCTAGCTAGCCACACTGTGTTTCTGCACTGCTTATAGATTTTCTTGTATGAGCATGATGTAGTATACAAAGAAAGTATATAGTGGATGGAAAAATGTGCAGTTACACTTTCAAGTTCAAGTTAAGTTATTGATTATGCAGTATAGAATAGAAAACAGTTTTCCACTAGAAAATGTGTATATACTGAAAGTGTCGTATGTTGATGTACTAAGAAGAAGAAACTAGACAAGGTGCCGAAAAATAAATATGTTCTTCGTTAAGCCATGTTCTAATTTGTTTGGAGTTTAATTTTTTTGTAATTTTTATTTAGCATTTGATAAGGTTCATTCAGAACACCACAACATTAAACTGTCTAGCACACCATGCTCCTGTTTTTGTCCACAAAGTCTTAAAATGAACATATTATCCCCAAAAGTGGTTAGTGTTGTTAAAAATTTAAAATTAACAAAATAAAAGCAACATGAATGACATGATATTCTTACTTAATAAAACATTGTCTCGTGAGAAAATACCCATTTCAATAATATTTCAGCAGCAAGCCAAATTGCCGTGAGATCATACCAGTGTTTTCTTTCATGTTTGCATATGGTTTTGCAGGGCGTGGTGAGAAGGAAAGGGGCAGAGGTGGAGAAAAGATGTGACAGCTGGGCGTAGCTTGGGTGAGGGAGGACAGGCAAGTATAGGCTATTCACTGTAAAGTGAGCACTTTTTAAGGCCCTCCCAACAGGCATTAACCACTAATAAATGTTTTATTGCAGCCTTGGACTTCAAATTTTGAGATTAGTGGAATGTATACACTGTGCTTATCAGTCACATGGCAACGTTTCAATTAAAAAGTGGCAGAAATATAAAAATCTGCTAAAAGGAAAATTTAGCAGGGCCTTAAAAAGTGTTCACCTTACTGTGAATAGCCTACAGAAGGAAGGGAGCAGCGAGCGGCCTGTCAATCCTAATCAAAGCCAGTTTTTGTAAATTAGTGGTGCAACGACTTCTTCTCTTCCCCTAACCAGTCTCCACAACAGCCATTTCCTGCTGCCTGAATGTAATTTGTGGGATGCATGTTTAGAGACACGAGAAAAGTTAAACAGAACCTCATCTTTCTCTCAACCACACATCTTTACTACTATGAAACTAAAATAAACAGAAACTGGAAAATTTCTCCTAGATCATGGACTTTATTTTTCTTTTTCTCGTACCCAAATCATGTTCAATTTGTCTTACAAAGTTAAGTTTTCGTTTCTGAGACATCTTGTCTCACCAATACACACAGATGGTAAACACTGGCTGTTGTTCCCACTAATCCTTGGACGCTAATGAAGGGGGACTGTGAGTAGAGGGAAGAGGAGATTAGTCATCTGCCGTGGTACAAGCTCAAGGAGGGGTATACAATACAGCACCATAGTTGCCAGTGAGGAGTGTACAACCTCTTCAGCCCACATGGAAACTTGATGTTTTAGCACTCGTTTGCTCAGTTTTCGCATGGTTTTCTTGTGGTTATTGTTCGTCATCAAGCTCAAATGAAGTGTGCGAGGCTGCTAGGTCTGTTGTTAGGAAGATTTTCCCCGTGAGTCTTATCGTTTTTCTGCTGGCGATCTGAAAAATGTATGGCAATAAGTGTAAGTTAGGGGGTGTTTTACTATACACAATTAAGAAAACATCTGTGTATTAAAATTAATTAATATTTCTTTTTAAAAAAATGAAGCTGACTTTACGTGAAAAATGTTGTTTTAATTAAAAAAAATTTGGTTTTGGAGTGTCAAAATTTGTTTGATACAATTTTGCAAGGTCATTCTCAGGCACGGTGAAGCCTCGCAAAATCAATGTTCTACTGTAGCTCCAAGGAAATGGCAGTTTGGCTGCACATTGGTTAGCACCTGGAGTGAGAAGTCTCGTAAATAATTTGAATGATTATATGGTCATATTACTACTGGTAACCACACTTTTTCCTAGTAATTCTTACAAGGTTTTTTTTTTCTATCAAAAATTTCAATTGTAAAATATTTTTATGCCCAACAGTATCGCGCTGGTTGCCAGTTATTTGAAGGGAGATGGTAGTGTGTGTACTGGAATAGAGAAAGATGGAAGTGACTGTCAACATTGTGCAATTTTTTTTAAGAATGGCAACACAGTTAATCCATTTAGAAATACTATTTGGTAGTTTATTTTACGACGACATAATTATTGTAAGTTTGCTCTCTTCTGTTTTTTAGCAAAGTCCATCGAGCCAGGTGGGACAAGGACAGTTGTGATAGAATGCTGATGCTGTCTCTCTTCTTCAGTGAGTTTAAGAATGCAGAAGGAGATTAAACTACTTTAAACACTGCCATCCATGTACCAACATGTGTTCCAACAAAAATACGGCCGTTGTAAAGACTGTTGTAGATAGAACTCTTTACGAAGGCACAACTTTATAAGATTGTTGTAAAAATGGGCTTGAACATGTTATGTGATCTCAGTAGTAACCAATTTAGCCATGGCTCCAAAGTTATATATTAGTTATGTTGAGAAAGTTAGACATGAATTTTCAAAAGACTATGAACTTAATGCACGTTGTGCACATATAAGTATTAATTAATTTTCATGAAACACCAAAATTGAATGTACATAATTTTTTTTTTCACCGAACAAGTGTGCATTATTTTCTACACATGTCGAGAGTATTTTTAAATACAGAACAATAGTAATAGTCCTTATTTGGAATGCAGTTCCACTGTAGCATGTCTAGAAATATAATAGATACAGGTGCTCTATGCGATTGACAACGTTAAGACTTTTAACATTATTAAGACTTTGCTGATAAACATGGTGCAGAGAAAACGTTTCTTGAAGTATGCTGCTCAGACTAGTCTGTTTTAATTTCAGTTTGTATGAAACTGGTTTTGAAGGAATGTAACAAAACAGGATTGTGCAATACCATGGTGAACCAGTGTTGAGTGGCCTGTAATCATGTAAAGTACATTTGTTAACTCGGAATATAAAGTGTCTGTATAAAATATGAATTCAATGTACTACGATTTGTTTTGCTGTTGAAAAGAATGATCTATATGTAGATACGTGATTTTTCTATTTGCTGTGTGCCATTACGTGATATGAGGTTACTGCTGTTTTCTTGGCGGCAATGAACTAGTATTTGTGTATAAGCATGCTGCTTGTGTGGACATATTTAATGAAATAGGAGTATATAAACATTGTATATATAAATATTTACATATGTATATGAAATGTGGAGAATATTTATATTGGGCATTAAAGATGAAAGTAGTTTTTACTCAGCAGCATTGATGCATGTACAGGTCAAATGTACATTGAATTCCTTTTATTTTATTTGTCGACTTATAATGCTGCTATTTTTTTAATTTTTTTTTTTTTTTTTTTGTTTTATTTTAATGAAATGACAATGTATAGATTTTCTTTTGCAGTAGTTCCCAGAGTATAGCTGTATGTATGTGAACATGTTTGGATGTTTTATGTGCAGTTGTAAACAAGGAAGAGTCTGGTGTAATGTTATTTCCAACTGATACCCATGTAGTATGTATAGAACAAACATTTACCAAAGTAGTTTTGTTAGAAAAGTGTAAGTTCCTGTCACTTGTTTGAAATAACAGGAAGGTGATGATCGTTAAAATTCTGCTTTAATAGCATATGCATGATGAATTGATTTTCTATTTTTAAATGGTGGGAAGTCGCATCTGCTATTTTGGAAGGGATGAGTAGGAGGAACCACACTGGCTAGCAAGTTTTCTCTCCATGTTTGTATTGTGGTGCCCTTTTATTGCTAAGTACCTACATACTAAATGTTAAGTTGAATATAGTATGCTCTCATGTACTACCCTCCTCCATGCAATACCTGCACCCCACATTCTGAATATCCTGCAGTGAAAATTTTTTTTTACATGTTTCTAAAAACTTTCACCTACTTCCTATTACCAATCATGGGCCTGCAGATGAGGAACTGGATAATTTCAGGCAATACTTGACCAAAAGAGTGGAGGAAAAGCTTAAGTTGGAACATATATTCAAGAAAAAGCAAGCTGAAATAATTATACTAATTCCGGTCCTTTTATAAATTTCTTAATATTCTGTCATTTTATTTCTTCCAATGTAGTCATTTTGGCTTGCTTTTTCTTGATGATATATTCCAGTTTAAGCTTTTCCTCCTCTATTTTGGTAAAGTATTACCTGAAATTATCCAGTTTCTCATCTGCAGGCATTTGATGGGTAATAGGAAGTGGGTCAATACCCAGTGTCACACAGTTCCCTTTCTTTCAATTCAGCCAATTCGTTGGTTTTCCTCCTTAATATGTCAATGATGCTCAACAGTACCTCTTATTGCCTTCTCCACCTTGATAAGAGACAGTTTCCATACTCGGCAAGTGGAATGTTACAACATAGCTCCTTGCTCAAATTTATTTCTTTAAGAGCTTCTTCCACTTTTGCTATAAAATGGATTGTCCCATTTCTTCCTTTAGCATATCACTCATCACTGTCTTAATTTGTCACAACAGCATTGCACATTTGTATGCAGTTCCTTCATCGTAACCACAATTGTTCCATATTTGGTAAAGCTCTTCATAGCAGTCATTAATAGCATTCTTTGTCATATCCAGATGCTTTTGCTACGGTTTTCCCGAGCCCGACATGTCACTATATAAAATGCAATGCATATTTGATCAAATTAACTAGAATATCAAAATTACAACACACTTAACAGTGTGTGTACAGATATAACACCACCGCAACTAACAACCACAACTAGAACAAAAACTGTAAATGTTAAGAATAGCGGCTTTCCGGGAAAGAAAAATCATAGAAAGTGGTATGATTTCACTCTACTAATTACACAGAACATGAATTTACTAGGGGCATCAACATATCAATATAAATCACAGAAACGGTAGTGTGGAGGGCTATGAAGATCAGGGAAATTGCAGGGTAAAATGAGTGAAAAATATGTACATAATTGTAATATTTTAGCACGAAAATAGGTTAAATTGCAAAAAGACCTAACCGAACAATACCTGAAGTGACAATATTACTAATACAAGCTACAAATACAATAATGGGTAGGGTTATGATGATCAGGGAAATTGCAGGGTAAAACGAGTAAAAAATATATATGTAATCTGCAATATTTAGTGATGAAAATACATGAAATAGCAAAAATATCTAACCGAACAATACATAAGTTCACAATGTTGCCAATACACACTCGCGCACAATTTTTTTTATGGCAAACTCCAAGCTTAGCCGATGTAATAGCGCTTTGCACTCTATACCTACAAAAAACATCCGCCGGACCTTGGATCACTGTTTTGGGGATTTACTCCCCTGCTGGCACTGGGACACTATTGTGGTGCATAATGTTTGGCTATACTTGAGCAGTATTTTTCAGTGTGAGGAGGTTATGCTTGAATATAATGATCACAGTAGCAACTACAACCTATCATGAAGATAGGTTTAATTTGGGTAGGTACTGACCCAATCACCATTCATATGATGTAGATGATTAAGTATGACACAATGTGGATTCAATTTGACGACACTCGATACACACTCAAATTATCGCACAAATATTATGTTTTAACTTTCCCCATGAATATAATAGCACAAAAAATTCTTATTATTGCACAATTATTTGATTTAATACGTCAAACAAAATGAATTGCAATAAAACACTCCTAACAGCACTTGTACATCACAAACCTCCACACAGTGAAAAATCAGACATTAGACTAAATAGTGCAATCTCCCACAATACAAGTGTTACGTAAACCATTTTTGATGTACATTTGTTTCCTCTCGTCCATCATTGAGTACCAAATATATTCCAATATATTGTGGTGTTAACATGTCAACTGTTTATAAACACCATCTCTGAACATAGTTTTGTAGGATCTACTCTGCGCACGCACGCGTGCGTGTGTGTGTGCCCACGTGCATGCTTGTGCACATGTGCATATATATATATATATATATATATATATATATATATATATATATATATATATATATAATTTTATACTAGTAGTATGTTACATAGTACATTCCTCTCGTGAATATAGACAAGGTAAGCCTTGATTAATTCAACAGACTTACATGATTTTCCGACATGGTTTGATTGCTGTATTTTTTACCTGTATAACCTTTGCGCCTCTGCATAAATATAATCTGCGAATGATGTTTTATACACTAATGATTGGTTTCCAAAGGTTTTCTCACATTTAATACAATTAAGCGACACAATATAAATAAATTGGACGTACATTTTACGCATTTTACTGTATAAACACCGCAATTTTGATGGCCCTCCTTACTATCACATTTCATGGTGTATACTGCAAATTACGCAAGGTTCCCCTGAAATTCATATTAAGTGTGATTAGTTCTACACATATGAAACATTTGCACGTATGTTATGATGTACAGGACTATATTCGGACATGTGTTTATCTCCAGAAACTTAAGTTTCCATTCAAGATCCGCACTGCAACTTTTCAAATGTTTCTAAGAGAAATATTTGTGCATGATACATGAGTGAATACAGTATTTCATGCTCAGAACACTTTCAACAGAATCCAAATAATTATCAAATTTCTTTGTAGAAAATTATTTTTAAAATTTTCAAGAAAATATATTTTTAAATGTTGGTTCTTCTCAGATTGGGCTTATTTGATGCTAGTTTTATTTTTGCCTTTCAACCAGATCTGTTTACATGCTACGCTGACACAAATCTTAAAATGGTATGTGCATTCATGGTTTACCTCATTTGAGTGGAGTGGAGTCTATAGATTTGGGTGACTTTTAACATAGAGGTCTTGATTGTAAATAATTGTTTTGAATCCTTAATCACCTAGATCCACAATTTGAAGCAAGTATTTTCTGCTAAGTTGATTTTACTCACATTTTTTAAATTAAAATATTTGATCAGTATGAAAATATTAAATAAAGAATATTAGTTGTACAAAATAATTGCGTGATAGATATAAGTACTTGCTGGTGGTCAAAAAATGTTGTACATGAACAAGAACACACATTCACCAGTTCAGAATTATTTGTTTGATCAAGTTTACTTTTACAGAAAGTCATTCTATGCAGTGAAAATAAGCAATATTTTTGGGTTACACAGCTAACTGTGATAGCTATTTTCTCTTTGAAGTTTTGGCTACCTTGATGAATTACCTTTAAATTTGAAATTGAAGTGTGTTTTATTTCCAAAGTCTCATCTACCGAGTTATTTGTATTGGTATTAAGAATTGAAGTGCCATGTTTGTAATATTTGCATGTGGTACTCAATGGCTTTGTAATCATTATATATCATGGCTGTGTGTTAAAATGCGTGGGTAGTGAGTCCATATGGAAAATCTGGTAGGAAAGGTAAGCATTATTTGTAGCTTAATGTGACTAAGGGTTTTTCTCATCCTCAAAATGGGGAAACAAACATTAAGCAAAAAAGTTTCAGCAACTCTTGCCAACCACTGAAATGGTTATTGTATACAACATCCCCAGTAAAAAAGAAAAGCTGCTATCATATTGCAGTAAATGTTCTAACCCTGAGTATTTACTAAAATTAAGAGATCCACATATAGGAATGAGAAAAACCATTTTTAAACACACTGACCCACATTGCTTAGATTGCAAGAAAACAGCTACCACATATAATAATCGCATACCTTGGAGGTAGGCAATATGTTCACTATACAAGTTACTCAGTTTCTCTACCTCAAGATATTGGACAGCCACACTTATTTATGGAGACTTTTTTTTTGCAAATGCAGCCAGTTATTGTGGTACAACAAGGTAACATTTTTGTACATTTGTACATGATTAATAATCCATCCTAGAATTTGAGAAATTCTTGTGGCTACATAGTTTACCACTATTTTGTTTGTAATTGGGAATGTTGTGTAAAATTACCTTTTCTGAGGTTTGTGGTCATTTGCAAATATATTGTGACATGTTTGTTTTATTTTATCTGTAATAGTTTGATGATTTTTAATTAAATGTTTATTTTCGCCACAAGGATGAGTAACACCCTTCAGAATCACTTTATGCCACAAATTGTGTATTTCTTAGCTACCTGTTTTTTTTTATTGGAATCTCGCCTTGACAGTTGTAACACATGAGAAGATTATTTATATAGAAAATATTGTGGTCAAGGTAAAACAACTGACGACCATCTATTACTGGAAAAAATGTTTTTTGTATTTACTGTTGCTCATGCATAACGTGTAATTACATTCAAATTTATTGTGAATTTAATAGAGGGAAAACAAATTTGCTGAAACAAAACAATTTTGTCAAAATATTAGAGCTAAGGTTTCGAGTAGGCTGCTAGGCTACCAAAAATATATTAAATGGCAGGAATTTAAATACTGAGTCTAGTACTTGTCAACAGGCACAAAGAGGATGACACATTTTTCATGTTGTTGCATGATTGCATGAATGTCATCCTCCTCTCTTGTGTGCATGTGTTAGCAATTACTAGACTTAGAGTACTTGAATTCCTGTCCTTTTATGTATTTTTGTCTAAATATTACTTTACCCTAATGATGATGGTAGCAATTTTCAAGTGCCCTCTTTAGAGTATATTCAGGTGGCCTTCATACAGTCAGCATTTCACCTTCATTTGCATCTAGCTTGTTGTTCAATTAGCTTTTTTTGTGTAACCAACAAATTATATAAACTTAATGTATTATACTTGCATAAATGCAGCAATGTCATTTTAATTGTCGGTATTCTGTTAATTTTTATCAGCATTTTTAGGTGTTAAGTTATTTTCTTTTTGTAATTGATCAGCAATTTTAGACAAACTACAGATGCTGCAATTTAATATTGTTGTTAGTTAGGTGGACCTGCTCGATAAAGGAAAATGTTTTGCTAGTGTAGTTTTTTTTCCCACCTTGTTAGTTGTGGAAGCTTGTGTTTGGTGTGTGTCGCAAAGAATGTGTGGTATGCCTGCAGTTAAAACTTGGGGAACTACTGTTGTATACAAAGGATTAAAGCTTCAAACAAAAGTGAAATGCCCAAAGGGAACATACATTCACTTGAAAATAATGTTTGTCATCAATAGTTGTCAATGTGCATATAAACATGCTTTGGCTCTATCCAGGTGAGCAGTCCGAGGTAGTACCGGTTTAGGTACCTCGTCTTCCGACAACCTGGGTTCAAACAATAATGTTCACACCACTCTGTGCCTTACACCTAGTCTAAACCGGTACCTCTTCCCTTACTGGAAATGCACCATCAGTCCTCCCCAGATTTAAACACAATTGTGTGGAACCAGTATCGCAGCTTTCGGAGGAAGTGGTACCGTGCCGGTTCAGTTCAAGATTAAACATGCTGACTAGAATAAGAAATTAATATTTTCACATGTGCAAGCAGTACAACTCTCTACTTTGGCAAAATTTGCTTAAGGCAGTGTTGCTAAATTGTTGTTTCATATATGTAATTTCCCAGGTGGTTTTTTTTTTCAGAATAGAAATTTTTATCTTTGAAAATTGTTAGTTTTCATTAAGACAAAATTGAGAAATTTGTGTTATTCTCTAATAAATATTTTTGAAAATTCATATAATTGTAATTTGTCAGCATACTGTGGAATAAATTTTAATAAGACAGACCAAAATATTAACACATCTTGCATAAATTGAGATGTTTTGTAATGTATGTGATTTCATATTTAAATGCTTAAAAAATTTATGACATCTCTCATATGAATTATAATCTATCAGTGTGCTTTTTTTTCCCCCCGCCTTTTCCTTTTTATTTCATCAGGTTGCATTAATTCTCGTGAATAGGTCTTGTATGCAATTTTGGTGGCATTTAATGTATTTTCTTAAACCCTCCCCCCACCCCCTTTTAAATTTAAATTTTAATTTTTAGTTATCTTTAATTCTGATTTACTTTTTCTGTCATGGAATTTGAGCAGATACATCTTCACTACTTCCTTAAAGTACGTAACATGTTGCAAGTAACTCAAGTACAGATCCATAACATGTTACATAAAAAGTTTATATTGTGTGATATATGTTTGATATTTCCTACATTTTGGTGTACCAGCATTTATAAATTAATGAAACAAAGTGCTGAGAATGCCCTCTTTGCACCATAGAATGTGCCTCTGCTTAAAGTTACTTTGCCAGATTTGTTCGAATAATCTAAGACATTTGTGTGATTGCAATCTTTTCCCACATGTTGATGGATCACGTCAGTATTTTAATGGGGCTTACAGCAAATAATTTGAGTTGTTACTGCAGGCAAAAAGGATTTGTAGTGCAGGAAAGGTGAGGCACAGCCTATGTACTTGTGCTGAAACAAGTCCTAAAATGAAAATGTTGGTACTTCACAGAGAGCAATGCGAGGTTCAGTGGGACAGCCCTGGGTTACGTGGTTAGACGGCAAAGTTTCTGAATAAGCAGGGATGCAGCACAAGTCAATTGATAGTATGAACGTACGTTATGGTTTTTTGGTTCTGAAAGGGTATTAGAGATTACTTGCATGTTACAAAACAAATTGTATAGATGAATCTCTGCAGTTGACAAATTGTGTGTTTCATGAAATGGTAATATTACTGTCTTGCTTACACTGTTATTTTATTTTGGTGTTGCAACTGTTTGTAGTACTAGAGTATTGAATCATTTTGGAAAGTATTTGTTCATCTAGTCTTAAATTTCAGATGTATTGTATTGTATATTGGCCATAAACAAGATGCTGTAATTACAAATGAATGTCTTTCTTGTTATTGCTGTAATTTTCTCTTCTGCAAATTGGCCATGTGTCGAGTTAAGAAGCACATAGCATATATCAGTTGGTTACTGGAATATTATAGAACTAAACGATCTCAAGAGAGTCCTTTACTGACTAAACTGGTCAATATTGCATATTTAATTTTGTTAGTTTTCTCTAAAGTTTTTGTGAGCTGCTTTAACAGATGTTAGTAGAAACTCTTGGAAGAAATGTTTAAGAATGTTTTTATTATAGCTTTCAAGTTTGGCCACTGAGAGATAGTTCAGCTTTTAATATGTTGTAAAAATTATCATTGAATTTGAAAGTTTACATGGTGCTGCACAGACTTTCGATTGCTATGTTAAAATATATGCAAGTAATTTTAGGGAATGAGTTTTTCAAGTGCACAAGTACCATGATCTTGAACTAATTCTTGGTGCTAGATTATTGTAAATTACAAAAAAAAAATTTGAATTTTTTATGTGGTATATAAATAATTTTATATAAATTAGTGGTCAGGCTTGAATATTTGCTATAACTTTTACTGCGTGAAAATTTTGTACTGTTTGTATTCAGCTAATATGAATACTTAGTAATAGTCATAGATATAGTTCCTCTGGACCTCTTTACAAATAGCATAATTGTGTTGAATATTATTTCTTTTATAAAGCAAACCAAATGCTGTCTTTATATGTACATGTATATTTTTTTTCTAAATGCTGGTAAGTGTAATTTCAAGGATTATGTATTACGTTGAAGGCTATTCCTATGTTTGTGTTATGTTAGGGTGTACTGTGTCCCTGGTTACAGGTACTTGATGTTATGAATTCGGACAGAGGAGAGGTTTTGGGTTGGCCATGTATCAATTGTGATATTATAATTGGCTATGAAAAGGCAATTCAGCATACCATTGTATTTGTTGTATAGTTTGTATACAGTTTGTGACATTTGGGGGTGGATCCAAGTCAGTGGAGAGGAGGTTGAATATTTGAACTTAATGGGTGATCATGGAACCATTTTGTATGTTGTGTGTTAATTATGTGTAAAATTTAATTTTGAGCTGGTTGTATTTTTTTGTTTTTAAGGATTTTTAACATTTATTTGGGTTTTTGGAGTGGTTTTAATTTTAAAAATACCTTTTTTGCCCTTTGAAATGTGTTTGACAAATGCTATTTGTTTTTGCGAGCTTGTAATGAGAGTATAATTTTTTGTCCCTGTAAGCCTGGATCATTTGTACTGAAAGTGATTTTAATTTTTGGTGTTTTGACAAATACTCGGTTTATTAAGATTTAGTTTAGTTTTATGTGAATATTTGAGCTTTGCAGAAGTTTTTATGTACAGATTTTGATCTGAAATAGTTTTCCAAGTGAAAATATACTTGCATATTGGTACTAAAAGTGTACATAAATAGCAGGATGTATTGCATTGTGTTGGTTAAGTCAGTTTCGTAAGCAGCAAATGTTGATGGCATGCACTTCCACCTTAAGTTATTAGTACAAGCAGCAAAACATCACTGCCGTGCATCTGCACACGTAATATTAACCTACTGTAGTAGAACTCCGATTTTATATAATGTCAGGGTTCCTGAGAATCTTTACTCTATTTAGCTGATTCTGTTTGATTAAAATTTACCAATTTAACACCCCCAACAAGAAGTTATGAACTTTTTTTTTTTTTTTTTCGTATTAAGACAGTATGTCATCATTGGTGGTGCAAAAAAAAAACACTTATTTAAGTTAAATAATACCGAAATTCAATAGGCATAGGTTTTACCAATTAACCAATTACCATAAACTATCTTGAGTGGATGAGAATAAAGTTTAAACATTGTGCACAACTTTTAAAGAGTGAGAAATCCATTTTCGAGGGCCTTTTTGTACAAAATTTTGACATTTTATTAACAGTACTTAAATTTATTTCAATAGGAAGGAGACTCATTTTTATAAATATATTGCCTCAAGACCATAAACGACTTCACATCAAGAAAAAAGTAAAAATCTACCTCACATTAACTTCAGAAAAATGTTCAAAACTACCTCGTGTTAACTTCAGAAAAAAAGTTCAAAATTACCTTGCTTTAACTGAAAAAAAAAAATTCAAAAAACCTTGCTTAACTTGAAAGTTCAAACACTTGTGTGCAGTTTACCTTATAACGAGTGCAAACTCCATTGTCAATTCTTTGTGCATAAGTTAGTAGATTTATTGATGAAACACAAATTTTTACTTCAGTAAGCAGACGTCTTCTGAATAGAAATATACATCCCACAAGGCCATGGACCAACTCTTACTGCCACAAAAATATAACCATTGTGGCACATGCTACTATGGATACATTTTAGCCAGTGTGAAGGCTAACTTTCTCTATAAAATGGAATAAACAAATAAATAAACTTTTCTACACTGCAGCTTGATTATTCATTGATATATCCAACATGCTCACGGCCCATTGTTGCACATGTATATAGTCAGCAGTCGACTTGCATGCACACAGCTGGTATGAAGGACATGAGGTACGAGGTACTTTTCAATGGCAACTGTGACACATGCGACAGAGAAACAAAGCGGGTTGCAGCAGAAACGGCCAGTGCTGGCACGCCGTTATTGTTGACAATGTGATGTATCCAAAGTAGAAGCTGAAAAACGTAAGGGAGTCGACAAAAAGCAAAAAACTGAAATCCAAAACTATAAATAAAATTTACTGATAAGAAAAAATAGTGTGAGCAGGTTGTCAACACTAGCGATCATGGCATGGTCACAAGATAGTGTGCTCATTCGAGGAAAAGGGAATATCTTTAACCTGCACTGTTATTGGCTATCACTGTTGCTATGCACACATGGTTGGAGGGTAGCTAGGCACTAAGGAGTTGGGTGACCTAGCGGGGTGGGAAGGGGTTGTGTGGCCGGGGAGGAGTGATGAGGTGAAGCGGTGTAGTAGTGAATGAGGAGTTGAGAGCAAAGGAGCCTGACTGTCAGGTGTCGCGCAAAGTCTAACTTGCTAGTCGCATGCGCCAACTCAAATCACCCCCTCCATAGTTTTAAATGGATTTTAACTAGGGATTGGTAGAATAACAAAAAATTTTGGTTCTGGTTCCGGTACAGATTCTGCATTTAAATTTCGGTTCTGGTATTCGGATGACATTTTAATAATTTCAGACTTAAATAACTTAAAAAAAGCCAAGTGATATTCACATATCAAGTCCAAAAGCTCTCACAAAATACATGCACATACTCTACTCCGTTTGTTTACGTAAGTTTTTCCCTCGTATAATACCCTAGAATGCCATATTTAGAAGATGTAAACATGTAACAATTAGAACATTTAGAACAATTAGAATGATTCAAAGCTAAAAATCTGTACATAAACGTTGGCCATTTTTTTCATTCGATGTTTAGTGTAGTATCTTCTCTGTATATATTTTTCTATGACATTGCCACCACAAGACTTTTGTCTCGTTTAACTGACAGAATATAAACTAAATACTGTATTTGGTAAAATGCCTGTCCTTGAAAACTACTTTTGTGATCATTGGTACCAAATAAATTAATATTTATATGCTTTCAATGGCAATAGTAATTCGCTCTTAAAGGAAATATTGCTGCCAAGGAAATGATGCTGGTTACCGGTGAATTAACCTGTATTGTTTTGGTGGTAACTGCAATTTTTGTATGTTTTGATAAGTTTCTCGTTACAGTTATTTTTGTAATGACAGAATTTTGCCGTAACTTGATTAATTCATAATGTTTTGTGCTAAGTATATCATCTGAAAAGTTTACTAAATTTATTGCTGTGTAGAAATGAGAACCGAGTACTCGTTAACCTAAAACAGGTTCAGAGTCAAATCTCTAGAACTGGTATAAATTGGACCCGAAGAACCAAACTGACCCATCCCTAATTTTAACCAAATTAATTTTTTCTTTTGTTCGGCAGATGGTTTATGGGTACCTACGGAGAAATATGTATATATTTCTGCCATAGGCCAGTGAATGTATATTTTCTTAGGTTTTTCATTAAAATATATTCCATTTGAGCAAAAAAAATTTATAATTTTTTGTAATTTTTTTTTATGGTCTCTGAAAACCTTTACTTAGATTACTGGCCTCTGGTTTTGACTTTATTAGAGAACCAACCTGTGACTTTTTCACTTGTCAGATGACTGTATTAGACTTGTGGCTATTTATCACCAATTTTTCATCATTAGCAGAAAATTTTAACAAACTGGGAAAACTTGAACATGCTAACTATTCTTAATTGACCAATATATCAAAGTTTCTAGCTCTGTAGATGTATTTATGTTGGAGGAATTTGAGACACAGTGGATCCTCGATTATTCGTCGTTCAGTGGATCAATAAGAAAAAACTAAGCATGCGGGAAAACAATGGATGTGGACTTGGATTTTATACCTGAGAAATATCGTACATAACCTCAAAATGCATGTTTGTTTAAACCAACAGCCTAAAGATGTCATTTAAAAACAACTTATTCAAGTCAATTTATGATTAAATATTCACCTTAATTTACAAACTTCATTCTTGAAGGTGAGTGAAATTTGATTTTCATATAGTATATTAATATCTTGATCCAGTGTTCCATCATCAGCCAAGCCATGCTCAATCCCTCTGTTAAAATTACAATTGATTCATTTGCGACAATTTTTGCCAATCATTACTTGCCAAGTCTTTTTCAAACCTTTACAATTCTAACAAAACACTCGACCAATAGTTTCCGATAATAATCATGACTGTCAAAATAGTGCCATGGTTCTACATTTCAAACTCCATTTACAATAACAAGACCATAGATAGTTGAATACAGTGTCTGAGATTGTACGATTCGTTCTCATTGTCACCAGTCTAAAAGTGCAGTAAAAACATAAGAAGAGATGGTTTCTCATTGTAGCCAACCTACAAATACTGTAAAGTCATAGGAAGAAGAATGGTAGTCTATAGAATACTAAAAACTGTTCTGGAATGTAAAAAATATTATTGATAGCACCAGTTGTTGATTATCAGTGTTGTTTTTCATGCGTTTAATCTTTGGTGAATGTACCAATGAGAAATACAGTAAAATGTTAATAACAGGAATGAATTATCTAAAATTCACTGTATTTCATAACTAATGATTGTTCAGAATATATTTTGGCTTTTGGACAGAATATCTTATCAATGGATCTTGGAAATTTATGTTTTGAGAGTCCTAGCAAGTGGGTTTTTTTTAACATTGTTTATATAGGATAGTTGTCTGGAATGTCCAAAAAAAAATGACTTGCCGGAAAATGGAATGAAAGGTAAATAAATCCTGAAAGTATGTTGTTCCTACAAAATTTATTAAGAAGGTCCAGTTTTTTTAGTTTGCTTGCAGCCGTAATTTTTTTTTGTTGGAATCTAGCAGATGATATAGTTCCACTGCACTAAGATTTTCTCTTGGGGGTTCACAAAATTTACGAAAGTGGAATATTGAATTTTTTGTTTTTTAAGATTGTAACATTACTGTTTCTGCTTTAGAAATTTGCTGATTATCATCTTTGGTGTTGTCCATTCATTGATTTTAGGTTCAAGGAACGTCCCGTTAGAAAACCTTTTTAGGCTGGGTGCATACGTGCAGTGCTGCTGTGGCGCCGCAAAAGCGTTCCACGAGGGCTTGGATTATATGTACTAGTGCACACGTAGCTGTGGCGGCGCTGCGGTCTATGTCTGCACGTGTGCACATGGCCTTATGGGTTCTCAAAATATTGTTTTGAATTTGATTTGTGAAGGGCAATAATTAAGGTTTCTGGATTGTAAGTTTCTTCGTTTTATTTTATTGTAAATGGGAAAAAAAAATGTGTTATGTAGTGCCACTCTTTTCATAGTACTGTAGTTGTAACATGGTATTATGAGTAATTTAATATTATTCAGACAGTTTTTCAGTTACACACACACACTTTATGCTTTTATATGTATATATATATAGTCCATTCCCCATTGGAAGCAACTATCTCGGAGCCCTGCTAAATATCTGCTTGCAGGCCCATTTTGTATCCTTCCGCCCAAAGTAAACAAACATTGCCATGTGACTGACATGTAGCATCTGTCAAACTCAATGTTTACATGCCATTGTGTGTGTATACGTGTTCGTATACTTTCGCTACTCCTAAATTAAACATTGAAATGCAACTTCTACTTTTATACCTGTCAAATGTGTAGTTTACTGTCTTAGGTCTATTTCAAAAAGCTTTATGACGTTTTAAAAATGCCTGAATTAACGATAGTTCTTACAGTTATGTTACATTAACATATTTGTTTTCCACGACACAGCATATTACACGTAATGCATGTTAATATTGTGCCATGACTGTGTTAAACACTTACAACTGCGGTGTAATGAAGTGTAGTAATTAACTTTTTGTTACTGATATGTCTTGGGTTATTTCTTTAAAAGGACGGCCTCAGTTCAAATGACAAAGGAATAGCCAATCCAACAAAAAAGCGAATTAAATTCAAGCACGCAACTCGTGTTGCTCATTTTTGTTATAGAAACTTAAAATATAGTGGTGAACATGCACACAAATAAGCCTACTGTA